>CM077153.1:174482462-174487462 GCA_039583875.1 Platanthera guangdongensis | reverse complement strand
TAGACCGCCCGGTTTACAAGTCGCCGAGTCAAACCGCCAGACCGCGCGGTCTCTAACCCGCCAAGACAGACCGCCCGGTCTCCAACTTCAACACTCCCCCTCAAGCTGGAGCATATATATCAATCATGCCCAGCTTGTCGCAAACATGCAGAAACGAGGCGGAGACTGGCTTGGTGAAGATGTCGGCTAGCTCTTTATCAGATGTGACAAACGGAGTGCAAATCTGTTCTTTTAAAATCTCTTCACGAATGAAATGGCAGTCAACCTCAATGTGCTTTGTTCTTTCATGGAATACCGGATTTTTGGAGATGTATATGGCGGCCTTGTTATCACAGAACATAGGTAGAGGATGGTTGTACACCTCTCCTAAATCTAGCATGAGAGCCCGCAACCATTTCAACTCACAAGTGGTTGACGCCATACTGCGATACTCAGCTTCTGCACTGGACCTGGAGACAACAGACTGCTTTTTACTCTTCCAGCTCACCAGATTTCCCCCAACAAAGGTGCAAAAACCTGAGGTAGACTTGCGATCCCCTTTGTCATCAGCATAACTTGCATCTGAGTAGGCTTCAATCCTCAGATGACCATTCTTCTGAAACAGTAATCCTTTCCCAGGCGCTGCTTTGACATATTCCAAGATCCGCAAGGCGGACTGAAGATGACAATCCCTGGGCGCTTGCATGAATTGACTCACCTTGCCCACAGCATAAGAAATGTCGGGTCTGGTCACTGTGAGATATATGAGCTTACCAACCAGACGCCTGTATCGCGAACTATCTGAAAGAAGAGGCGAATCATCTGTCCAGGTTTTGTCCTCCCCAATAGCCATGGGACATCGGGCAGGTTTAGCTCCAGTCAATCCCGCCTCTTTTAAAAGATCAAGGGCATACTTACGCTGAGAGAGAACTAAGGAGTCGGGCTTCCGAGAGAGTTCGATCCCCAGAAAGTACTTTGGAGAGCCCATATCTTTAGTGATCAGATGTTGGCGAAGATGTAGCTTTGTCAGGGCTACCCCTTCCTGGTCATCGCCAGTGAGAAGAATATCATCGACGTATACAGCAAGAACAACCAGCCCAGAAGGAGTTTTGCGAATAAAGAGAGAGTGATCAGCAGAGCTTCGCACAAAACCAACAGCCGCCACAATACCGCTGAACTTGTCAAACCAAGCTCGAGGACTCTGCTTGAGGCCATAAATTGCCTTCTGCAGCCGGCATACTCGTGTCTCCCCCTGAGCAACATACCCAGGAGGTTGCTCCATGTAAACGGCCTCGTGAAGATCACCATAAAGGAAGGCATTCTTGACGTCCAGCTGAGAAATTGGCCAATCCCGATTGACGGCCACAGAGAGAAGAACCCGGATTGTGCTGAGACGAGCCACAGGGGAGAAGGTGTCAAAGTAATCAACCCCATAGTTCTGAGTAAAGCCCTTAGCCACAAGGCGAGCCTTATACCGATCCACAGTGCCGTCTGGGCTAAATTTGACCACAAAGACCCAGCGACAGCCAACAACATCAGTGCCAAAGGGAGGAGGAACAAGAGTCCAGGTACCCCGCTCAGTGAGGGTCGCCATTTCCTCATCCATGGCCATCTTCCAGTGAGGAATAGCAAGGGCCTCCTGATAGGAGCGGGGTGTGGCAGTGGCAGAGATAGCCAGTGCAAAGGCCCTGCGAGAAGGAGTAAGACGATCATAGGAAACAACAGCAGCAAGGGGGTGTAAGGTGCACGTCCGCACCCCTTTGCGAAGAGCTATAGGAAGATCCAGGTCAGCCGGGCCCGCGGCATCCGGAGCATCCGTGGTAGAGAAAGCTGGCCCGGGAGAAGAGAGCGACGGCAGCGGAGAGGAGGGAGAGGGTGGTGGAGAAGGGAGAGAGAGAGGTGGAGGAAGAGGAGGGGGTGGAGACGGTGTAGTGGTGGAGAGTGTAGGAGGAGACGAGGGAACGAAGGGAATGGCAGGAGAATCAGAAGCTGGGAGAAGAGGAGAAGAGGCATCCGAGAAGTAGGAGGTATTCTCGAAGAAGGTGACATCAGCAGAGACGAACTGCTTACGAAGGACGGGATCAAAGCAACAGTAGCCTTTCTGAGTGGTGGAATACCCCAGAAAGACACATTTGGTGGAGCGAGGGGAGAGCTTATCACGGGTGGCAGAAGGGGCATGCACAAAGGCAGTGCATCCAAAGATTTGGAGAGGGAGATGAAACGGCTCCTTGCCCGGATACAAAATGGAGAACGGGGTTAGGCCATGGAGAACCGTGGAGGGAATGCGATTGATGAGGTAGCAGGCAAGGAGAACAGCATAGCCCCAATAGGAGCGAGGAACATGCATCTGGGTCATCAAGGTGCGAGCGACATCGAGCAGGTGTCGGTTTTTGCGTTCGGCTACACCATTTTGTTGTGAAGAATAGACACAACTAGTTTGATGAAGAATCCCATTTTGCATGCAGAATGTAGAGAAGTCACGACTGAGATATTCTGCGGCATTATCAGACCGAAAAACTTTGATAGAAACATCAAACTGAGTTTTGATCATGAGATAGAAGGATGTCCATACAGAGAATAATTCGGAGCGATCTTTTAACAGATACACCCACGTACAGCGAGAGAAATCATCAATGAACGTGACAAAATAGGAACTACCCCGACCAATGGTAAGAGTAGGAGAAGGACCCCAGATGTCGGAGTGGATAAGATCAAACGGACGGGTAGAGCTACGAACGTGCTTGGGAGGGAAGGAGGAGCGGTGATGCTTGCCAAGCTGACAGGCCTCACAGTTGAGCGGAGGACTTTGAGGAGGAAGGTGGGGCAGAAGTTGACGAAGAATACGGGGAGGAGCATGACCAAGGCGGAGATGCCATTGGAGAAGATCTGTGGAGGTGGAGGAGAAGGTGGAAAAAGCAGAAATGTTGTCTAGGAAGTATAAGCCGCCACTCTCAGTCCCAGTAGCAATCGTCCGTTGGGAGTCCGGATCCTGAAAAGAGCAAGAAGTAGAAGTAAATGTGACGGAACACTGTAATTGCTTGCAAAGAGATGTAACAGATAATAAGTTGCACGGGAACTGGGGCACATATAGAGTATCCGCCAAGTGAAGAGACGGGGTGACATGAACTATCCCTGTGCCATGAACTGGTGATGAAGAGCCGTCAGCGAGAGTAACTGGGGGCAAGCGAGCATGTTTTTCTAGGAGAGAGAAACACGGGAGATGGCCGGTCATATGATTCGTAGCACCAGTGTCGATCAGCCATTTGCCCTGAGTAACAACGTGTGCACGACCAGAAGACGTGACAACCGAGGCGAAAGCCATGAAGGGAGGAAGAAGAAACTGCAGCGGTCTCGGTGACAGCACACCAGCGGCACGAAGGGCCACGACCAAGGTGCAGAGCACAAGCCGCGCGACTAAACCAGGAGGTCGCGGCGACTAACAAGAGAAGCGGCTAAGAGCGAAGAGGCGGAGAGGCCGCTCAAACAAGGAAGAATCCGCGTGAAACCGCGGCGGGAACAAAAGGGAAGAAGCCGCTTGAACACGAGCGGCTAGGATCCAGATCAAGGCACAGCGGGGAAGAAGTCGCGCGGACTGCAAAGGGCCGAGCGAACAGAAGAGAGGAGAAGAGCAGGTGACCGCGACCAAGATGCGGGTAAGAAAGGGACAACCCGCACGGTCAGGCAGATCACAGCAGTTGCGAGAATGCGGTCAAGGGCACAGCGGGGAAGAGGTCGCGCGGACTGAAAAGGCCGAGCGAACAGAAGAGAGGAGAAGAGCAGGTGACCGCGACCAAGATGCGGGTAAGGAAGGAACAACCCGCACGGTCAGGCAGATCACAGCAGCAAACCGCGAGTGCAGAGACAACACACGCGGACAGAGACAGACCGCAGCGACTAGGAAGTCGGAGCGGCAGGAAAGAGCAAGGAGCGCGGCGACACGGAAACAGGTCGCTGCGACAAAGAGCAGGAGGAGAAGAGAAACAAGAAGAGCAAGCCGCACAAACAGGCAGCGGACAGAAACAAGCCGCGCGGATAGAAACAAACCGCGCGGACAGAGGAGAAGGCAAGCCGCGAACAAGAGAGAGCGCACAGAATCAGGAGGAAAAGACCGTGTCCTCTGATACCATGTTAGAAAGTAGAGAAAGTAGAGAAAGAAAGCGAAAAGAAGAGAACAAGCTGAATAAACTTTTGAATAATCGAAATTTTATTATCCAAAAATGATAACTATTACAAAGGTATGCCCTCCCTTATATAGAATGGAGGAGAGAAGAGAGAATACAAATAAGAGATGTGGGACTAAAATTTACAAGCTAAGCGGACTGTACAAAGTAAACCGCACAGGCCGCGCGGTTAGACAGAAGCACTAACCGCACGGCTTACAATAAGAGATGCAGAGAGGTCGCCTGTGAAGATTGCTTAGACCGCCCGGTTTACAAGTCGCCGAGTCAAACCGCCAGACCGCGCGGTCTCTAACCCGCCAAGACAGACCGCCCGGTCTCCAACTTCAACAATAGGAGCATCCGTTGACAAAAGGATCACCCTAAGATGATCATCTCATGGCTATTGAGAACGAATCAAATCAGATGGTTCTCTTTCTCAATCTTTCTGACTTGCTCCTACGGAACCAAGGTCGAAAGGATTGAAAAAGTCAGTCATTCACAACCACTGATGAAGGATTCCTCGAAAAGTTAAGGATTAGTAATCCTTTTTAGAAATCGAATGGATATGTATTTGGTCTTATACATACGCGAGGAGGGTAATCAAAAAAGAAAGAAGAACTCCTCTTCTTTCTTTTATCACTTAATCACTTAGGAGCCGTGCGAGGTGAAAGTCTCATGCGCGGTTTTGAATTAGAGAAAGAAGTGAGGAATCCTCTTTTTGACTCTGACTCTCCCACTCTAGTCGTTGCTTTTCTTTCTGTTACTTCGAAAGTAGCTGCTTCAGATTCAACCACGCGAATTTTAGATATTACTTTTTATTTCTCATCAACCGAATGGCATCTTCTCTTGGAAATCCTAGCT
>CM077153.1:174082462-174479962 GCA_039583875.1 Platanthera guangdongensis | reverse complement strand
TCTAAGATGGTTCACCACCATCATACTAACTCATGTGCCTAAACCATGAATGCATGTATTTGTATTCTTTTTGACTCAAAACCATGCGTGTACATATGTCATCATGCAAATCTTATGCTTGGCATGTTGTGCTTATGAAATTTTATGATATGCATGATGTGCTATGCATTCTAAAAAAATGCCTTAATGCATGCCATGGGCGGCGTACACATGAAAATGTTATGCATCACATACTACATAACATTTCCATGCAACGAAAAGAGAAAACGTGCTAGCCGCATTCATGTGGTGAGGTTATGCATCCCATACTACATAACCCTCACATGTTGCCTCCTATTGTGGATCCATATACAAACATATATTATGCATCCCATACTACATAATATACCCCGTATACTTCTTCATGCTCATGAGTGTAGTGTTCGTTCTTTAGCCAAGACGTGCGATGACATATCGGTGTGTGTATGGTATGACGCTAAACTACTAATGCAAACAAGGGAAAGTTTGCCCGACCATTTGCCAAGCAACCTCCCTCTGATACCAACTGTCACAACCCGCATTTTCTCAACGATTACACCGCATCAGAGCAAGAGAAAATACATGTCATGATGCCACGTCATGCAGGGGATAACTGCACACGTTCAGGCCAAAGCTCCAGACCTTAGATTTTAAGGAAAATTATAGTTTAATATGAAAGGAAACCAGTTATATTTAATGGTCGTATACCTCGCCACAGTGGATCAGCTAGTACACAATTAAAAGTATATTTATACGCAACAGAAAATACTTTGGTTAAATTGAGTTGACACCCTAAATGAGCATAAGTGTCCCCAAGGGACGACTCATGGTATGCACGTGTAACACCTCCCCTGTAATGACCGTATAATATGGGTCCGGCCAGGGCCCCACAACATACAGACGCCACAGCTTCAGTATTATAAAATGATATAGCTACCCAAACTCAAAACTCAATACACAACACAACGGAAACGACCAAAGAGACTAGAAGTTATCCACGCCTACAAGAGTAACAAAATGGCCTTAAGGCCTTACAACAAGAGTAAATCAAAACTCAAATAATACATTAGTCCTGAAAGTGCATAAGCACACCTAGTCTAACTCGGCATGCAAGTCGGTCAAAATGAGCATAAAACATACAATGCCATAAACGTAAAGCTACAGCAAAAGGTAACACTTAATGAGGCTTAGGCCTTTCTGGACGGCGAGCTAGCTCCTGCTTGCGACCCTTGCCCTGTAAAATTATTAGTAACGTGGGTCAACAAAGGTTGACCTCAAACTGTGTAACCAACACATCTCCTCCCGGCCGCCCCTAACGGACCCCGGGGTACTCCTCCAACCTGCAAGTTAGCACTTCGTATGCAATATTCATAAGCAAGAAAAAGCAACTAAAGAAACAAGCTTGAATGTCTCAAACATCATACATGTTCTCTATGGTTGAGCATATAGTATTAGGGCCTACTATGCAACATGAATGCAACACCCGGGTTTCACCCAGGGCACCCTATAGCGTATGCATCTAGCACATCATCACATCAATTGGGTACTCATCATTTCCCCATTGGCATAAAGCCACAAACAAAGGGATAACACAATCCCCCCAAACGGCACATAAGCCGCCATATGGAACTCTTGCTAAGGCCCCACCCGCTCAAGGTCTTAGACCCGGGCTTGCATACAAGCTCTGATGTCTCATGTCAGGATTCCAACAAACACAAACTGACCGATTCTAAGAAGCCTTGCTGGACCCCACCCGCTCATGGCCTCATTGCCCGGGCTTGCCCCCATGCTTGGCATTCTCGTCAATCTCACAGAAGGGGACTAGTCTCGCTAGGACACTCTCCACACATGATGTGTACGTCACGGGATAGCCAGCCGACCACGGAGACACAGCCACGCCTTGGCAAATCACAAACCAAGACAATTCCACCTTAGTCCCTCATTTGTACTGCAGCATTACCGCGCACCAAGGAAACCATCTACCACCAATGCGGAGCTAACCTTGTCCACCAAGGAAACCATCTACCGCCATTGAGGAGCTAACCTTGTCCGGTTCTGACTACCTGTACTCACTCGAGAAAAAGGGGAAAACATCACCACATCACAAACGACATCTTGCCGCAACGGATCTCTACGAATCCCTAAAGCTCGTATGCAACATCACCAAGTCGGACAAACGGTCGTGACTACGACTTCACAAACCATGCCTAATCCACTAACAGAGCGGATCTCTAATGCAAAAACATGCCGGGGATGGACTCAATCGACCCGGAGGTTCCTCTTAAACCTTGGTGATCCAAACCCCTCTCATTTGAGTCTTTGGTGCCCAAAAACTAGAAAAGAAAAGATGCTAAAACATGCATCCTAAAACCGAGAGGAGAAGTGTCGTTACCTTCCGACTCCTCTTCCTAGCCATGGAGAAATAGCCGGATGAAAACCTTCGCAACGATCTAGCCTCCACGGATCTGGACTCGGCTCGCGATTTGGAGCACCAAAACCTCTCCAACAGCCGGATCTCTACTTCACCTTCTTCCTTGCTCTCCCCTCTCTCTAGAGCTTTAGAAAGAGAACCACTCAAAATAAAATGAGGGTTTCTAAGGGTCCAATCCCGCGTATATCCCATCAGGAATAACCCCCAGCTGTTGGATCCCAATATAAAGAAACGAACGGCCTTGATTCGGGCCTGAAATGCTAAAATTAGGACGAACACGGCCTGAGACACGCCCGTGTCCAGGGATATGTCCTCCATTCGCCGTCAAAATCGGCGCACCTGGAATAACACACGGGCATTCGACACGCCCGTGTTCGACCTGAAATGGCCGTATTCTAACTCACACGGCCGTGTGGTCGGCCGTGTGCCTCCATCGACACAGCCTCGAAAACAACCAGAGACTCACACGGGTATTGGTCACGCCCGTGTCCTTGCTCGTGTCTAACTCAACACGCTTGGGCTCCAGGCCGTGTTCTCTGTCTCGACACTTCGTCAAGCGAAGTTTGTCGACTGACTGACACGACCTTGGACATGCCCGTGTCCTCGGCCGTGTGCCTTTTCTCGACACATCATCGAGCGAAATTCGTCGACTCCCCGGGCCGATCGTCGATATGGGCTCGACACGCCCTGAGACACGCCCCTTTCTGAGGTCGTGTTCTCTGCTCGACGATCGTCGACTCCAAAATCATCGACCTCCCGACCAAAACATCGACTGGAGCCTGACACGCCCTGGGACACGCCTGTGTCCCAGGCCGTGTGTCCCCTGCCAGAAACCAATTTTCCTTCTCAGCTAAGACCCAAACTTGGCCAGAAACGCTGGTCGTCCCCACACAAATTTTGGAGTGTTACAACTTAAAAGAATTTCGTCCTGAAATTACAAAGACAAAGGGAACACAACTTAAATGGTACCTGATTTGAAGAGCTCTGGATACTCTTCTAGCATGCCTTGTTCTCGCTCCCAAGAGTGCTCCTCACAACTGCAGTTGTCCCATCGGACTTTCACGAGTTTAACCTCTTTATTCCGCAACTGCCGAGTCTCCGAATCCTCTATAGCAATTGGACGGACTCACGTCCTCAAGTCTTCCTCTATCGGCACTGATGCCGGCTCGATCACCACACTAGCCTCCACTAAGGCTTTCCTCAAGACGGAGACATGGAAGACGTCGTGCAATCCACTCAGCTCCGCGGATAACGCCAACCGATAGGCTGCTTTTCCCACCCATTCAACAACTTCAAAAGGCCCCAAAAACCTTGGACTCAACTTCTTGAGTCGGCGAATCCGTGAGACGCCTTTGAACGGCTTGATCTTCAAGTAGACTCAATCACCTACCGCAAACTCCAACTTCCTGCGATGAGCATTAAAGTATTTTGCTTGCCGGTCTTGCGCCACCTTCACACGCTCTTGAATGGTCCGTACCAACTCACAAGCGTCAACTACCACCTCCTTTCCCAAAATTTTATTGTGTCCCGCCTCTGTTCAAGACATCGGTGTTCAACACCGTCTCCCATACAAAGCTTCGTATTGCGCCATTTTTATACTTGCTTGAAAACTGTTATTGTACGCGAACTCCACCATGAAGAGGTGCTCCTCCCACTTCTTGCTGAAGTCAAGAATGCACATTCTCAGCATATCCTCCATAGTATGGTTCATTCTTTCAGTTTGCCCGTCCGTTTGAGGATGGAACGCCGTACTGAACTTTAACGTCGTGCCCAAACTCTTCAGAACCAATCTCCAGTCTTTGGACGTAAACTGTCCATCTCGATCGCTGACTATGCTCTTAGGAATCCCATGCAGTCGCATAATGTTGCGAACATACAACTCCACCAGCTTCTCCACGCTGCCCTCCTTCCGATTTGGGATGAAGTGGGCCACCTTGGTTAAGCGATCCACGATCACCCAAATAGCATCATTACCCTACTGCGATCTAGGCAGACCATGTACAAAATCCATGGAGATGTCATCAAATTTCCACTCAGGGATTGTAAGGGGCTTCAGGAACCCGCCCGACTTCAGCCCCGACCACCAAAAGGATTTCTTCATATCCAAGTACATCTTTGTACTGCCCGGGTGAATGGAGTACTTTGTGAAGTGAGCCTCAAACATCAACTCCTCACGGAGTTTGCCGAACTACGGTATACAAACCCTTCCGTCCTTCCTCAGAATCCCATCAATCATCTCCCAGGCACTGCTCTCGCCCTTTTGAGCCTCCAACACATAAGGTTGAAACTCCACATCCAACCGGGTCGCTTCCCGAATGCGATCAGACATGTCGTTCTGCATTTCAATCCAGTTCAACCGAGCCACGCTGGACTCGCCTCTCTCCACACATTCCAAACCAAGGGACTCCCATTCCCGTACCAACCGCTCATCATGAGCTTCGATCCAATTCCCTTGCCCCGAGTACTTTCTACTCAAGGCATCCACCACCATATTGGCTTTACCAGGCGTATACTGAATCGCCACTTTGTAGTCCCCAAGAAACTCAACCAACATGCATTGCCGCATGTTCAAGTCCTTTTGATCCAAAAGATACTTCAGGCTTTTATGATCCGTGAAGTTCTCCACCTTTGCACCATACACATAATTTCGCCATATTTTCAACGAAAAAATTACCGCCGCAAACTCCAAGTCATGGACGGGGTAATTCCTCTCATGAGGCTTCAGCTGTCTAGACCTAAAAGCTATCACCTTGCCATGTTGCACCAAAACGCAACCCAAACCGCATCCCGATGCGTCACTGAAGATCTGAAATCCCCCGGTCCCTTGCGGTAGATGATGGGCCCGCGAACAGACTCTTACTGTGGTTGGTTCGGTGAGTCGATCGCCGCGGGCTTGCTCGGGTAGGCAAGTGCACCTATCGCAAGTAGTACTCGATATTCGGGGGAATACCGAGGTCGTATTGTTCTCGGGGTCGCGTTGACTATTCTTACTCCTCCGGGAGGACTATTATTTTACTGAAAGAAAAGGTGGATTTTTTTGAAAACTAAAAACGGAAAAACAAAGGAGCGAAAAAACGGTTTAGAAAATATTCGATGAAGGGTTAACGCTCGGCATCGAATCGGATTAAGACTAAAATAATTTTTAATAATAAAAAGACTTAGTTTTCAAATTAATAATAAGACAACTTGGCCGTGGAGGTTCCACAAATGTGAGCTCACCTAGCTATAGGGATATCGCTCACCTAAACGTTAAGACTATTCGACCGAACGTTAGTCCGACGAAGGATTCCTCTTAACGCCCGCTTTACGCTAAGAACCCCGCTATTGGGTGGGGAACCCAATCCGGTAGAATTACGCTACTCCTCTCTCGAGGGTATGCACGCAACTCTATTTACCCAGGGGTGATCGGTCCATATGCACGCCCTCTCGACTAGCTAGCATATGGACTACGGAAATAGGGCCCACACATCGATTATGTGGTCCTACGCGTCGTAAACCCGGGGTAAACCCTAAGTGCTTAAATTAAAATGAAAATAAAGAACTTTAATTATTATAAATCATTTTAAATGTCCCAATGCTCTTCGATGCCGAGGCTAATAGCGATTAGCCACACATCGGTATGGGGACGGCTTATAATTTAGTGAGGCGTGAGTTCGAAATTAAATGCTAAACGATTATAAGAAAGGGACAAAAGAAAAATAACAATATTTAGAAAGCTAAAAAGTTAACTAAACGAGAACTCACGCACACTCCAAATTATAAATTAATCAAAAACTAAGTTACACATGAATGAAATTTGCATAATTTAAATTTGCGAGTCCCACTCAAACGAGTGGGGGCGGTAAATAAAGGCTGAAAATTGCAAGTCCTACTCAAACGAGTAGGACTGAAATGAAAGCAAGTCCTACTCAAATGAGTAGGATAAAATAAATGCGATTACAGGGCTAAAAAGTCTGGCCATTTAACTCAAGTGAGTAGGCGGAAAAAAATAAAGAAAGTAAAATTGCAAGTCCTATTCAAACGAGTAGGACTGAAAATGAAAACGATGTGCCATTTAACTCTTAACGAGTAGGCGGAAATAAATGCACACGAACACACACACTCCATATGAAATTCAAGAAAGCAATAAAATTATACACCTACACTCACACACTCTACATAATTGAACAAAGCATTAAAAGAAAGCATTAAAACAAAGCATGAAAATTATACACCTACACTCACACACTCTACACAATTTAAATCAAAGCATGAAAGTTAATACACCTACACTCACACACGCTTTTCATGAAAAATCAAAGTTACCTAAAAATTAAAACTTATACTTTTTCATGCTTAGGTTTTGCCAAAAACAAATAAAAAGAAGGAATTTCAATTTTTAGAAGATAAAAGTTTTTCAAAATAAATTGAAAACCAAAGTTTTTGGAAAATCAAAATACCAAAATTTTCATTCTTATGATGTTATGAAAGTGATAAAAAAGTGAGAAAGAAGTTGAAAAGAACAAAAAAGGTTTTACAATCCTAAAAGAAAACTAAGTAAAAAAAACAAAATCACTTTTTAAAATCTCTTTTATAAAATCATAAGGATGAAATCAAAATCTAAGCATGAAAACTATTTAGAGGAAAAAGACATGGTGAGAAAAAAAGAAAAACCTAATTCATCATTTCACGAATTTCAAACAAAACCTAACTTGAAAAAAATCAAAGGCATGTAAAGAGGAAATCCTAACATCCCTAAGCATGAAAACAAGTAAAAAAAAAATAAATGTAAAGTAAGCATGTTACACTCATACACACACACACACTTTTCATAAATGAAGAACAAGTGAAGAACAAAGAATAAAAAGGAGAAGGAAAGTGGGGCACAAGTGTTCATTCCAAAGCCATATATGAAGAGAAAATTTAACATTTTATTGATTAAAATGAAACTATTACAAGCTATTACAAGTACTAAAACTAAAGCAAAACAAGACATGAAATAAAAAGGGAAAAATTCTCCTTACATAGCCTTGAAAATCACGGATGCAGCCCACAAAAAAGACACTAACTTGGCCCAAAAATCTGAACCCTTGGACCTTACAGAACTGGGCTATTTATAGAAAAAAATTTCAAAGTACACGCCCTCGGTCACGGGCGTGTAGGGGGGGCGTGACAGTACTATTCATGAAGGCGGCTGGCGATTGGACAGCAAAGTTGACTTCGGGCTGAGTTCGCAGCAGTCACGCCCTCGGTCACGGGCGTGACTATGGGCGTGTCGGGGAGGTAGAACCGGGCGCGGGTTGCGTCAAATGTCCTCGGCAGCATCTTGTCGGGCCAGCTGGAAAGGTCACGCCCCATGTCACGGGCGTGACTATGGGCGTGACAGTCGGGGTCGACACTCGACGAATGTCGAGCGGAAAGTGTCGAGTCGAAATCGTTGAGCTGAAATTGGGTCACGCCCTTGGTCACGGGCGTGACACTGGGCGTGACAGTTGGTGTCGACACTCGACGATCGTCGAGCAGAATTCGTCGAGAGTAGAGGACACGGGCTTGGGTCACGCCCCGTGTCGGGTGACACGGGCGTGTCGCCAGGCGTGTCAAGCCCTTTCTTCAGAAATTTTCCGATTTCACGGGAAATGCACAGTCACGGCTCGGTCACGGGCGTGACCCATGTGTCACGGGCGTGTACTTCCCAAATTTTGGCAGATTTTGGAATTTTTCTGCAAAATCAAATAAAACAAGTTAGGAGAAAATTTACAAGAATAGAAACATTTTATTGAACAAAAATAAGTAAAAACGACGAAAATAAATGAAAATGACTAAATTAATGTGCATAAAAATACGCATATTTACAGTTCATCAAATACCCCCATACTTAGGCTTTTGCTATTCCAGAGCAAAAGTTTGAGGTGAATCTATAAGGAATAAAAAAAACTCTAAGTTTTGGCTATCGCTTAATCAATTATAAGAGAGATCGAAATAAATATACGGGGTGTAAGAGTTAAGTCCTAAAATTATGTAGATGATTTAAATAGCGCAAAAGTTTTGGCCAAAAGACTTCTTGATGTAATCAAATAGAAGGCAACATTTGTAATGGTTAGATTAACGAAAATAGTTTGGAATTATAAGAACTCTAGCTTATATGAGTGCTACCGGAAATAATACAATTTACTAATTATGCTCTCAAAAAGATTTTTGAATTAATTCTAGAATCGTTTAATTGGCTAAGGGGGTAGTGTGGTTTATGAAGAGGGTTTTGATAATTGAGGTGAGGTAATTTTTTTCTCGAACCTCCAAGTTTTTTTCTTTTGGATTATTAGGAAAACGAAATCTTATTTTCCTAATATGATTTTTGTTTTTCAACTTCATAAGAAAAATTAACCCAATGTATATTTGTAGGAGTAATGAATTTTATCCTCTTACTCCCTATATAATCTTTTAAAATTATTGGGTGCCTATGTTTGCGGAACGAAATCTTGTTCCCATTGACATAAGATCTTTTAAGGATAAAATTTTTCATGCCAAGTAGGTCATGAAAAGTAATGGGAGAAAGGAAAACTAGATTGTAATCCTAAAAATTTTTGAGAGCAACCTTAATAATTTGTACGTTCCAATTTTTTTTCAGAAAGCTAAAGGTAAGTATAATTGAATTCTATAGTCGTTATTTCCTAACATAATATACGTGCTCCTATTAATGAAAAATTAGAAGTAGTGCCTAAAACGAGTCCGCTAATTTTAACAAAGCATAAAGAATTCTTTAAAACTTAACCCCGGCTATTTAAATGTTTCAATCAATAATTAACAAACGGGTAGCAAACAAAGAATTAATAGTATTCACATATAAATAAACTCAAAACAGAATTTTTGGATAGCAGAAAAGTTAAGTATGGAATATTTAATTTATTTATTTCAAAACATTTTTTTTTTTGTTTTTTTTGATTTTTATAGTTTTTGTTATCATTTTTTTTTGTTTGTTTTTCATTTATTATCTTTTTTTGTATTTTTGTTTTTCTCAATTTTTTTGAAAATTTTTTGAACTATTATCTTTTTTTTTTTTGTATTTTTTAAGAGAATTTTCACAATATGTACAAAAATAAGGGAGAAAAAGAAAAAGGTTTGTACAAGAATGAGGAAGGGGGAGAGAGAAAAAACAAAAAAAAAATATTTACAAAGAGAAAATTTTTTTGGATTTTTGTTTTTTTCATTTAAATTTTTTTGTTTTTTCATTTAAAATTTTTTTTGTTTTTTCATTTAAAAAAATTTTTTTTGTTTCATTTTAAGATGTTTTTTTAATTTTTTTGTTTTTGTTTTGTTGTTATATGTATTTTTTTGTATTTTTTTTTTTTTTGAGATGCAGAAAAATTGAAGTGCAGAAAGTAAAGCACGAAAATACCCCCATACTTAAGTCCAACATTGTCCCCAATGTTGTATCGTAAGTATGCGGAACAGAAATGAAAGACAATATGTACAAAAAAAAGAAAAGGAAAGGGGGTAGAAGCTTCCCTGAAACGCGTAGGGGGAGGCCGATCAGAAACCCTGCGTTTATTAGAAAAAAAATAACAAAGATAATAAGGAAAGAGCGAAAAAGATAAGCGAGGGGTGCCTCCCAGGAGCGCTTTGTTTATAGTCGTGTAGCTTGACTATTTTGGCGGGTTTATAATGTGGAGGAAAGTTATGGTTTCGCTAAAACCGATCACTGGGTCGCCCGCGATGTAAGACTTCAACCGATGACCGTTTACTTTAAAAGAGCCTTTGTCCGGGTGGGAGACGAGTACGGTTCCATAGGGAAAAACTTCTTCAACTAGGAAGGGACCGGACCATCTAGATTTTAATTTACCTGGAAAAAGCCTAAGACGTGAATTGTAAAGAAGGACAAGATCGCCCGGAGAAAATAATTTTTGGGACTTGATTTTTCGATCGTGATATAACTTAGAGCGCTCCTTATAGAATTTATTGCTCTCGTAAGCGTTCGCACGCCATTCATCGAGCTCGTTTAGTTGCAGTTTTCTATTCTGAGCGGCTAAGTTGGAGTCGAGGTTTAAGAGTTTTAAAGCCCAAAGTGCGCGATGTTCTAATTCTACGGGTAAATGGCACGCTTTGCCGTAGACTAACCGGAACGGCGTACATCCAATAGCGGTTTTGTATGCCGTCCGATACGCCCACAACGCATCGTCGAGTTTAACGGACCAATCTTTCCTATTTAGCGAAACGGTTTTTTCTAAAATTCGCTTAATCTCTCGATTTACTACCTCGACTTGGCCACTTGTTTGCGGGTGGTAGGGGGTGGCAAGCTTGTGCGTGACTCCGTATTTAGCTAACGTCTTAGCCATAAGAGCGTTACAGAAATGCGTTCCCCTATCACTAACAATTGCGCGAGGCGTGCCGAAGCGAGAAAATAATTTTTTAAGAAATGTAACGACGACTCGCGCATCGTTGGTGGGGAGAGCTTGCGCTTCTGCCCACCTCGATACGTAGTCGACCGCCACTAAAATATACATATTTTTGAAAGAAGGAGGTAGGGGGCCAACGAAATCTATGTCCCACAAATCGAAGACTTCGCACTCTAAAAACATGTTTTGGGGCATCTCGTCGCGACGAGAGATGTTACCCGACCGCTGACGGCTATCGCATGCGCGCACAAAATTATGCGCATCTTTGAAGAGAGTGGGCCAAAAGTAGCCCGCCTCTAGCGCCTTCCGAGCGGTTCGGTTGGCTTGATAATGCCCACCGGCTGGACCCTCGTGGCAGTGCTTAAGAATTTGTAAGCACTCCACACCCGCAACGCATCGTCGAACCGCTTGGTCCGCGCAGATACGAAAAAGAAATGAGTCCTCCCAAAAGAAATTTTTCAAGTCAGAAAAGAATTTCTTCTTTTGATGACTGGAAAATTCTTTTGGAAGGACCCGCGCTACTAAAAAATTTGCAAAATCTGCGAACCAAGGCGAAGATGACGAAGATATATTAATGGCAAGAAGGCGTTCCTCGGGGAATCTGTCATTTATTTCAGATTCGACGAGCGCTTCCGCACCTGGATTTTCTAAACGGGAGAGGTGGTCCGCCGCTAGATTTTCCGCTCCCCGCTTATCTCGGATCTCCAAATCAAACTCTTGTAGGAGGAGAATCCATCGAAGAAGGCGGGGCTTCGCATCATTTTTAGCTAATAAATACTTAAGCGCGGAGTGATCGGTAAAACGATAACTTTAGATAGCGTTATATACGAGCGAAACTTATCGAAAGCGAAAACGACGGCTAAGAGTTCCTTTTCCGTTGTCGTGTAATTTATTTGTGCGGAAGTGAGCGTCTTGCTAGCGTAATAAATAGGATGAAAATGTTTTTCTACGCGTTGGCCAAGAACGGCACCTAAGGCAATATCACTAGCGTCGCACATTATTTCGAACGGAAGGGACCAATTAGGGGCCACTAAAATTGGTGAAGAGATAAGTTTTTGTTTTATCAAATTAAAGGCGGACTCGCATTCGCTACTAAAGATGAAGCGTGATTCCTTTTCCAAGAGGTGAGTTAGCGGCTTTGTTATTTTTGAAAAATCTTGAATAAAGCGTCGATAAAAGCCCGCATGGCCTAAGAAACTCCTAATAGATTTTACGTTGTTGGATGCGGAAGTTTTTCTATAATTTCTATCTTGGCCTTATCCACCTCTATCCCCTTAGACGAAATCATATGGCCGAGGACCAAACCTCCTCGAACCATAAAGTTGCATTTTTCCCAATTTAAAACAAGGCTTGTGTCCTCGCACCGTTGAAGGACACGATCTAAATTGTTAAGGCAATCGGGAAAAGAGCGTCCAAAAACAGAGAAGTCATCCATAAAGACTTCCATAATGTCTTCTACTAGCTCGCCAAAGATCGCTAGCATACATCTTTGGAATGTAGCTGGCGCGTTGCAGAGTCCAAATGGCATTCTTCGATAGGCGAAGGTGCCAAACGGGCAAGTAAAAGTTGTTTTCTCTTGATCATCGGGGGAAATGGGGATTTGGAAAAACCCCGATAAACCATCAAGAAAACAATAATACGGATGACCGGATAAACGCTCTAAAATCTGGTCTAGAAATGGCAGAGGGAAATGGTCCTTGCGGGTGGCGTCGTTAAGTTTCCTATAGTCGATGCACACTCGCCAACCCGTAACAGTACGAGTTGGGACAAGCTCGTTATGCTCATTCGCCACTACGGTAAGACCGCCCTTCTTGGGCACGACATGCACGGGACTAACCCATGCACTGTCCGAAATAGGGTAGATAATCCCCGCATCTAACAACTTAATGATTTCGGCTTTAACGACGTCTTTCATGTTTGGGTTAAGACGACGCTGCGGCTGAATCGTTTTGCGGCAATTATCGTTTAGGAAAATCTTATGGGTGCAAAAGGAGGGGCTAATCCCCTTTAGGTCAGAGATTTGCCACGCAATTGCGTGGCGATGTTTAAATAAAACTTCCAATAAATCGGAAGTCTCCGAATCACTCAAGTCCGAAGAAATGATAACGGGGAGCGTATCACCTTTTCCCAAAAAAGCGTACTTGAGCGAGGCGGGTAAGGGTTTGAGGTCTAGGATGGGCGGTTCTTCTAGGGAGGTTTTAATGCCTATGTCTTTCTTACCAATTGGTTCGAAAGGCAAGTCTATAGACGTATCCTCATCGCAGTTAAAATTTTCGAGCGCATAAATATCGTCATTTAAAAATACGGACTCGAAAATGAGAGAAGAACGATCTCCGAAAAAGGTATCTAAAGAATAGCAGAAATCGTCGCTCGATGACAAATTGTCCATCGAGGGATTAATAGAGAAAGTAACTTGGTCATCGCCTACTCGGAGGAGAAGGCTACCATTACTAACATCTATTAGTGCGCGGGAGGTGGCGAGAAAAGGGCGACCGAGTATTATTGGTACCTCGGCGTCCTCCTCGATATCTAAGATGACGAAGTCTACCGGGAAGGTAAACTTGTCGACTCAGACAAGGACGTCCTCCACTACCCCGATAGGGAACTTAACTGAGCGATCCGCTAATTGGATGCGCATATTCGTAGGACTAGGAGTACCCAAACCTAAACGCGAAAAGAGCGAGAACGGCATCAGATTAATGCTAGCCCCTAAATCAGCTAAGGCGTACTTTACTAATATATCGCCAAAAAGGCACGGGATGGAAAACCGTCCCGGGTCGTTTTGTTTTGTGGGCAATTTATTAGTAAGGGCCGCCGAGCAGACAGCGTTGAGAGATACATGCGAAATATCCTCTAATTTGCGTTTATTAGAAAGTAGTTCTTTTAAAAATTTCGCATATTTGGGCATTTGCGAGATAGCCTCGCAAAAAGGAACATTAATGTGAATTTGTTTTAATAATAAAATAAATTTTTCATATTGCGCGTCCTTACGCTCGTTTTCTAACTTATGCGGATACGGAAGAGCCTTGTTTAATATAATTTTTTCTTTTATAATAGGTAAAGGCGGCGTGAGCGAAGAAAGAGGAAGAGGGGTCGGAGGTGAAATATGTACCTGAGGGTCGGTCCGTTTTGGATCGACCACCTCCTTTCCGCTACGGAGGGTTATAGCGTTGGCGTTTTCCCGCGGATTGGGCTCCGTGTTTCCCGGCAGTGCCCCGAGCGCGCGCTCGGACATCATCCTCGCTAGCTGTCCAACCTGTTGTTCGAGTGTTTTTAGCGATCCGGTGATGTTCCGGATATTTGACTCGTTGGACGCAATATACTTCGAAAAATTTTCCTCCATCGGGGAGGGTTTCGGAAGAGGAGGGGGAGGAAGAAATTCGGGCGCATAAGAAATAGGGGGACGCTGAGCATTATTCGGGTTGCTCCACGAGAAGTTGGGGTGATTCCTCCAACCCGGATTATAGTGATTACTATAAGGGTTGTTGTTGGGGTTGAAGGGAGGACGACCCGAATTTCCCATGAAGTCCACGAACTCTTCAGCTACGCAGACGTTAGGGGGAATAAAACAAGGCGGAGTGGAGGAGGCAGCAGACATCTCTGCCACCTGCTTTGTTAACCTTTCAACTTGAAGGGTCAAGAGAGCAGTGGCATCCACTTCAAAAAGACCAGCCGCCGGCTTTGGCCGTCCCCGCGGGACGTTCCATTGATAGGCGTTCATAGCCATCTCTTTGAATAAAGCCTGGGCGGCCTCGGGGGTTTTGTTGTTAAGCGTTCCCCCGGCAGCCGCGTCAATCATTTGACGCGTCTGAAAATTCAGCCCATTATAAAAAATTTGAACTTGCAACCACGTTGGCAGCGCGTGGTGCGGGCAACGGCGGAGGAATTCCTTAAATCGTTCCCAAGTCTCGTATAGAGACTCAGGATCGTTCTGCACAAACGAAGAAATGTCCGCCCGCAACTTTGCAGTTTTGGCGGGCGGAAAGTACTTCGTTAGGAACCGTTCCGTCAACTCAGCCCACGTGGTGATACATCCTCGCGGGAGGGCATTCAACCACGCCTTGGCTTTGGACTTAAGAGAAAAAGGAAATAAGCGCAAACGAATGGCGTCATCAGTGACGCCATTGATCTTGAAGGTGTCGCATATCTCCAAGAAATTGGACAAGTGGACATTCGGGTCCTCATCCGGCAGTCCATCGAACTGCACGGCGTTTTGGACCATTTGAATGACACTTGACTTTATTTCAAAATTATTATTGGCCACCGCAGGGCGAACAATACTCGACCCTGAATCATCCAGGTTAGGCCGGGCGTAATAAGACATAGTACGCTCGGCCGCCGGGGGAAGGTTAGGGGCGGCCATAACTACAACAGTGGGTTCTCCGATAGATTCCTCGGGATCTAAAGAAGGATTTCGGCGATGAGATCGGATACGCGCAAGAGAGCGTTCGATCTCAGGGTCGAAGTCTAAATCTTCAGACTCTGAGGGTTGTCCTCGGGTCATACACCCAAACAAAAATAAAACAAAAATAAACTCTTTTTTTGTGTTTTTTTTTAAAATAAAGTTTTTAGTTTTTTTTTATAGAAAATAAGTAAAATTAATAGACTCCGGAATTCGAAATAGCAACTCGAAAAGAGATTCCCCGGCAACGGCGCCAAAAACTTGATGGGCCCGCGAACAGACTCTTACTGTGGTTGGTTCGATGAGTCGATCGCCGCGGGCTTGCTCGGGTAGGCAAGTGCACCTATCGCAAGTAGTACTCGATATCGGGGGAATACCGAGGTCGTATTGTTCTCGGGGTCGCGTTGACTATTCTTACTCCTCCGGGAGGACTATTATTTTACTGAAAGAAAAGGTGGATTTTTTTGAAAACTAAAAACGGAAAAACAAAGGAGCGAAAAAACGGTTTAGAAAATATTCGATGAAGGGTTAACGCTCGGCATCGAATCGGATTAAGACTAAAATAATTTTTAATAATAAAAAGACTTAGTTTTCAAATTAATAATAAGACAACTTGGCCGTGGAGGTTCCACAAATGTGAGCTCACCTAGCTATAGGGATATCGCTCACCTAAACGTTAAGACTATTCGACCGAACGTTAGTCCGACGAAGGATTCCTCTTAACGCCCGCTTTACGCTAAGAACCCCGCTATTGGGTGGGGAACCCAATCCGGTAGAATTACGCTACTCCTCTCTCGAGGGTATGCACGCAACTCTATTTACCCAGGGGTGATCGGTCCATATGCACGGCCTCTCGGCTAGCTAGCATATGGACTACGGAAATAGGGCCCACACATCGATTATGTGGTCCTACGCGTCGTAAACCCGGGGTAAACCCTAAGTGCTTAAATTAAAATGAAAATAAAGAACTTTAATTATTATAAATCATTTTAAATGTCCCAATGCTCTTCGATGCCGAGGCTAATAGCGATTAGCCACACATCGGTATGGGGACGGCTTATAATTTAGTGAGGCGTGAGTTCGAAATTAAATGCTAAACGATTATAAGAAAGGGACAAAAGAAAAATAACAATATTTAGAAAGCTAAAAAGTTAACTAAACGAGAACTCACGCACACTCCAAATTATAAATTAATCAAAAACTAAGTTACACATGAATGAAATTTGCATAATTTAAATTTGCGAGTCCCACTCAAACGAGTGGGGGCGGTAAATAAAGGCTGAAAATTGCAAGTCCTACTCAAACGAGTAGGACTGAAATGAAAGCGAGTCCTACTCAAATGAGTAGGAGAAAATAAATGCGATTACAGGGCTAAAAAGTCCGGCCATTTAACTCAAGTGAGTAGGCGGAAAAAAATAAAGAAAGTAAAATTGCAAGTCCTATTCAAACGAGTAGGACTGAAAATGAAAACGATGCGCCATTTAACTCTTAACGAGTAGGCGGAAATAAATGCACACGAACACACACACTCCATATGAAATTCAAGAAAGCAATAAAATTATACACCTACACTCACACACTCTACATAATTGAACAAAGCATTAAAAGAAAGCATTAAAACAAAGCATGAAAATTATACACCTACACTCACACACTCTACACAATTTAAATCAAAGCATGAAAGTTAATACACCTACACTCACACACGCTTTTCATGAAAAATCAAAGTTACCTAAAAATTAAAACTTATACTTTTTCATGCTTAGGTTTTGCCAAAAACAAATAAAAAGAAGAAATTTCAATTTTTAGAAGATAAAAGTTTTTCAAAATAAATTGAAAACCAAAGTTTTTGGAAAATCAAAATACCAAAATTTTCATTCTTATGATGTTATGAAAGTGATAAAAAAGTGAGAAAGAAGTTGAAAAGAACAAAAAGGTTTTACAATCCTAAAAGAAAACTAAGTAAAAAAAACAAAATCACTTTTTAAAATCTCTTTTATAAAATCATAAGGATGAAATCAAAATCTAAGCATGAAAACTATTTAGAGGAAAAAGACATGGTGAGAAAAAAAGAAAAACCTAATTCATCATTTCACGAATTTCAAACAAAACCTAACTTGAAAAAAATCAAAGGCATGTAAAGAGGAAATCCTAACATCCCTAAGCATGAAAACAAGTAAAAAAAAAATAAATGTAAAGTAAGCATGTTACACTCATACACACACACACACTTTTCATAAATGAAGAACAAGTGAAGAACAAAGAATAAAAAGGAGAAGGAAAGTGGGGCACAAGTGTTCATTCCAAAGCCATATATGAAGAGAAAATTTAACATTTTATTGATTAAAATGAAACTATTACAAGCTATTACAAGTACTAAAACTAAAGCAAAACAAGACATGAAATAAAAAGGGAAAAATTCTCCTTACATAGCCTTGAAAATCACGGATGCAGCCCACAAAAAAGACACTAACTTGGCCCAAAAATCTGAACCCTTGGACCTTACAGAACTGGGCTATTTATAGAAAAAAATTTCAAAGTACACGCCCTCGGTCACGGGCGTGTAGGGGGGGCGTGACAGTACTATTCATGAAGGCGGCTGGCGATTGGATAGCAAAGTTGACTTCGGGCTGAGTTCGCAGCAGTCACGCCCTCGGTCACGGGCGTGACTATGGGCGTGTCGGGGAGGTAGAACCGGGCGTGGGTTGCGTCAAATGTCCTCGGCAGCATCTTGTCGGGCCAGCTGGAAAGGTCACGCCCCATGTCACGGGCGTGACTATGGGCGTGACAGTCGGGGTCGACACTCGACGAATGTCGAGCGGAAAGTGTCGAGTCGAAATCGTTGAGCTGAAATTGGGTCACGCCCTTGGTCACGGGCGTGACACTGGGCGTGACAGTTGGTGTCGACACTCGATGATCGTCGAGCAGAATTCGTCGAGAGGAGAGGACACGGGCTTGGGTCACGCCCCGTGTCGGGTGACACGGGCGTGTCGCCAGGCGTGTCAAGCCCTTTCTTCAGAAATTTTCCGATTTCACGGGAAATGCACAGTCACGGCTCGGTCACGGGCGTGACCCATGTGTCACGGGCGTGTACTTCCCAAATTTTGGCAGATTTTGGAATTTTTCTGCAAAATCAAATAAAACAAGTTAGGAGAAAATTTACAAGAATAGGAACATTTTATTGAACAAAAATAAGTAAAAATGACGAAAATAAATGAAAATGACTAAATTAATGTGCATAAAAATACGCATATTTACAGTTCATCAGTAGACTTAGGATTGGAGCCATCATCAGTCTCTCCTTCAGTGCCTCAAATGCTTGACTGCACTCTTGAGTCCACACAAACTTATGATCTTTACGAGTGAGTGAGGTGAGGGGTAGAGCTATCCACAAAAAATTCTCCACGAATCTCCTATAATACCCAGCTAGTCCAAGAAAACTTCGGACTTCCGCCACGGTCCTCAAAACCGGACAATCTCTGATGGCTTCCACTTTTGTTGGATCCACTGCAACCCCATCTACACTAATCACGTGGCCCTAAAATGCCACCTTCGCTAACCAGAACTCGCACTTTGAGAACTTTGCATACAACTGATTCTCCCTCAACACTGGCAAGACCACTCTCAAGTGGGTCTCATGCTCCACTTCCGATTTGGAATACACCAAGATATCATCAATGAAGACAACCACAAAAGAATCCAAGTATTCCCAAAATACTCGATTTATAAGGTCCATGAACACAGATGGCGCGTTTGTCAGCCCGAATGACATCACCAAAAACTCAAAGTGTCTGTACCTCGTACCAAAGGCAGTCTTGGGTATGTCCTCGTCCCGAATTCGCAGCTGATAATAGCCTGACTTCAAGTCCAATTTTGAGTACACCACCGACCCCACCAACTGGTCAAACAATTCGTCTATCCGAGGAATCAAATACTTATTCTTAACGGTCAGTTTATTCAGCTCTCGGTAGTCTATGCACAGCCGCATACTACCGTCTTTCTTCTTTACAAACAACACCGGCGCACTCCACGGCGAAGAACTGGGTCTGATATACCCTTGATCCAACAGTTCCTGTAACTATACTTTGAGTTCAGCCAACTCCTTTGGTGCCATCCTAAACGGAGGACGTGACACCGGCCTAGCCTCCGGCACTAACTCGATCAAGAAGTCGATCTCCCGCCAAGGAGGCGCTCCAGGAAGTTCATTCGGAAACACATCATTGAACTTTGCCACTATGGGCACTTCCTCAATAGACAACTGGGAGAAGCGAACCTCCAATAATGCTACCAGCGCTACAACACCCTGGTTAACCGCCCACATCAATTGCATGACCGAAATCAGGGAAAAGACCACTCCACAAAGGCCCTCAAAATTGCCTTCCGCCTGCCCTTTGCTCCTTAGGGTCACTACCTTAGATAGGCAATCAATACTGGCGCGCTGCTCTGCAAGCCAGTCCATGCCCAAAATGACATCGAACTCAACTAATGGTAAAATCGCTGCTACTAAAATGAAGTCAACTCCGCCCAGCTCCCAACAGATGCGCCCTTTGGCCCCGGTGGTCATAGATGACCCATTGGGCATGCACACTTTCAGCTCCGCATCCGCCGAGAAAGACTCAACACCTATTCTCCGGATGAAGCTCTCCACAAGAAAGGAGTGCGATGCTCCCGTATCGAATAATACCCTAGTGGGGTATCCAGAAACTAATACGAAGCCTACAACATAGACATCACACATAAAAGTCTAAAAGTTTGAAACACAGAATTTAAACTTAAATTTCCTCATACCTGTCACCACATCGGTTTGGCGGATCGCTTCCTGCTGTCCAAGGTTGTAGGCCCTTGGTTGCACTGGTTGGAACCGAGAAGCGCTTGACTCCGCCATCTTCCCTTTCTCTGCGGCACTGGGGCCGGAGCGCACAGTCTACTCCTACCTTGCCTCTTGCTCTGCTCCTCCTTGAGGACAAACACGAGCTATGTGCCCCAACTTACTGCAGTTGTAGCACATCGGCGGTCCCCTAGAGTGAGAACCCCCAGGCGCCCACTTGCTCTTCTCACCGAACCTGGAAGTGTGAGGCTTTTTCCTCCACCTACTCCCTTTAGACTTTCCCTGGGATTGGGGAGGCTTCCCTTCCCCTTGCTTGGGAGTGAAACCCTTACGACGCTGGGTTCTCTCCAGATCACTCTCAATATCCTGGCAGCCTCAACTAGCTCATTAAAACCAGCTCTCTTCATGGAAATGAGGGGTTGCCTGAGATTATCCCTCAGCCCATGGCAGAAGAGGTTATCCCTCTCTACATCATCTGCCATTGATGTTCCCACGTAACGACCCAAACGGGGGAACTCCTGTACATACTCGTCCACCGTCTTGTCTCGCTGCATCAAGTGTAGAAACTGCCTCTGAAGGGCCAACCGTATAGAAACGGGAATGTACCTCTTTAGAAAAGGATCCCCAAATTCCTCCATCGACGGGGTGCATACTCAGATTTCATTTCTTCTAGCATCTCTGCTGCCCTCAAAAGCTCTTGAATTCGAACCCACCAATCCTCCGCATCTGTTGGCTTACCAACCCCCTTGAACGACGGGGGATGGAAGATCAATAAATACTTCAAGTGCCGGTCTCCATGTCTGACAACCACCCTTTACGCCAAAGGATCCACTCGCCTGGCTTCTCCGCCTGGCACGGCCATCGCCGTGTCCGGTGTAGTAGGGGTTGCTACCAAAGCTGCCGCTGCAGCTTGGGCTGCCACCATCGCTTCTGCAAGCATGCAGCAGAAGTCGGCCGGGTTTACACCCGTGCCCAAAAGACCTGGAGCAGTGGCACTGCTAGCCGAGAGTTCTTCTCTTGCTCTCGACGTACCTGCCTCATTGCTTGCACTCTTCAAGAAAACAAGAAACAAGGGATCAGTCTCTAATCTCAAGACTTAAACATAAGGACACTCATGGTCCCGCGTTACTCTTATTTGGATAACATCTCTACGCATTGACCTTGAATCTAACCTGGCTCTGATACCAAATTGTAACACCTCCCCTGTAATGACTGTATAATATGGGTCCGGCCGGGGCCCCACAACATACAGACGCCACAGCTTTAGTATTATAAAATGATATAGCTACCCAAACTCAAAACTCAATACGCAATACAGCGAAAACGACCAAAGAGACTAGAATTTATCCACGCCTACAAGAGTAACAAAATGGCCTTAAGGCCTTACAACAAGAGTAAATCCAAACTCAAATAATACATCAGTCCTAAAAGTGCATAAGCACACCTAGTCTACCTCGGCATGGAATCCGGTCAAAATGAGCATAAAACATATAATGCCATAAACGTAAAGCTATAGCAAAAGGTAACACTTCATGAGGCTTAGGCCTTTCTAGCCGGCGAGCTAGCTCCTGCTTACTACCCTTGCCATGTAAATTTATTAGTAACGTGGGTCAACAAAGGATGACCTCAAACTGTGTAACCAACACATCTCCTCCAGGCCGCCCCTAATGGACCCCGGGGTACTCCTCCAACCTGCAAGTTATCACTTCGTATGCAATATTCATAAGCAAGAAAAAGCAACTAAAGAAACAGGCTTGAATGTCTCAAACATCATACAAGTTCTCTACGGTTGAGGATATAGTATTAGGGCCTACTATGCAACATGAATGCAACACCCGGGTTTCACCCAGGGCACCCTATAGCGTATGCATCTAGCACATCATCACATCAATTGGGTACTCATTGTTTCCCCATTGGCATGAAGCCACAAACAAAGGGGTAACACAATCCCCCCAAACGGCACAGAAGCCGCCACATGGAACTCTTGCTAAGGCCCCACCCGCTCAAGGTCTTAGACCCGGGCTCGCATACAAGCTCTGACGTCTCATGTCAAGATTCCAACAAACACAAACTGACCGATTCTAAGAAGCCTTGCTGGACCCCACCCCCTCATGGCCTCATTTCCCAGGCTTGCCCCCATGCTTGGCACTCTCGTCAGTCTCACAGAAGGGGACTAGTTTCGCCAGGACACTCTCCACACATGACGTGTACGTCACGGGATAGCCAGCCGACCACGGAGACACAGCCACGCCTTGGCACATCACAAACCAACACAATTCCACCCTAGTCCCTCATTTGTACTGCAGCGTTCCCGCGCACCAAGGAAATCATCTACCACCAATGCGGAGCTAACCTTGTCCACCAAGGAAACCATCTACTGCCATTGAGGAGCTAACCTTATCTGGTTCCGACAATATGTACTCACTCGATAAAAGGGGAAAACATCACCACATCCCAAACGACATGTTGCCGCAACGGATCTCTACGAATCCCTAAAGCTCGTATGCAACATCACCGGGTCGGACTAATAGTCACGACTAGGGCTTCACACACCATGCCTAATCCACTAACGGAGCGGATCTCTAATGCAAAAACATGCCAGGGACGGACTCAATCGACGCGGAGGTTCCTCTTGAACCTTGGCGACCCAAACCCCTCTCATTTGAGTGTTTGGTGCCCAAAAACTAGAAAAGAAAAGATGCTAAAACATGCATCCTAAAACCGAGAGGAGAAACATCATTACCTTCCGAATCCTCTTCCTAGCCATGGAGAAATAGCCAGATGAAAACCTTCGCAATGATCTAGCCTCCATGGATCTGGACTCGGCTCGCGATTTGGAGCACCGAAACCTCTCCAACAGCCGGATCTCTACTTCACCTTATTCCTTGCTCTCCCCTCTCTCTAGAACATTAGAAAGAGAACCACTCAAAATAAAATGAGGGTTTCTAAGGGTCCAATCCCGTGTATATCCCATCAAGAACAACCCCCAGCCGTTGGATCCCAAAATAAAGAAACGAACAGCCTTGATTCAGGCATGAAATGCTAAAACTATGCCAAACACGGTCTGCGACACGCCTGTGTCCAGGGCCGTGTCCCCCATTCACCGTCAAAATCGACGCACCTGGAACAACACACAGGCATTCGACACGACCGTGTTCCACCTGACACGGCCGTATTCCAACTCACACGACCGTGTGGTCGGCCGTGTGCCTCCATCGACATAGCCCCGAAAACAACCCGAGACTCACACGGGTACTGGACATGCCCGTATCCTTGCCCGTGTCTAACTCAACACGCTTGGGCTCCAGGCCGTGTTCTCTGTCTCGACACTTCATGGAGTGAAGTTCGTCGACTGACTGACAAGGCCTTGGACACGCCCGTGTCCTAGGCCGTGTGCCTTGTCTCGACACATCGTCGAGCGAAATTCGTCGACTCCCCGAGCCAATCGTCGATACGGGCTCGACACGCCCTGAGACACGCCCATGTCTCAGGTCGTGTTCTCTGCTCGACGATCGTCGACTCCAAAATCGTCGACCTCCCGACCAAAATGTCGAGTGGAGCCTGACACGCCCTGGGACACGCCCGTGTCCCAGTCCGTGTGCCCCTGCCATAAACCAATTTTCCTTCTCAGCTAAGACCCAAACTTGGCCAGATACGCTGGTCGTCCCCGTACAAATTTTGGGGCGTTACAGCACGACTCTAAGGTTAGTATATATATAAAAATGTAGTCTTTACGCTAAAGGAAAAGTAGTGTCTTAGTTTTATAAATATGACATGCATGAGATACATATAGTAACACTTTTAGGGTTTAAAAATATCTAACATGCAACCTAGCATAAAACATTCCCAGAAACAAGTAAACAACCACAAATAGGAAAAAATAGCAGTTTTAATTCATACCCAGCATCGCAAGAAGCCACCAGTGGGCGTCAACAACCTGACACGAACCCACTGGTGAGTATGCATGTCTATACAGAAAGAAAAAGAACTATATCACAAAAATCAAGGATCAGCTATCTCAGCTACCCAAGAGGCCACAAGCAAGCCCCTCCAAGAGAACTAGCCACTCAACTGGCTACAACCTGGACCTGAGGCATTCAAGAAAAGAACACCTCAGCAAGAAAATAATCAAAAAGGTAAATAGAGCATTAGATTTATGAGCAAATAAGAAGGGTTTACCAACCCGGCAACAAAATGCTATCAGTAAAAGAAAGGATATGACAATAAGAAAAGAGCACTGTCTAAAGAACAGCAAAGCACACCAAGTGTGAGTAATAAAAGCAACATGCCCTACAAAAGAGCCTGCAACAGCAACAAGACATATACATATATGCGAAAAGAAATATCCATAAATAGGAAGGTAACTAACAGTCCTAACTTGTGGGTTAATGGCAGGGGTCAAAACATGGATCTGAGTACATAACCAAAACCACATCCAAAAAGGGCTAGGTGGTCAAATAGTGGTAGCTCTAGGGTCCCACACACGCCAACCCAAGCTGGGGTAAAAGGCGGTGGCCACAACTCTCCACATAAAGCCACCCCTCCAGAGGCACCAAAACTCCACCACCTGCCACAAACCAAGAGTAGGCATGCAAAAAATAGCCGAGCACCCAATACCCCCCTAGGGAATAGGGAAAAGTCACACTAACAATCCTAAGGAAACACACGAACCCAAGGCAGAAACGTCGAGCCCACTAGACGCGGCGTTGAGAAAGCTCCACTCACTTGACGCCAAAATACTTAGTTGCAAAACCTATGCTGGATGACGGCATTGAGTGAACTCGGCTCACTCAACGCTGTCAATGCTTTCTTCTTAGGATAAACATAAATTTTAGTTAAAACTGCAACATAAACTCTCTCAATACGTGGAAACAGAGAGTTGGAGATTTAATTCCAACCCTCCTGTCTATCCTATCTACTCGAGGCTACCGAAACTATAATTAAACTACAACAAAACGCAGCCATACCCTAACTCTAGCTACCCACTGGATACCAAACCGAGACAAATAAGAGAGAAATCTTGATTTAAATCTAGAAAATAATGAAGCAGCACATGGTTGGAGTGAAGGAAAATGTCAACCTGCTGCTCTAACTTCTAGGGAGGAAATAAATAAAACAGAGCTATTGCACAGGAAATGAAAATAGAGTAAGAGTTAGAAATAATTTGGCAAGGGCAAGTGATCCACTTGCCTCTACCTCCAGGAAAACAACAGATATCTCCCAAAGCTTGGCAACGGCGGCAAGATCGGCCACCTAGAAGACCAAAACTGAAGCTTTGAGGAAGAAGAAGAGAAAACCCGAAAACCCTAGCTCTTAAAGACATCCCTAGAACAAAAGATACTTACCTAGGAAGGAAGATCTAGGGGAGTGCAAGCTAAATCTGCCGACACACGAGGAAACCGAGCTAAAATCCTCACGAAATCACTGGCCAAAACTCCAACACCAAAACCGCCCAAAACCTTCCGCTGGAAGCTTCTCCAGAATCAGGAACGAAGAAATGAGGAGGAAAAACAACTCACCTCATAAAAGGAAGCACTCAGTAGAAAAAATACGGAACATGCCACAGACACGCCCGTGACACGCCCGTGTTCGGACCGACATGCCCGTGGTACGGGGCGTGTACTCACTCACCTACCCACTCGATGATCGTCGAGCTCAGCTCGACAAAATAGGGGACACGCCCTATGACACGCCCGTATCATAGGCCGTATACCAACCTAACTAGAGCTCGACAATCGTGGAGCGCAGATCGCTAACCAGGAGTCACGCCATATGATACGCCCATGTCAGATCCGGCATGCCAGTGTTAGGGGGGCGTGAACTCATGCAAACGCCGCTCGACTATCGTTGAGCGTAGCTCGACGAATCGTCGAGCGCGACGAATCGTCGAGCGCGACGAATCGTCGAGCGCGACGAATCGTCGAGCGCGATGAATCGTCGAGCGTGACGAATCGTCGAGCGCGATGAATCGTCGAGCGTAGCTGGACGAATCGTCGAGCGTAGCTTGACGAATCGAAGGGGACATGCCCTGTGACACGTCCGTGTCACAGGCTATGTTCCTACCAAAAACACCCGTCGACCGAATTTCATCGACCACACAACCGAGAGCTCTACCCGGGCTCGACATGCCCTGGGTCACGCCCGTGACCCAGGACGTATCACCCGAACGTACATAAAGAACAGTTAAACTCCTGAGCTAAGAAAAAGAAACAAGGCACCAGCCTAATAAGCTCGGCCACACCAGGCCATGCACAACACAGCAAACATTACAGCTAACATAACAAACGTCGAAACGACGTGAAAGCAAACGATCTCGGACTTCGACCAAAACCCGCACCGTAGCTAAACACCCAAGCCACAAAAACAACGGTGAGGTCGAAAACAACATCCGACGATCTCACACTCGGGCTAACACCTCCCGAATCCAAAACACAAGCATTCCCTAAGAGGCCCAACCGAGTCACCAAAACAGACTCCGGCTAGCTGGGGAGTCTTGCTAACAGGATACAACCAGTCTACATAAGGAACCTAAAGAGCTAAGACCACGCTCTACAACGGCGAAAAGCCAGAAATGTGTCATCGTAACGCCAATCAAAGATCAAACAAAACACAGAAAAACCGGGGGCGTTACATACTCAGCTGTAACTTCTAACGCCCGACGGTAACATCTGTTGGAAGCTTCTTCTCTTCACTTAAAACAGACAACTTGCACACTCTACCAATAGAAGACATGATCAAATACAATCTGGGAGTTGATATTCTCAAACATAGGGCATGTGAAACATCAGTCCAACAAACTCCCCCTTTTGATAATATCAACTTCCGTTCATGAGAAATAATCAATGAGATAGAGTGCGTGGATAAAGAATAAACATTATGGGCTACCAACAGGTTTCAGCAGGTGCTCTATATGGTTTCCCTAAACATGCTCCCCCTATCTACATGCTCGATATGCTCCCCCTATATATGTGCACTCCCCCTATATGTGACCTCTCCTAATCCCATACTCAAGAGTGTACTCATGAACGCTTTATTCTCCCCCTTTGATAGTACCAAAAGGGTGGGCAAGGCCAACAAGACATGCAAGATGAAAAATAGAAGAAATGATGAGCATTGGGAGAAGTAGCAAGTAGTGCACACACAAAGGTAAAGATAAAGATGACACACATATAGGTGACTCAACAAAAATAAATATCAGAAAATTTCAAGCACATGCGTCACACACTGGAGCAAAGTACACAGTTAGATAAAATCAATTTTCAGATTAATCATGAATTGGACAATACATACTAAACTAAGCACACAACGACTACGTATACAATGCTATGAGAGTAAGGAAGTAATCAAGTGAGACAAACATTGAAAACATCATGAGTGTAAATCGTGTGCTAGTACGTATTGTGCGAAAGAGAAGGATAGTGTAGTTGCAGTCCAATTCTTATGCGCGGAAGTTTTAGACAAGGCAATAAGATGTGTATGTGTAGCATCAAAAGCGAGATAACACAAAATAAAAAAAGCATATTGTCCATGTGAATCTCGATTGACTAGGAACCTAACACAAGAGAAATAAGATGAATAATCACCTCACATGTTATTCATTGACATACAAAGGCAAAAAAAACTAGGGGCACTAAGCTAAAGATAGAGTTGATGCACAAGATCGAAGTGACTATTCAACCAAGGTGCTCATCCTCACAATGCTCATGAAGGCTTATCAGGAGGAATGAGTAGTGCTAGGGGGAATCGTGACAAGAGATGTGATAGCTTCTATAATTTTATTTTGTTAGCGTAAATCTATCACTTTAATCATTTTTTTAAAAGGTTCTCGGAGCCCTGAGTCAATCGAAATCTAACCACCTAGATAGATACTCTTTAACTTGTATACATACGACCTTTGTACTAGAGTTTTGGCCCAAAGTTTCACACATGGTATAGTCACAAATGTATCGTGACATTGATTATTCAACGTATTCCAAGCGTGTTAGAATATAGTGTCACAATTTATAGCATGTACGTATAACATTTTTGGTCTTGAGTGCACCATCTAGGTATGTGTGTATTATGTGAAGTCATTCCCTTATCTAAATACTCACACATACCTAGAGGCATAGTCAACACACACGACCTCGTCTTATCACACTCAATAGCTAAACACCTATAGATTCAGCCCACTATGATCGTAGGACAATGTTTACATATGTTGAGTAGATTAGTCTCAATATACTTGTTTGGAAGAAGTCTTCTCAGCTCAATGATATACAAATTGTTGTATTTGATGGATGTAAAGTTCATGTGTGCAAGTAAATAAAGCTAAGTACTAGTGTCGACACACACTGAACAAATCGTGTCCAGATAAAGAGAAGTTGTGTCGACACTAAGGACAACTGTGTCGACACACTGTGTCGAGACTGAAAATAACTGTCTCGACACTTAGGACTAATATCGACACACAGTGAATAAGTTGTGTAGAGATAAAGAGAAGTTGTGTCGACACTAAGGACAACTATGTCGTCATAATGTGTCGAGACAGAAGACAACTGTGTCGACACTCAGGACTAGTGTCGACACACTCTAATCAAGCTGTGTCGAGACTGAAGATAACTATGTTGACACACAGGACTTGTGTCGACACATTCCACATAAGTTGTGTTGAGACATGTTGAAGAGCTATGTATACACATTCAAACGTTTGTCAACACCATTACAAGAGAAGTGTCGACACCCAGGACTTGTGTCGACACCTTTAACAGTCAAGGTTCAACACTTCAGCAGACATGTTTCCTAAGTATAAAAATCAAGATGTAGGTACTGACAACTGTTAGATGTCAGTTATTAATTGGATCAGCCAGTTACTCCTATCAGAGCCTATTTAAAGGAATCTAATCTTCAAAAAAAGAAGAAGAGAGAGGAAAAAAGAAGAAGAGAGAGGAAAAAAAGAATAAGAAGAAGCAGCATAATTTTGTGAAGATAAAAGTCTGAAACATCAGCTATAACTTAGAAGGTGGAGAGAGATCTGATCAAGAATCATCTTCAACATCTCTCCAGCCTAGATCAACCATAATTTTTACTTCAAGAAGCTTTGAAAAGCTAAGAAGGGTTTGATCAGATCTATCTTGATAAAGATCAATGGAAGCACATTCATCAAGAACAGATCATGAAGCTTTTACTCAGATCTCTCTTGCTGGGTGACATTTTATAATTCAATTTTTGTTTTACCTACTCTTATTGTGTAAGATTTACCTGTAGATCTGAGTGGAGGAGAACTATTCTAATTTTTTGTAAGCCTATGTTATAAAGGCTGAGGTAGGGCAGGGATTGCCTGAGGTAGGAGAAGTTGGAAATTCTCTGAGGTGTAGGGCAGGTGTTGCCTGAGAAGTAGGAGTGTGGATTAATTCTGAGGTAGAGTTCTTGGGAAGAACTTGAGGTGTAGGATCTTGGTGATCTAAGTGATAAGACTTGTAAAGTCTGAGTTGTAGGAGCCGGGTGGGTTCGGAGATGTAAGATCTAAGGATCTGAGTAAATGAAAGAGAAGGAGTTTGTCCGAATTTAGTTCATTGCTAGATAGGCGAAGGGGGAAGTGGATGTACCCATAAATTGGGGAACCACTATAAATCTGTATGCATTATACTGTGTGTGCTGAATTATTATGCTGTATTTATTTTCCTAATTACTGTTAAGTATATCTTGATTATCCGACTAAATTAATCATATTAAAGAAAATAGTACTCTGATTATTAAAAAGGGGTGCCATAATTTAAATTGGACCTATTCACCCCCTCTAAGTCATTAGTAATCCTAAAGTAAACATTTACAATTGTATCAGAGGGAGGTTCACTGAAAAGGGCATAACAGCCTAGTGAGAATCCAAAGAATTACATAGAAAGATATATCATGGCCTAGAGGGAAAACAATTCCATTAAGCTCCCTGTCTGCTCCAAAGAAAACATTATAATATAGAAAGAAAAGTCAGATTATCCATGGAAGCAGCAGATCCAAGAATATACATCACAGTCATTGAAGGACCTTTCATTCCCATAAAAGTGTCAGTTATTTATGCAAACATCAAGACACCCAAGACTTACATCGAAATGGATAAGGATGAAATCATTCTGTCCTCTATAGACAAGATGGCTCAAAATATTATAGTAAGTGCAATAGATGATTCCATTTTTCAGAATCTGATTCATTGTAAGACAGCTAAAAAATGTGGGAGTCTTTGATAGTTTACATGGAAATAACTAAAGAGGTCATAGATGATAAAAAATCTCTGCTAAATCAACATTATGAGGCCTTTAGACAAGATAAGAAAGATTCAGTGTGTAACACCTCCCCTGTAATGACCATATAATATGGGTCCGACCGGGGCCCCACAATATACGGATGCCACAACGTTAGCATTAAAAGATGGTATTAACTACCCAATTCAAAACTCAGAATAAAGCAACAGCGGAGACATAACAACAAAACTAGAAGTTATCCACTACCAATCAGGATTATCAAAATGGCCTTAAGGCCTTACACAAAATAAGCCCAAAACTAAATGACAACAAGGTCAAACATCAACGTGCAAAAGCACTCCTAGGCTACCTCGGCATGCAAGCCGGAAATACCAATAACATGGAGCATCATAGTTAAGAAGAAAACAAGCTAGTATGCATGGTAATTACTTCATGACGGTTAGGCCGTTTCGGCCGGTGCACTTGCTCCCGCTTGCGATCCTTGCCCTGTAAAAATTTGTCGTAACGTGGGTCAGCAAAGGCTAACCTCTACTGTGCAACAAACACATCTCCTCTCGGACACCGCTAACGGACCCCGAGGTAGACCTCCAAACTGCAAGTCAGCACTTCGTATGTCATATACATAAACATGTAAATCTTTAAAATAGGTTTGGATGTCTCAAAAACAAAACATTTTTTCTATGTTGAACATATAATCAAAGGGACCTACTATGCAGCATGTATGCAAACTCGGGCTTCACCCAAGGCATCCTATCATGTATGCATCTAGCACATCATCATAACAACTCGGTACTTCCAATTTCCCCATCAGCGTCAATACGCAAACAAAAAAAGGTACTGCAATTCCCCTAACGGCATACAAGCCGCCACATGGAAATCTTTCCAAGCCCCACCCACTTGTGGGTCTTAGACTCGGGCTTTCCTGCAAACTCTAACTCCTCATGTCAAGATTCCGTTGCACACATAAATCGATTCTAAGAACCCTTGTTGGACCCCACCCGCTCGTGTGCTTCATTGCCCGGGCTTGTCCTACGCTTGGCATTCTTGTCAGTCTTATAGAAGGGGACTAGTCTCGTCAGGACACTCTCCCCACATAACTTATACGTCACGAGATAGCCAACCAACCACAGAGATAAAGCCACACCTTAGCACATGACAATCCATAGTCTTTCCCACCCTAATCCATCATTCATACTGCAATGTTCTCGAGCACCAAGGAAACCATCTACTGCCAACGTGGAGCTAACCTTGTCCAGTTCAGGCTACACGTACTCACTCAAAATAAAGGGGAAACACATAAATCACAAACGACATCTTGTTGCAATGGATTTCTATAAAATCCTTAAGGCTCTCTATGCAACATCACCGAGTCGGACTAGCGGTCGCGACTACGGCTTCACCTAAAATGCTTAATCCACTAACAGAGCAAATATCTAATACAATATCATGCCGGAGATGAACACAATCGAACCGATGGTTCCTCTTGAACCATGGCGACCCAAACCCCTTTCATTTGAGAGATTTGGTGCCCAAAAGCTTGAAAAGCAAGAAAGAAAAAGATGCTATGTACGCATCCTAGAAACCAAGAGAAGAAATCTCGTTACCTTACGACCCCTCTTCCTAGCCATGGAATCTTTGCTTTGAAGGAATTGACACGAGTGCCTCCATGCCCTCTCCACAGATCTGGTCTCGGAATGATGATCAGAGCTCTGAAGCTCCGTCCATGGTGGAAGAAAGCTCTCTCTCCTTCCTCCTACCTTATCTTCCTCTCCAACCCTAACTCTCACTCGAAAAGATGAGAAAAATGAGGGGAAAGACACTCTTAGCCCTATTAAAGTCCTTTGGGTGGAATATCCTCGGCCCTTGGATCAATTTTAAAGAAGCATCAGACAACCACAAAAGAAAAATGACGGAACTGCACCCGCCCGCACGATCAGTGGCACACGACCAGTGGTCGTGCGCACTGGATCCCTTGATCTTGCGATTAATAATGGCAGAACTCTAAAGAAAAGGGGATAAACGTACATGAGCAGCGGTGCACGACCAGTGGTCGGGCGCACTATGTCTAATGGTCATGCGATTGCTCTAGGCAGGACTTGGAAATATGGAGAATAGTGCGCACGATCAGTGGCACATGACCAGTGGTCATGCACACTGTAACATCCCATGTTACTTCTAGACCCCTCAACTTAGATTGGGTTAGGCATGGGGTGAGATTTGAGGAGACCAACTAGGTTTGACCCTAGGTAGTGGGTGGTAGCCATGTGGGGCCCACTATAAGACCATAGTCAAACTAGGTCAAACTAGCCTAAGTGGGGACCCTAACCACAGCATGACCCCACCACATTGCCCTAACCCTAAAAACAATCTAAGTGGACCCTAGGGTATGTCACTGGGTCAACATTTTGACCCCAGTTGACCAAGGTCAACCTTGGGCTCAAATTGGTCAAACCCACACTCATAGGCCCAATTAACCTAAGTGGGGCACCCCCTTGACCCAAACCAAGTTGGGTGGTTCCACTAGACCCATTTCCACCAAGTGGGGTCAGTCCACCCACCATAGTTGACCAGTCAACCCCAAAAGTCAATTTGGTCAACAATTTGACCTAAGGAATGAAATGAAGGCCAAGTCATTCCCCCTTGGACCAAGCCCACCAAAATTGGACCATAGTTAGCCCAAGTGAACAAGACCAACCCTACCCCTCTAAATCAGGAGAGAGAATACATGCAAGGGGGTAAAATTGGAAATTTTAGGAGAAGAGGAGAGAGAAAGAGGAATGAAGGAAATGGTGGCCACATGGCCACCCCATCAGCTGACTTAGGCTGCCCAAGACCAGGTGGCTGACCTCCCCTCTTTAATTCCAGCAGGAAACTAGGGCTGTGAGCCACATGGCTGCTGGGTGAAGCCTCCAAAGCTCAAAACCGAGCTAACATTGGAGTTATCTCCACTTATAGGCCACCTCAGTCCAAACAGAGCTCACCATTAGCTTCAGAAGGCCGAGAGGAGTGGAATTCGACTACTTACTCATGGAGAACGGTGGAGAATTGAACTTTCGGGGAGGAGCTCGCCGGCGCACCACCACCACGGCAAACCGCCGCCTGACCCGCAGCCAAGCCCCGATTATGGTGCGTTTCACCTCACCTCTTCCCGTACTAACTTTCTAGATCGAACTAGGGAGATATCGGGCTCAATCGAGCCCGATGCCATGAGAGGAAATGGAGAAATTCGAGCTTTTCTTTTCTTGCTCGGGTTCGCCGGAGGAGCCAACTCCGGCGGCCCCACCGCCGGGAAACGCTAGCCCCCACCTTAACGAAGGTGGTGGCGATATCCGCCGGCGGTGGTGGTGGCTCAGCTGGCCGGAAATCACCGGCAAAGTCGCTCCAGGCCGGCTCGATCTCAGCCATTGGCTGGAGGTAGACGACGACCAGATCCCGTTGGATCTTACTTCAAGATTCGTGCTACAGAATAAATAATTCATTTTAATTAATGTATTGAATAGTAACATTTCTGTCACACTTTTTCAGTTACCTTGCATGTTAAATATAGGCCTCCTAGAGGCATTTCCAGACCTTAGACCCTTAATGAAAAATGTAGCCTAGGGTCTTACCTTTAAAATGCCACCCTAAACATACATTTTGGTGTAGTGTACAGTCCTGTAGGACATTTCGCCTAGGACTGGTCCTAGACTAGGTCAAAAATTATATTGGATGCCCTGGTCTCAATATTAGTCACCATGACCCCATATTTTGGGCACATGCATGATTAGGGCTTACCTACCTCCTGCCAAAATTTAGGAATTTTTGGAAAATATTTTCCTATAGTTTGTGGTAAAATATCAAAATTTAAATAAATGACATATATGGAGTTCTACTCCTCCCCATGGCCCCAAATTTTGGTGGTGGGTCAGTGGGGTCATCCTTGGTGCATGATAAAATTTTCAGCACCTTGGGTTCAATGCATGTTGGGGAATCCACTTGCATGTGCTGGCCTATGTTTAACCTTGGTGTGCAAATAGCAAAAATGCAATTTGGTTAATTTAGCCCAATGGTTACATGCATGAGTCATGAAATTATTTACAGTGGTTCATTAGGGTAAATTTCACTCCTCAAATTAATAAGGGAATTTTTGGAATCAAAATTCCATTTATTGGAATTTATATTTAAAATAGCTATTTTGGCATTAAAAATTGGAAAATAGGATTTATTCAAGTACAAATCCAAACAACTTTGCCAAGGCATAGATTACATCATATTTGACTTAGGAAAATTATGATTTCTCTGTTTTGAAGAACTTTGGAGTAGATACCCTAAATTTCCCATTTTTACCCTTATCATGATAATTCTTGAAATGATGGATTTATATCTCTGAAAAATTTGGAATTTATTTTACTGTAACAAAATATTGTTATAAGTTTATCACAAATTTCTCAGAATTTAATGGATGCATTACTTGTGTTAAATTAGTACAATGGCATTTTGGTAAATATCTTATATTGGAATCCCATAGGCCATCTTACATTAAATGTTGATGATTCTCTGTCAATAGCCATAATTTAGTGTTCTAAAGGCCCTGTAATGTTTCTGGAATTTTTGAGTATACAATGCTTATACTTCATTTGGAAAATGGAATTTTTGAGGAATTGATATTAAATTGAAAATGATAATAAATAATTTAAGGAAAATTATGAAATTCTGTAGGCAGTAATATTTTGTCAATATACATCTCAGGAAAAATTCCCTAGGTCAGTGGATACTTAATCAAACTACTTCATGTGTAAAGTGACCTAGCATTTGAATTAAAAGAATTAATTAAAGGACTATTTGGCCAAGGAAAATTACGAGAATTCTTAGGGTAGTTCCCTTAGTCCATAACACCTTAGGATAAAAAATTTAGGGGCAAGATGCCTTAAGGTTTGGAAGATCACAATTCTAGGGTAGGCATAGGTCATGGTCTGCATATAACACAAATAGGTCCTGCCTTAGGGGAATTACCAGGGGATTGATTATCGGCAGAAATAAGAGAGAGTTCAACATGAGTAACCCTGGTGGGTAGAGTTGTCTTAGTGAGAGATTAAATTCAAGTCTTAGCTAGCAACTAGAGCGGGGATCGGCGGAAGACCGTCGTTTTCCCGGTAATACCTTAAGTTACTAGGGTTATACTAAAGCAATAAGGAGAGCTGGGGAGATACATGGGTAGCCATCAACTAGAATAAATATCCTTGCGAAAGGGAACGCTGGGCGTAATCCCAACACAGTTCCTAGTGCCCCTTGAGAGCCCTTCACAGGGAATACCGGGGGCAGTCCTGGGATTAACCTTAAATCTCTAAGTATAATAAACTGTAGACAAGAGTAGTATAATAGGTTAGGACATTGACGTACCTTCTCGCCCGTGTGGGGCTGGAGAGATTCATGATATATGCTCACCCGTTTTGGGGTTTGAGAGAGTTGGTATAAAGGCACTGATGTGCGTGCTCACCCGTTTTGGGGTTTGAGGGAGTTGGTATAAAGGCACTGATGTGCGTTCTCACCCGGGTTTGGGTTTGAGGGATTCAGGACGGGTTTTGGTCCTACGAGCGGAAGGCTCGGTATGAATTACTTGCATGTGCATAAATATCGTGGCGGGGCATGCGGTACTGGCCGTTCGTCACACCGATGGCAGTACGGTGCACCAGGCGGTTGTGGGAGTTAGAGGGGCCAGTGGGTTGTTTTACACTGCGGTCTGGAGGACGACACCCGATAACACACATCCGACCCAACAAGACTGACGGGTTTGTCAGCAAAGTACGTACGCGAGACTCTAGAGTGCACCTTGGACGTGTACAGAGGCGTATGAGAGGGGTCTAAGGCTTGGTAGTGTGCATACCGGTCTAGAAGCGGAGACGCCCGCTCCACTGCTGCCGTAGCCACAGCGGTGGTACCCGAGAGTGATGCTAGCTCTCAAAAAGTGGGAACTAAAGGTCTGTGATCACAGAGTCGTTGTGTGTGAGTTGCACTTGCCTGCGCATAAAATTGCATCATATCATTCATTCATATTAGGTCATACGCTTCATAGATCCTTATCATATAAATTAGTATGGGCTCTTTTATATGATAAGTTAAATTTCCTAGAAATCCTAACTTATATATTTGTATGGGCATTTATATAAGTTAGGGTACGTCTGTGATGATAGCATAGTGGTAGCTTAGCTTATTTACTTATTCATACTGCTGCTTCTTTACTTTCCATTACTGCACTACTCTTACTTGTTACTTGTACCGTACATAGAATTGCTAGAGTAGAACTACAGTACTTATTACATCATTAGTTAGATATTGTCACCTGCTTCCATTTTGCTACCCCTTGTTGTCCTCCGCTTCGTCCTCCCGCTCGGTGCCTAGGAGCTGCGGGGCGAGGTGCGGAGGAAACGACTTAGTCTTTTTGACTAATGGTCGGTGACCAACTATTTTTAGGAGCCCGTGGAGATGGAGCACCAGCACGTCGAGGAGGCAGGGCATGAGGAGCAGATACCACTTCAGCAGGCTACTACCACTACTGTGCGTCCTCAGGTGGGACGAGAGCGATGTTCTAGCATAGCTTCCGCATTTATGATTTTGTGAGAGAGAGATTTGATGTACTGGGCATAAGCCCTTTTTACTCTTTTTCTGTACTATTCTGTGGACTATTGTACTATTCATTTCCTTTATATGATTGTACTGTGACTTGTGGACTGATGGCATTTTATACTCAGTTTTACTTCTTATTTCTCATATTGGCCTACAGGTTAACGATCGTTCTAGCCGGCAGAATCGGCGTATTGCGGTGTCGACTAACCCGTGAGTTAGTGCCACCGTAAGACGGCGGTTCTGGGCATAAGATCCGGTAGCCCTCCTTGGTAAGGGGGAGGGGGGTCTTACAAACTGGTATCAATTGAACAACGATCATATGAGAAGAAGTCCACAACATGAGACCACCCCCGCCCGAGCATTAGTTTGCGGACAAACTATGCAGCGGAAGCAGTGGTGTGCCCATGTGTAAAGTCACATAAATGGTCCACAAAGTACAATTTGTTAGGCCAATTTTGCTCTAACCTTACCTTTATGCAACCTCCACAGGTCGCAGTGCCGCAAAATGTGGCTCCTCCCCCTCCAGCTGCCACTCCATTCCTACATACGGAGATGGGGCAGACCCTGACGGCGATTTTGGATGCCTTTAGAGCCCAGCAAGTCCCGGCTCCACAGCCAAATCCGGGGTCGAGCTGGCTGAGTGCATTCAAGAGCCTGTCCCCACCGACGTACCGCGGGACAGAGGATGCGGTGAAGACAGAAGAATGGCTGGAGGCCATACACGAGATCTTAGCAGGCATCAGCTGCCCAGTCGGCCAGGCAGTACCTCTAGCCACCTCCGTGCTAGAGGCCCACGCGAAGAGATGGTGGAAGTCAGTCCGGGAGACTACTTATGCGGACTTTGAGCTGTCAGAGATTTCTTGGGAGGAGTTTGGCGATGTGTTCCTAGAACACTTCGTCTCTGCTATGGACAGGGATGCTTTGGAGGAGAGGTTTTTGAACCTCAAGCAGGGGACCAGATCAGTGATTGAGTACCAGAGAGAGTTCTCCCACTTGGCCAGGTTCGCGGGGATTCAGGACACCGACGATAGGAGGTATGCAAAGAGGTTCTACCGGGGCCTCAGGGATGATCTGAGGCAGGCTCTGTTATTCATTTCACATGGCACATCCAGGCAGATCATCGAGATGGCGAAGAAGCTGGAGGCTAACCAGCTGATGGTGCGAGCCGGAGGGAAGAGACCATTTGATGGATCGACATCAGGTGAGGGCAGTAGGGGCTCTCAGAGAGGCAGGACCATTGGATACAGGAGGGGTGGGGGACGTCGTCGTCCTAACTTCAGGCAGGAGCAGGGGCCTCCTCCAGCTTTGGCTCCCCCACCTCTACAGATACATGATCCGAGGAGACAGGATGACCGAGGCCACCGACAAGTGGTTTGTTACGGATGCCGCCAGCCTGGGCACATCAGGTCGGAGTGCCCGCACCGATTCCATCCCCCTCCTCCTCCTCCACCTCCAGTGGCCCCAGTACAGCAGGGCCGAGGATGAGGCCGAGGACGAGGCCGAGGTCGGGGATATCATGGCAGGAGGCGCGAGCAGGAGCAGATATACCCCTTGGACCTCACAGAGCCGAGGAATCCCGAGGAGGTCATCACAGGTACTTGAAGTTAATTATGAGTTTTCTTGAATTTTTCAATGATATATATATATAGTACCTGGAACCATAGGACAACAATTAACTTTCACATAAATAAACCTCAGACATAGTCATGATCAGCGGCAAGCCTGCCCATACTCTTTTCAACATGGGTGCGTCACACTCGTTCGTATCCGAGGCCTTCATCGACGGACTCGAAGGCGTGGAGAGGTTCCCTGGACTAGAGATGAGGGTACGCCTACCCGATGGGTCGGAGCTGCGGACTACTGCACATTGTGACATGGAGGCCGAGATTGGCGGCAAGGCATTTGAGGCGCCGGCGACTATTCTGAAGCTGCAGGACTTTGACTTGATCTTGGGCATGGCCTGGTTGCACCGGAACCATGCCCAGATAGATTGTCCGTCCAGGAGGATCACGCTGAGACATGGCGACTCTCATGTTATCGTTGAAGGTATCCAGCCTATCTGCCACCTACTATTATCTTCTATACAGGCTGTGAAGGCCCATGAGCAGGGTGAAGAAGTTTATCTTGTCTGCTTCGAGATGGTGGGGACAGAGGCGACTATCTCAGATATTCCGGTGGTTCGGGATTTCTCCGACGTATTCCCGGAGAAATTGCCCAGGCTACCGCCTGCTAGAGACTTGGATTTTAGTATTCAGCTAGTGCCGGGAGCGAAGCCGGTGTCCCGAGCACCCTACAGGATGGCTCCTAGAGAGTTAGCAGAGTTCAGAACTCAACTGCAGGAGCTAGTCGAGTCAGGATTTGTACGACCCAGTTCATCGCCTTGGGGAGCACCAGTCCTTTTCGTGAAGAAGAAGGACGGATCACTTCGATTATGTATAGATTACCGGGAGCTGAACCGGTTGACAGTCTGAAACACCTATCCTCTGCCTCGGATATATGAGTTATTTGACCAGCTACAGGGAGCATTCTGGTTCTCCAAGTTAGATTTGCGATCCAGCTATTATCAGCTCCGCATCAGGGAAGAAGACATACCGAAGACGGCTTTCAGTTCGCGCTATGGATTATACGAATTCACGGTGATGCCATTTGGGCTCACGAATGCTCCTGCTGCATTCATGAGTCTGATGAACCGTGTTTTCGAGCCTTTCTTAGATCGCTTCGTGATAGTATTCATCGACGACATCCTTATTTATTCTCGGACTCAGGAGGAGCATACAGAGCACTTGGCACAGGTCTTGTAGAGGCTGAGGGAGACCCAGATGTACGCAAAATTTTCAAAGTGCCAGTTCTGGTTGCAAGAGGTGGCATTCCTGGGGCACACGATCAGTGGGGCTGGGTTAGCTGTGGACCCAGCCAAGATAGAGACGGTGAGGGATTAGCCACGGCCGAAGACCGCATCTGACATCCGCAGTTTCTTGGGACTAGCAGGCTATTACCGCAAGTTCGTGGAGGGGTTCTCGAGGATAGCACTCCCCCTCACGTCCTTGACGAAGAAGGACACAGATTTTGTTTGGTCAGAGCGGTGTGAGACGGCTTTTCAGGAGCTGAAGGACCGACTCATCTCATCCCCCATTCTTGCGCTTCCATCTGGGAGCGAAGGATTCCAGATCTACACGGACGCCTCTTATCAGGGGATCGGTGCAGTCTTGATGCAGCATGGACACGTTATCGCTTATGCTTCGAGACAGTTGAAGAAGCATGAGCATAACTATCCAGTACATGATCTAGAGCTCGGGGCTGTGGTTTTCGCCCTGAAGATATGGAGGCATTACTTATATGGGATTCATTGTGACATCTTTTTAGATCACAAGAATCTCAAGTATATCGATACGCAAAAAGACCTAAACCTGAGACAGAGAAGGTGGCTGGAGTTCCTCTGTGATTATGACTACAAGATCCACTATCACCCGGGGAAAGCGAACACGGTTGCGGATGCTTTGAGCAGGAGGGCCGGCACTTCTGGACCAGAGCCCCGATTGATGACCATAGAGCTGCTTCAGATGATGGAGGACATGCACATTACCGTGGTGTCCGAGACTGAGCCAGATGTATATAGAGAGTATTTGAGCTCAATGATCAGCGACGATGATATACAGGAGCGCATCCGAGCACATCAGAGGCTGGATGCTGCGTTACAGCCGATTTTCAGTGCCCTAGAGAGGGGCAAGGTCGAGGACTACACGCTACATGGTGATCTTCTTCGGTTCCGGGGGCGCATCTACATACCAGCAGGGGGCAGTATTCGAGATGACATACTCCGAGAGGCACATTGCTCGAGATATTCAGTGCACCCCGGCATCACCAAGATGTGGGCAGATTTGCAGAGATCTATGTATTGGCCCGGGATAAAGAGGGTGATCACGGATTTTGTGACCCATTACGAGACCTGCCAGCGTGTGAAGGAGGAATGCAAGAGCCCGGGAGGTTTACTACAGCCACTGCCAGTTCCAGAGTGGAAGTTTGAGGACATTGCTATGGACTTTGTACATGGATTGCCTCGCTCCCACTCCGGACATGATTCTATATGGGTTATAGTGGACAGATTGACCAAAGTCGCGCGGTTTATTCCAGTTCGGAAGGATGCCCCAGTTACAGTTCTGGTGAGACTATTTGTGGAGCAGTACATCAGATATCATGGTATCCCCAGGACTATTGTTTCGGACCGTGATGGTCGGTTCACTTCAAGCGAGTGGAGGGCCGTGCATGCTTACTTGGGATCTCGGCTTACTTTTAGCACCGCCTTCCACCCGCAGACCGACGGACAGACCGAGCGGACCATCCGGACCATGGAGCACCTGCTCAGATTATGCATATTGGATACGGGGAGGCCTTGGGAGAGGCTGCTGCCATTGATTGAGTTCTCGTATAATAACAGCCACCAGGCTAGCATCAGGATGGCTCCATACGAGGCGCTTTATGGGAGGAGATGCCGGACACCGCTATCATGGGTACAGGATGTGGATACCAGGGCTCTGGGATCTGATTATATAGAGGACACTGAGGCTCAGATTCGATGGATCAGGGATCGGCTACTGGAGGCCCAGAGCAGGCAGGCAAAGTATTATGATGCTCGACACCGGCAGGTGGAGTTCCAGGTTGGAGACAGGGTATTCTTGAAGATACGTCCGGTACACGGTGTTTCACGGGTGCGGAGGCACAAGAAGCTCAGTCCACGGTACATGGGGCCCTACCTGATCCTGGAGCGGATCGGCCCCTTAGCTTACCGACTGCAGCTGCCACCGGAGTTGGGTGCACTACATGACGTCTTCCATGTCTCTTCCTTACGGAGAGCTCTCCTTCGGCCGGAGCAGCACATCACTACTACAGCCGGACCGGTAGAGCCTGACAGATCAGTGAGATTGGAGCCGATCCGGATTGACGATACAGCCATCCGAGTGTTGCGGAAGAAGAAGGTTCCCCTTGTGAAGGTGCTGTGGTCCAACCATGGACGGGAAGAGCACACTTGGGAGCCGAGAGATCTGATGCTGGAGCAACACCCGGAGCTATTCGCATCAGGTACATTTAAGTTATGCTTTTAAGATTCTTGATAATTCTTGCAATTAGAACCCCGTAGACCCGAACTTAAATTTCGGGGACGAAATTATTTTCTTGTTTATTGGAATTTGTAACATCCCATGTTACTTCTAGACCCCTCAACTTAGATTGGGTTAGGCATGGGGTGAGATTTGAGGAGACCAACTAGGTTTGACCCTAGGTATTGGGTGGTAGCCATGTGGGGCCCACTATAAGACCATAGTCAAACTAGGTCAAACTAGCCTAAGTGGGGACCCTAACCACACCATGACCCCACCACATTGCCCTAACCCTAAAAACAATCTAAGTGGACCCTAGGGTATGTCACTGGGTCAACATTTTGACCCCAGTTGACCAAGGTCAACCTTGGGCTCAAATTGGTCAAACCCACACTCATAGGCCCAATTAACCTAAGTGGGGCACCCCCTTGACCCAAACCAAGTTGGGTGGTGCCACTAGACCCATTTCCACCAAGTGGGGTCAGTCCACCCACCATAGTTGACCAGTCAACCCCAAAAGTCAATTTGGTCAACAATTTGACCTAAGGAATGAAATGAAGGCCAAGTCATTCCCCCTTGGACCAAGCCCACCAAAATTGGCCCATAGTCAGCCCAAGTGAACAAGACCAACCCTACCCCTCTAAATCAGGAGAGAGAATACATGCAAGGGGGTAAAATTGGAAATTTTAGGAGAAGAGGAGAGAGAAAGAGGAATGAAGGAAATGGTGGCCACATGACCACCCCATCAGCTGACTTAGTCTGCCCAAGACCAGGTGGCTGACCTCCCCTCTTTAATTCCAGCAGGAAACCAGGGCTGTGAGCCACATGGCTGCTGGGTGAAGCCTCCAAAGCTCAAAACCGAGCTAACATTGGAGTTATCTCCACTTATAGGCCACCTCAGTCCAAACAGAGCTCACCATTAGCTTCAGAAGGCCGAGAGGAGTGGAATTCGACTACTTACTCATGGAGAACGGTGGAGAATTGAACTTTCGGGGAGGAGCTCGCCGGCGCACCACCACCACGGCAAACCGCCGCCTGACCCGCAGCCAAGCCCCGATTATGGTGCGTTTCACCTCACCTCTTCCCGTACTAACTTTCTAGATCGAACTAGGGAGATATCGGGCTCAATCGAGCCCGATGCCATGAGAGGAAATGGAGAAATTCGAGCTTTTCTTTTCTTGCTCGGGTTCGCCGGAGGAGCCAACTCCGGCGGCCCCACCGCCGGGAAACGCTAGCCCCCACCTTAACGAAGGTGGTGGCGATATCCGCCGGCGGTGGTGGTGGCTCAGCTGGCCGGAAATCGCCGGCAAAGTCGCTCCAGGCCGGCTCAATCTCAGCCATTGGCTGGAGGTAGACGACGACCAGATCCCGTTGGATCTTACTTCAAGATTCGTGCTACAGAATAAATAATTCATTTTAATTAATGTATTGAATAGTAACATTTCTGTCACACTTTTTCAGTTACCTTGCATGTTAAATATAGGCCTCCTAGAGGCATTTCCAGACCTTAGACCCTTAATGAAAAATGTAGCCTAGGGTCGTACCTTTAACATGCCACCATAAACATACATTTTGGTGTAGTGTACAGTCCTTTAGGACATTTCTCCTAGGACTGGTCCTAGACTAGGTCAAAAATTATATTGGATGCCCTAGTCTCAATATTAGTCACCATGACCCCAAATTTTGGGCACATGCATGATTAGGGCGTACTTACCTCCTGCCAAAACGTAGGAATTTTTGGAAAATATTTTCCTATAGTTTTTGGTAAAATATCAAAATTTAAATAAATGACATATATGGAGTTCTACTCCTCCCCATGGCCCCAAATTTTGGTGGTGGGTCAGTGGGGTCATCCTTGGTGCATGATAAAATTTTCAGCACCTTGGGTTCACTGCATGTTGGGGAATCCACTTGCATGTGCTAGCCTATGTTTAACCTTGGTGTGCAAATAGCAAAAATGCAATTTGGTGAATTTAGCCCAATGGTTACATGCATGAGTCATGAAATTATTTACAGTGGTTCATTAGGGTAAATTTCACTCCTCAAATTAATAAGGGAATTTTTGGAATCAAAATTCCATTTATTGGAATTTATATTTAAAATAGCTATTTTGGCATTAAAAATTGGAAAATAGGATTTATTCAAGTACAAATCCAAACAACTTTGCCAAGGCATAGATTACATCACATTTGACTTAGAAAAATTATGATTTCTCTGTTTTGAAGAACTTTGGAGTAGATACCCTAAATTTCCCATTTTTACCCTTATCATGATAATTCTTGAAATGATGGATTTATATCTCTGAAAAATTTGGAATTTATTTTACTGTAACAAAATGTTGTTATAAGTTTATCACAAATTTCTCAGAATTTAATGGATGCATTACTTGTGTTAAATTAGTACAATGGCATTTTGGTAAATATATTATATTGGAATCCCATAGGCCATCTTACATTAAATGTTGATGATTCTCTGTCAATAGCCATAATTTAGTGTTCTAAAGGCCCTGTAATTTTTCTGGAATTTTTGAGTATACAATGCTTATACTTCATTTGGAAAATGGAATTTTTGAGGAATTGATATTAAATTGAAAATGATAATAAATAATTTAAGGAAAATTATGAAATTCTGTAGGCAGTAATATTTTGTCAATATACATCTCAGGAAAAATTCCCTAGGTCAGTGGATACTTAATCAAACTACTTCATGTGTAAAGTGACCTAGCATTTGAATTAAAAGAATTAATTAAAGGACTATTTGGCCAAGGAAAATTACGAGAATTCTTAGGGTAGTTCCCTTAGTCCATAACACCTTAGGATAAAAAATTTAGGGGCAAGATGCCTTAAGGTTTGGAAGATCACAATTCTAGGGTAGGCATAGGTCATGGTCTGCATATAACACAAATAGGTCCTGCCTTAGGGGAATTACCAGGGGATTGATTATCGGCAGAAATAAGAGAGAGTTCAACATGAGTAACCCTGGTGGGTAGAGTTGTCTTAGTGAGAGATTAAATGCAAGTCTTAGCTAGCAATTGGAGCGGGGATCGGCGGAAGACCGTCATTTTCCCGGTAATACCTTAAGTTACTAGGGTTATACTAAAGCAATAAGGAGAGCTGGGGAGATACATGGGTAGCCATCAACTAAAATAAATATCCTTGCGAAAGGGAACGCTGGGCGTAATCCCAACACAGTTCCTAGTGCCCCTTGAGAGCCCTTCACAGGGAATACCGGGGGCAGTCCTGGGATTAACCTTAAATCTCTAAGTATAATAAACTGTAGACAAGAGTAGTATAATAGGTTAGGAAATTGACGTACCTTCTCGCCCGTGTGGGGCTGGAGAGATTCATGATATATGCTCACCCGTTTTGGGGTTTGAGGGAGTTGGTATAAAGACACTGATGTGCGTGCTCACCCGTTTTGGGGTTTGAGGGAGTTGGTATAAAGGCACTGATGTGCGTTCTCACCCGGGTTTGGGTTTGAGGGATTCAGGACGGGTTTTGGTCCTGCGAGCGGAAGGCTCGGTATGAATTACTTGCATGTGCATAAATATCGTGGCGGGGCATGCGGTACTGGCCGTTCGTCACACCGATGGCAGTACGGTGCACCAGGCGGTTGTGGGAGTTAGAGGGGCCAGTGGGTTGTTTTACACTGCGGTCTGGAGGACGACCCCCGATAACACACATCCGACCCAACAAGACTGACGGGTTTGTCAGCAAAGTACGTACGCGAGACTCTAGAGTGCACCTTGGACGTGTACAGAGGCGTATGAGAGGGGTCTAAGGCTTGGTAGTGTGCATACCGGTCTAGAAGCGGAGACGCCCGCTCCGCTGCTGCCGTAGCCACAGCGGTGGTACCCGAGAGTGATGCTAGCTCTCAAAAAGTGGGAACTAAAGGTCTGTGATCACAGAGTCGTTGTGTGTGAGTTGCACTTGCCTGCGCATAAAATTGCATCATATCATTCATTCATATTAGGTCATACGCTTCATAGATCCTTATCATATAAATTAGTATGGGCTCTTTTATATGATAAGTTAAATTTCCTGGAAATCCTAACTTATATATTTGTATGGGCATTTATATAAGTTAGGGTACGTCTGTGATGATAGCATAGTGGTAGCTTAGCTTATTTACTTATTCATACTGCTGCTTCTTTACTTTCCATTACTGCACTACTCTTACTTGTTACTTGTACCGTACATAGAATTGCTAGAGTAGAACTACAGTACTTATTACATCATTAGTTAGATATTGTCACCTGCTTCCATTTTGCTACCCCTTGTTGTCCTCCGCTTCGTCCTCCCGCTCGGTGCCTAGGAGCTGCGGGGCGAGGTGCGGAGGAAACGACTTAGTCTTTTTGACTAATGGTCGTTGACCAACTATTTTTAGGAGCCCGTGGAGATGGAGCACCAGCACGTCGAGGAGGCAGGGCATGAGGAGCAGATACCACTTCAGCAGGCTACTACCACTACTGTGCGTCCTCAGGTGGGACGAGAGCGATGTTCTAGCATAGCTTCCGCATTTATGATTTTGTGAGAGAGAGATTTGATGTACTGGGCATAAGCCCTTTTTACTCTTTTTCTGTACTATTCTGTGGACTATTGTACTATTCATTTCCTTTATATGATTGTACTGTGACTTGTGGACTGATGGCATTTTATACTCAGTTTTACTTCTTATTTATCATATTGGCCTACAGGTTAACGATCGTTCTAGCCGGCAGAATCGGCGTATTGCGGTGTCGACTAACCCGTGAGTTAGTGCCACCGTAAGACGACGGTTCTGGGCATAAGATCCGGTAGCCCTCCTTGGTAAGGGGGAGGGGGGTCTTACACACACTAGATCCAATGATCGTGTGCTAGATCCAATGTCGAGCTCATCGTCCTACCGCCAGGGGTATCTCTACCGTTGGGCGTTAGCTTCCAGCGACTCCAGGTCTGAAAACATGGGGTGTTAAAACTCCTCCCCCCTTACAAGAATTTCATCCTCGAAATTAATCTTCAAACAGGAAGACAACAAGAAAATTATTGCAGCAAATAAAAACATTGTTACAACAACTTTACACAAACCATTTCTAATCAGGCAAACAGCCGAAAACAATATTGCAATGTTTCAAAACATTGTTGCTATATATCAGTTACTGTTTCAAACCAGCATTACACAAATAACTCAGGATATTTCTCATGCATTGCTTGCTCGCGCTCCCAAGAGAACTCGTCACGCCCACAGTTATCCTAATGCACCTTCACGAGCTTAACGTCTTTATTCCGCAACTACTGAACTTCTGTATCCTCTATACTAAATGGACGAACTCGCATCCTCAAGTCCTCGTCTATCGGCACCGATGCCAATTCGATCACCACACTAGCTTCCACTAAGGTTTTCCTCAAGATGGAGACATGGAAAACATCATATAATCCACTCAGCTTTGTGGACAACGCTAACTGGTATGCTGCTTCTCCCACCCATTCTATAATCTCGAAAGGTCTCAAAAACCTCGGACTCAACTTCTTGAGTCGTCAAATACAAGAAACGCCTTTGAACGGCTTGATCTTTAGATAGACCCTGTCGCCTACCGTGAACTCCACCTTCCTATGGCAAGCATTAAAATATTTTGCTTGACGATCTTAAGCAACCTTCATGCGCTCTTGAATGGTTCGCACCAACTCGCATGCATCAGCTACCACTTCTTTTCCAAAAAGTTTGGCGTCTCTTGCCTCTGTCTAAGACATCGGTGTTCGACACTGCCTCCCATACAAAGTTTCATACGGCACCATCTTTATACTTGCTTGGTAACTGTTGTTATAAGCGAACTCTATCATGAATGGGTGATCTTACCACTTCTTATCGAAGTCAAGAGTACACATCCTCAGCATATCCTCCATTGTACTATTCGTTCTTTCAGTTTGCCCATCAGATTGAGGATGGAAAGCCGTACTGAACTTGACATTCGTGACCAGACTCTTCTGAACCAACCTCCAGTCCTTGGACGTGAAACGTCCATCGCAATCACAACTATACTCTTAGGAATTCCATGTAGTCGCACAATGTTGTGAGCATACAACTCTACCAGCTTCTCCACACAGTCCTCTTTCCGATTTGGGATGAAGTGAGCCACTTTGGTCAAGCGATCCACGATCACCCAAATCACGTCGTTACCCTGCTGCGATCTAGGTAACCCATGTACAAAGTCCATGGAGATGTCATCAAATTTCCACTCGGGAGTAGGAAGAGGCTTCAGGAACCCGCCCGGCTTCTGACAATCATCCTTCACTAAGGCACATGTTTTGCACCGACTCACGTACAAAGCTACTTCCCGCTTCAAACCATGCCACCAAAAGGATTTCTTCATATCCAAATACATCTTTGTACTGCCCGGGTGAATGGAGTACTTTGTGAAGTGAGCCTCAAACATCAACTCCTCACAGAGCTTGCCGAACTGCGGTACACAAATACTTCAGTCCTTCCTCAGAATCCCATCAATCAAATCACAAGCGCTAATCTCACCCTTTTGTGCTTCAACCACATATAGATGTAACTCCACCTCCAAACGGGTCACTTCCCAAATACGATCAGACAATTCGTTCTGAATTTCAATCTAGTTCAACCGAGCCACGCTAGACTCGCCTCTTGCTACACACTCCATGCCAAGGGACTCCCAGTCCCGCATCAACTGCTCATTATGAGCTTCGATCCAACTCCCATGACCAGATTATTTCCTACTCAAGGCATCCACCACCACGTTAGCTTTGCCAGGAGTATACTAAATCGACACTTCATAGTCTCCAAGGAACTCGACCCATCTACGCTACCGCATATTCAAGTCCTTCGGATCTAGAAGATACTTCAGGCTCTTGTGATCCATGTTGATCTCCACTTTCGCACGATACACATAGTGCCGCCAAAATTTCAAAGCAAAAATTACCGCCGCCAACTCCAAATCATGGACGAGGTAATTTCTCTCGTGAGGCTTTAGCTTCCTAGATCAAAAAGCTATCACACTGCCATATTGCACCAACACGCAACCCAAACCGCATCTAGATGCATCACTAAAAATCTGAAATCCGTTAGTTCCTTTAGGAAGGCTTAGGATTGGAACTGCCATTAGCCTCCCCTTTAGAGTGTCAAATGCCTGACTGCACTCCGCAGTCCAAATAAACTTCTGGTCTTTAAGAGTTAGAGAGGTGAGGGGTAGGGCTATCTGCGAAAAGTTTTCCACAAATCTTCTATAGTACCCGGCTAGTCCAAGAAAACTTTGGACTTCCTCCACGGTTCACAAAATTGGCCAATCACTGATGGCTTCAACTTTCGCCGGATCAACTGCCACCCCATCACCACTAATCACATGGCCCAGAAAAGCCACCTTCTCCAACCAGGATTTACACTTCGAGAACTTTGCATAAAGCTGGTTCTCTCTCAATACTTGCAAGACCACTCTCAAGTGAGTCACATGCTCGGCCTCCGATTTGGAGTACACCAAGATATCGTCAATGAAGACCACTACAAAAGAGTCCAAGTACTCTCGAAATACTCGATTCATCAAGTCCATGAACACGGATGGCACATTCGTCAACCCAAATGACATCACCGAGAACTCAAAGTGACCATACCTTGAACCAAAAGCTGTCTTGGGTATGTCCTCATATCGAATTTGTGACTGATAGTACCCCGACATCAGATCCAACTTGGAGTACACCACCGACCCCACCAACTGGTTAAACAGGTCGTCTATCCGAGGAATCAGATACTTATTCTTAACAGTCAATTTATTCAACTCTCGGTAGTCTATGCACAACCACATACTACCATCCTTATTCTTCACGAATAGCACTGGTCTGTTCCACGATGAAGAACTGGGTATAATATACCCTTGCTCCAACAGTTCCTGCAACTGTACTTTGAGTTCGGCCAACTCCTTTGGTGTCATCCTAAAAGGAGGACGTGACACCGGCCATGCCTCTGGCTCTAACTCGGTCAAGAAATCAATCTCCCGTCGAGGAGATTCTCCAAGAAGCTCCTCAGGAAACACATCCTCGTACTATACCACTATTGGAACTTCCCCAAGTCATAACTTGGAAAGGCAAACCTCCAACAATGCTACAAGAGCTACGCCCCCTGGTTAACTGCCCGCACTAACTGCATGGCCGAAATCAGGGAATAGGCCGCTCCACTGATGACCTTAAACTTAAATTCTGACCGCCCTTCACCCCTTAGTGTCACCACCTTAGACAGGCAATCAATACTGGCACATTGCTCTACAAGCCAGTCCATTCCCAAAATGACATCAAACTCCACCAACGGTAAAACTGCTGCTATCACCGTGAAGTCAACCCCGCCTAGATTCCAACAAATGTACCCCTTTGCCCCGGAGTTCATGGATGACCCATTGGGCATGCGTACCTTCAGCTCTGTGTGCACCAAGAAAGACTCAACTACAATTCTCCAGATAAACCTTTCCGCAAGAAAAGAGTGTGATGCTCCCATATAAAACAATACCCTAGCGGGGTATCCAAAAACAAACACAAAGCCTATCACCACATCGGGTTGACGGATTGCTTCCTGTTGCCCAAGGTTATAAGCCCTTGGTTGCACAGGTTGGAACCGATAAGTGCTAGACTCTACCATCTTTCCTTTCTCTACGGCACTAGCGCTGGAGCGCACAGACTGTTCATGTCTTGGCTCCTGCTCAACACCTCCTTGAGTACAAAAATGAGCTATGTGGCCCACCTTGCCACAATTAAAGCACGTCAATGGTCCCTTAAAGTGAGACCCTCCAGATGTCAAGTTACTTTTCTCATCGGACTTGAAAGGATGAGGCTTTTTCTTCCATCTATTCCCTTCAGACTTCCAAATCACTCTCCAGTGTTCTGGCCGCCTCAACCAGCTCGTTGGAACCAGCATTCTCCATGGAGATGAGGGGTTGTCTCAGATTCGTCGTTAGCCCATGGTAGAAGAGGTTATCCCTCTCCTCATCGTCTGTCATTATAGTTCCCGCATAATAACCTAGCTAAGTAAACTCCTAAACGTACTCGTCCACCGTCTTATCCCGCTGCACTAAGTGCAGAAATTGCCTTTAAAGGGCCAACCTTATCGAAGTAGGAATGTACTTCTTTAGGAAAATATTCCCAAACTCTTCCATGAACGGGGTGCGTCCAGAAGTTCTTGCATCCGTGCCCACCAATCCTCCGCATCAGTCGGCGTGCCGATTCCCTTAAACGTTGGAGGATGGAAGCTCAAAAAATATTTCATCTGCCGGTTCCCATGCCCGACAACCACCCTTTCGGCCAATGAGTCAACTTGCCTGGCTTCTCCGCCCGGTACGGCCGTTGCCGTATTCGGGGTAGCAGGAGTTGCTACCTGAGCAATAGGGGTTGCGACTTGTGCTACCGCTGCAGCTTGGGCTGCCACCATTGCTTCTGCAAGCATACGACAAAAATCGGTCAGGTTTACACCCATACCCAAAGGACCCTGAGCAGTAGCGCTTCTCACTGAAAGCTCTTCTCTTGGCCTCGACGTCCCCGCCTCGTTGCTTGCACTCTTAACAAAATCAGGTAACAAGAAATCAGTCTCTAATCATAAGACTCAAACATAAGGACAATCACGGTCCCGCGATACTCCTATACGGATAACTTCTATACGCGATCCGATTACGCTAAATCGACTGCTAAACCTGACCTTGGACATCAACCTCTCTTTGATACCAAATTGTAATGCCTTCCCTGTAATGACCATATAATATGTGTCCGGCCGGGGCCCCAATATATATATGCAATAGCTTTAACATTAAAAGATGGTATTAACTACCCAACTCAAAACTCAGAATAAAGCAACATCAGAAATATACCAACAAAACTAGAAGTTATCCACTACCAATCAGGAGTAGCAAAATGGCCTTAAGGCCTTACACAAAATAAGTCCAAAACTTAATGACAACAAGGTCAAACATCGACGTGCAAAAGCACTCCTAGGCTACCTCGGCATGCAAGCCGAAAATACCAATAACATATAACATCACAGTCAAGAAAAAAACAAGCGGTTGGGTATTGTATCCACATTAACCCAGATTTGGTGAAGTCACCCTTGAACTAAGATAAATTAAGTTGTATTTGATGCTTTGTTTAAGTTATGTGTTTGCAGGATTATATTGCCAAGTGTAGACCAATGTCAGTCTACAATGGATCACCAAAAATAGGATCATACAATATAATCCCTCATTATGTGATCCATGGTGTTGACTCATGTGTAGCCTCTTGATGAATTGTAAATATACGTATTTTTGTGCACATTAATTTAGTCGTTTTCATTTATTTTCGTCATTTTTACTTATTTTTGTTCAATAAAATGCTCATATTTTTGTAAATTTACTACTAACTTGTTTTATTTTATTTTTCAGGAGAAAATAAAAATCTGCCAAAATTTGGCAATACACGCCCGTGTCATTTGGATCACGCCCGTGACCAGGGCATGATAGCTCAAAATCCTGTGAAATAGCAATTTCTGAAGTGAAAAGCTTGACACGCCCGGCCACACGCCCGTGTCACCCGACACGGGGCGTGACCTAAGCTATGACAACTTCATTCTGCTCGACGAAAACTCACGCTCGACGATTTCAACTCGACGATCGTCGACTCTGCGCCACACTTAGAGTCATCCCGTGACCTCTGGCGTGACTCCTCTTCCCGCTCGACGAATTTCCAACTCGACAATTTCCGCTCGACGTTTGTCGAGTGTCGACTCAACCCGACACGCCCAGCATCATGCCCGTGACCTAGGGCGTGACTTCTCCACCTGGTCGACAAGACCCGCACGACAAATTTTGACGCACCGCGCCAAGATCCACCTCCTCGATATGCCCACCGTCACGCCCATGACCTGGAGCGTGACCAACGCGAGACCGACACGTGTCCAGCCCGAAGTCCACTTTCCTGTCAAATCGACGGCAGCCATCAGGAATAGTGCTGACACGCCCCCTGACACGCCCGTGTCAGAGGGCGTGTCCCATGAATTATTTCCCTATAAATAGCCCCTTGCAGTATGTAATCCTGTTCCACTTTTTGGTTCCATTTTGTATAGGGATATGCTGCTGAAATGAAATCCAAATGCTATGTTAGAGAAATTTCTCCCCCTCTTCTTTATTTTCTTAGCTTTGTAATCTTCGTTTTTAGCTTAATAAATTTGTAGATTTTCTCTCTTTTTATGAATTTGGACTTCAACTATGTGGCTACTCTTATGCAATCTTACTTTTACTTGTTTTAACTTAGTTTTTGTTCTCTTTTAAATGGGTGTGTGTGTGTGTGTGTGTATGAGTATAGCTCTTTTGTTTTTATGTTTAGTTATTTTTACTTTGTTTTAGTTAAACTTAGATTTTTATAGCTTTTATTTCATTCCTATAAACCTGTAAAAATGTTTTAAAGCGTCTTTCATTTTTCTTTAACTTAGATTTTTTTTTAGGTTGTAAAACGTTTTCTGTCTTTTTACTTTATTTACACTTTTTTAGCGTTTTTATCAAGTTATAGGAATGAAAATATAGTCGTTTTAATTTTTCGTGCACTTGCATTTTTATTTAAATCTTTTGTCCGTTTAATTTTTTCGTGTTTTTTAACGCATTTCTACCACATTTTTGCGGTAGAAATGTATTTATTTTCATTTTCCGAGCACTTGCAATTTGCGTTTATTTGCAAACTTTTTTGCTCGTTTAATTTTTATTTTCACTTTTTACGCATTTCTACCGCATTCTAGCGATAGAAATGCAGTCGTTTTAATTTTTCGTTAACTTAGTTTTTTTTTATTTCTGAGTGTGCACATTTATTTCCGCCTACTCGTTAAGAGTTAAATGACACTTTTCTTTATTTCAATTCAGAAGAGTGTGTGTGTTTAATTTCCTGTAGAGTGCGTGTGTTTTCATTTATGTTGAGAGTGTGTGTGTGTTGCATTTATTTAGTACTACTCATTTGAGTAGGACCCGCTTTCTTTCTCCCGCCTACGCATTTGCACCGGGACTCGCAATTTACAGCATTCTTCAGTCCTACTCGTTTGGGTAGGACTTGCAATTTTCTGCTTTATTTTCCTGCTTTTATTTACTGCTTTCTTTACTGCTTTATTTTCTGCTTTTCCCGCAAGCCGTCCGCATTCCGATGTGTGGCTAACCGTTCTTAGCACTCGGTATCGAAGAGCATTGGGACAAATAAAATAACTTAAAATAATTAAAGGTCGTATTTTTCTAATTAATTAATTTCTTAAGGTTTGCCCGGGGTTTACGGCGCGTAGGACCACATAATCGATTTGTGGGCCCTATTTCCGTAGTCCATATGCTAGCTAGCCGAGAGTCCGTGCATATGGACCGATCACCCCTTGGCAAAGAGAGTTTCGCACTAACCCTCGAGAGAGGAGGCGCGCCAACTCTACCGGATTGGGTTACCAACCCAATAGCGGGGTTCTTAGCATAATGCGGGCGTTAAGAGGAATCCTTTGTCGGACTAATGTTCGGTCAAATAGTCTTAGCGTTCAGGTGAGCGATAGCCCTATAGCTAGGTGAGCTCATTTTAGTGGAACCTCCACGGCCAAGTCTCCGCCTTAATTAATTAGAAATTTAGGAGCTTTTTTTATTAAATGTCTATTTTGGTTAAATTATTTTTTCGGTGCCATCGAGCTAAGCTCTTCATCGGCTCCACCTTCAAGGTTTCTTTTTATTGCTTTCATTTTCATTTTTTTGTCATTTTCATTTTTTTTGCCAATGGGCCATTTTTTTTAATTAAAGGTAGTATGTTTTCTAATTAATTAATTTCTTAAGCTTTGCCCGGGGTTTACGACGTGTAGGATCACATAATAGATGTGTGGACCCTATTTCCGTAGTCCATATGCTAGCTAGCTGAGAGGCCGTGCATATGGACCGATCACCCTTTGGCCAAGAGAGTTCCGCACTAACCCTCGAGAGAGGAGGCGCGCCAACTCTATCAGATTGGGTTCCCCACCCAATAACGGGGTTCTTAGCGTAATGCAGGCGTTAAGAGGAATTCTTCGTCGGACTAATGTTCGGTCGAATAGTCTTAGCATTCAGATGAGCGATAGTCCTAGAGATAAGTGAGCTCATTCTAGTGGAACCACCACGGCCAAGTCTCCGCCTTAATTAATTAAAAATTTAGGATCTCTTTTTATTTTAAGTTTATTTTGGTTCAAATTTTATTCAATGGTATCGCGCTAAGCTTTTCATCGGCTCTACCTTATTGCTTTATTTTTATGCTTTCATTTTCTGTTTTCTATTTTTTTTATTATATATAAACTATTACCCGACAAGTAATTATCGGTAAAATAATAGTCCCCTCCAGGGAAGAGTAGAAATAATCGAACCGACCCCGAGAACTATACGACCTCAATATTCCACTTGGAATATCCTGTACTACTCACGATAGGTGCACTTGCCTCCTTTCGTTAAAACTCGATCACACCTTTTTATATCCAAATAAATAAATACGCGCGCCCCATTTTTTAAATAAAAACCAAATCCACTTTTCTACTTAAATAAAACTGTCGGGTCGCCGCGTGAATCCTCACCTATTTTTGGAGTTTTAATCAATCAAGTTTTTGGCGCCGTTGCCGGGGAGATTTGTTTCGTTATTTTGAACCCTGGAAATCTATTAATTTTATCTATATATATTTATATAACAAAAAAAATAGTTTGGCCAACTAACAAAAAATATACTAATGATAATAATCATCATACTAATCATAATAATAAAACTAAAAAACTTACAAAATTTTAAAACTAAAAAAATTGAAAAAACCATAAAACTAAAAAAAAAGTCGAAAAATCTCTAAAAAATAAAAAAAATCTACAAAATGAAAAAAAAAAACTTAAATTTTTTTTCATTATTTTTATGAAAAAAACTATAAAAAAAATAAATAAAACTTAAAAAACTTAAAAAACAAAAAAACCCACAAAACTAAAAAAAAATTAAAACACCTACCTAAAAATAACTAAAAAATAAAAAAATCTACTTAAAATCACCAAAAAAATTTAAATAATTTGATTTTAAAAATATTTATATTTTATTTCACTTATCTTATTTTTTTAAAACTTGTTTTGTTTTAATTCGACACTTTTTCACTCTTGTCCGCACTAGGGGTCGCATTTTGTAAGCACTCATAAGCTAAGACGTCAGCTTCGAGTCACACGCACTTGTCACCCCCTACCGCCCACAATCCCTTTTTAGCCGAGTGTATCTTTTTCGTTTTTATGTTATCTTTTGCTTTTTTCTTTCCTGTACCTAATGCAGGGTTTCAACCCGGGCCTCCCGCACTCGTCTAAGGGAAGCTTCTACCCTCTCTTTTTATTTTTGTTTTTGTACATCTTTTAATTTATATATTATCTGTTCCGCATACTTAGATTGCAACATTGGTGACAATGTTGGGTTTAAGTATGAGAGTGGTTTCCTATTCTGTACTTTTTATATTCTGTACTTAGAAAAAAATACGAAAAAAAATGCAAAAATCAAAAACTCAATTTTTTTTTCCTTATTTTTATAATAAAAAACTTAAAAAAAATATTCATAAAACCAAAAAATTCAAAAAAATTATAAAACAAAAAGTTCAAAAAAATTCATAAAATAAAAATTCACTAAAATGAATTTCTTTTACTTTGTAAATATTTTTTGTAAAAAAGTTAATCTTTCTCTTCACCCCCCCCCATCTTCTTATTTGTAAAAGCTCGATTTTTTGCATACCCGCGGTGGTCGACTCATCGAACCAACCACCCAAATAAAAGTCTGTTCGCGGACCGCCTTCGAGTTTTTTACTTTGTACATTATTTAAAAATAAAAACAAAAAATTTTTGTTATATTTCCCCCCTATCTTCTTTGTAAATAACATTTATTTCTCTCCTCTTTCTTGTAAATAACTTATCTGCAAAAACTAAAAAATCAAAAAAATTTTGAAAATCCAAAAATCCTAAAAAGATAAAAATCAAAAGTCCTAAAAAGATGATAAACAAAAATTCAAAAAAAAGACGATAATCAAAATTAAAAAAATGATAAAAACTCTAAAAATCCCAAAAATATTTTGTTAAATTATGTAACAAATAAAATCGAATATACCATTTGTTAACCCTTTTTGCATTCCAAAAATCTAGTTTCGAGTTAATTTATAAGCGAATTTTAATTATTCTTTACTTAGTATTCGTTTATTAATTAAAGTTTGATAGATTTAAGTGTTTGAGGTTAAGTTTTAAAGAATTTTTTATGTCTTTTCCTTATAATATGGAACTTGTTTTTCACCACCACTTCTAATTTTTAAAATAAAAGCTCGTTTTTTATGTTAGAAAAACACATCCATGGATTTCAATTATTTCTACTTCATGCTTTTAGAAACATTGGAACGTTCAATTTAAAAAGGTTGCTCTCAAAACTTTTTTTATTAAAATCTAGTTTTATTTTGAAAAAAAATAAATCCACTTCCATTTTTTTCATGTCTTACTTGACATGTTTACCCCTATTTTATCCATAAAAAAGATCTTATATCACTGGGAATAAGATTTCATTCCGTAAACATAGACACCCAATATTTAAAAAGATTATATGTTATGGAGTAAGAGGATAAAATCCATTACTCCTACACATATACATTGGGTTATTTTATTTATGAAGAAAGAAAAAAAAAATATTTTGTGTTAGGAAAATAAGATTTCATTTTCCTAACAATTCAAATGAAAAAAAAATTGGAGGTTCGAGAAAAAATTGCCTCACCTCAATATCCAAGCCCTCTTCATAAACCACCAAACCACTTATCTCATTTCGATGATTCTAGACTTAATTTAAAATTTTTTGAGATCATAATTTTTAAATTGCATTATTTTCCTTTAACTTCTTTTAAGCTAAGTTTTTTTATATAATTTCAATCCATCTTTGTTAACCTAACAAAAATAAATTTTTGCTTTTTATTTTATTTTATCTAGAAGTATTTTTGAAACTGTTCCTCTATTTATAACATTTTCATAATTTATGATTTAACTCTAGTACCCCGGATATTTATTTCGATCTTTCGTTTAATTAAGTCAAGCGATAGCTAAACTTAGGATTTTTTTTCCTTATAAGTTCATCTCCAACTTTTGCTCTGGAATAGAAAAAGCTTAAGTACGGGGGTATTTGATGAATTGTAAATATATGTTTTTTTGTGCACATTAATTTAGTCGTTTTCATTTATTTTCGTCATTTTACTTATTTTTGTTCAATAAAATGCTCATATTTTTGTAAATTTACTACTCACTTGTTTTATTTTATTTTTAAGGAAAAAATAAAAAATCTGCCAAAATTGGGTAGTACACGCCCGTGTCATTTGGATCACACCTGTGACCAGGGCATGACAGCTCAAAATCCCGTGAAATAGCAATAACTGAAGTGAAAAGCTTGACACGCCCGACCACACGCCCGTGTCACCCGACACGGGGCGTGACCCAAGCCATTAACACTTCATTCTGCTCGACGAAAACTCGCGCTCGACGATTTCAACTCGACGATCGTCGACTCTGCGCCACGCCTAGAGTCACGCCCGTGACTTAGGGCGTGACTCCTCTTCCCGCTCGACGAATTTCCAACATGACAATTTCCGCTCGACGTTTGTCGAGTGTCGACTCAACCCGACACGCCCAGCGTCATGCCCGTGACCTAGGGCGTGACTTCTCCACCTGGCCGACAAGACCCGCGCGACGACTTTTGACGCACTTCACCCAGATCTACCTCCTCGACACGCCCACCGTCACGCCCATAACCTTGGGCGTGACCAACGCGAGACCGACACGTGTACACCCCGAAGTACACTTTCCCGTCAAATCGACGACCGTCATCAGGAATAGTGCTGACACGCCCCCTGACACGCCCCCTGACACGCCCGTGTCAGAGGGCGTGTCCCATGAATATTTTTCCCTATAAATAGCCCCTTGCTATATGTAATCTTGTTCCACATTTTGGTTCCATTTTGTATAGGGATATGCTGTGGAAATGAAATCCAAATGCTATGTAAGGGAAATTTCTCCCCCTCTCCTTTATTTTTTAGCTTTGTAATCTTCGTTTTTAGCTTAATAAAATTTTAGATTTTCTCTCTTTTTATGGATTTGGACTTCAACTATGTGGCTACTCTTATGCAATCTTACTTTTACTTGTTTTAACTTAGTTTTTGTTCTCTTTTAAATGTGTGTGTGTGTGTGTGTGTGTGTGTATGAGTATAGCTTTTTTGTTTTTATGTTTAGTTATTTTTACTTTGTTTTGGTTAAACTTAGATTTTTATAGCTTTTGTTTCATTCCTATAAACCCGTAAAAATGTTTTAAAGTGTCTTTCATTTTTCTTTAACTTAGATTTTTCTTTTTAGGTTGTAAAACGTTTTCTTTCTTTTTACTTTATTTACAACTTTTTAGCGTTTTTATCAAGTTATAGGGATGAAAATATAGTCGTTTTAATTTTTTCGTGCACTTGCATTTTTATTTAAAACTTTTGTCCCTTTAATTTTTTCGTCTTCTTTTTACGCATTTCTACCACATTCTAGCGGTAGAAATGTATTTATTTTCATTTTTCGAGCACTTGCAATTTGCGTTTATTTGCAAACTTTTTCGCTCGTTTAATTTTTATTTTCACTTTTTACGCATTTATACCGCATTCTAGCGGTAGAAATGCAGTCGTTTTAATTTTTCGTTAACTTAGTTTTTTTTATTTCTGAGTGTGCGCATTTATTTTCGCCTACTCGTTAAGAGTTAAATGACACTTTGCTTTATTTCAATTCAGAAGAGTGTGTGTGTTTAATTTCCTGTAGAGTGCGTGTGGACCGATCACCCCTTGGCAAAGAGAGTTCCACACTAACTCTCGAGAGAGGAGGCGCGACAACTCTACCGGATTGGGTTCCCCACCCAATAGCGGGGTTCTTAGCATAATGCGGGTGTTAAGAGGAATCCTTCATCGGACTAACGCTCGGTCGAATAGTTTTAGCATTTAGGTGAGCGATAGTCCTAGAGATAAGTGAGCTCATTCTAGTGGAACCTCCACGGCCAAGTCCCCGCCTTAATTAATTAGAAATTTAGGATCTCTTTTTATTTAAAGTTTATTTTCGTTCAAATTTTATTCAATGCTGTCGCGCTAAGCTTTTCATCGGCTCCACCTTATTGCTTTCTTTTTATGCTTTCATTTTCTGTTTTCTGTCTTTTTATTATATATAAACAATTACCCGACAAGTAATTATCGGTAAAATAATAGTCCCCTCCAGGGAAGACTAGAAATAATAGAACCGACCCCGAGAACTATACGACCTCGATATTCCACCTGGAATATCCTGTACTACTCACGATAGGTGCACTTGCCTCCTTCCATTAAAACTCGATCACACCTTTTTATATCCAAATAAATAAATACGCGCGCCCCGTTTTCTAAATAAAAACCAAATCCACTTTTCTACATAAATAAAACTATCGTGTCGCCGCGTGAATCCTCACCTATTTTTGGAGTTTTAATCAATCACCTCTCTATTGGTATACACTTCATATTCAAGCACTAGTACTGATTGGAGAAAGACTTGTTGCTGAATTCACTAAAGAAGAGAAAATTCTGTTGAATGAATTTTTGCCAAGTACATTTCTCTAGTAGATACTTTCATACTCGAGTGAAATGCTTAGTCAATACTTGAGTAATACTATTTGTACTCGAGTAAGTGAATTAGCTCTCGAGTAGTCAAATTATAGCTCTCGAGTAGCTAAGTCATTTACTCGAGTAGATCCTTTCTCATTCTCGAGTTAACAAAGTTTTCTCTCTAGAAAATTTTTTAAGTAAATTACTCGAGTAGTCATATAAGTATTCGAGTAGTTTAGTCTTTTGTCTTAAGTTACAGAAGACTGGATTTTGTGTAATTTTACTCCACTCGAGTAGTCAAGTTCATATACTCGAGCAGTCCATCTACTACTCGAGTAGTCCAGATTAAATTCTCGAGTGATAAGTTTTTCCTCCCTCAGAATTTTTCTAAGTCCATTACTCGAGTAGCTATATATACATACTCGAGTAGTTTATATCCTCTCGAGTAGTCCAGTTTCACTACTCGAGTAACCCAGATTTTTCTTCCAGAAATTATTCTAAGTCTCTGACTCGAGTAGTTCCTCTACCTCTCGAGTAGTTAACTTCTATTCTCTCAAGTATTACTTCTTGTACTCGAGTAGTTAAACTCCACATCTCGAGTAACTATATTAGCACTCGAGTAAGTCTTTGTGTACTCGAGTAACTGCTCTTCATTTCTGGATTTTCTCTAGGTTATTTACTCGAGTATTTTTCTTCTATTCACTCGAGTAATCTCATTAGATACTCGAGTAGGTAAACCTTCACTCGAGTATTTCAGTCAATCTTTTCTGAAAATCTTCTAAGTCCAAATTTGACAGCAATTTTAAACAGCCTTGACATGATTGGTCAATATGTACGTCATTAAGACTAATTATGATCGTTAGGGAAGATCTTATATAAAGTCCTGTCAAAACTGACAAAACTTTAGTGCTGTCAAGATTATTCTAAGTATTTTCTAAATCTCACTCTCTCTAAAAACGGAAGACGTTGACCTTCATCGCGTATATTCGGCTAGGGTTTTCGATTCAACAGATTCATATCAAGAAGATTCACAAATCGAGATTGTCGTTCAATTCTTCATCATCTATCTGATTGTGTGAAGCCAAGAAGTTTCATATCTAACTTTTGTCGAGATTCTTCATCCACTTCTCTAATAGAGCCGCAAAGATCAAAGAAGAAGATTCAGGCCGACTGTTTCCATATCTGAGAAAGTTTTACTGTTTGTATTTTCACATACTTTCAATTTCATTCTTGCAGGAGAATTCTCTCCGAGTGTAGGAGCACTTTTTATCTCCAAATTGTAGGAAGTTTTATCTTACGAGTGTAGATCCGTGTTGTGGATCGAGATTGTAGGAACTTTGTTCCGAGGCATAGGATTGGTTTTTCAATTTGAGATAGTGGAGTAGCCAAGACTAGTGTATTGCGAGATCGGTGAGGGAAATTGGATGTACCCAAGGTTGGGGAATCACTATAAATCTTTTGTCATCTGTGATTACTTGGTAGATATCTGTGTGCATCGATCTTAAATTTTTATTCCGCAAAAAAACGCACAACTCACCTATTCACCCCCTCTAGGTGATTTAGGTAGACATCTGAACACTTTCACAAGCTAGTAAGCATGGTAATCACTTCATAAGGCTTAGGCCTTTTTTGCCTGCGCACTTGCTCCCGCTTGCGATCCTTGCCCTGTAAAAATTTATGGTAATGTGGGCCAACAAAGGCTGACCTCTACTGTGTAACCAACACATCTCCTCCCGCCCCTCCTAACAGACCCCGTGGTACCCTCCAACCTGCAAGTCAGCACTTCATATGGCATATACATAAAAAATCTAAAGCTTTAAAAATAGGTTTGGATGTCTCAAACAACAAACATGTTTTCTATGTTGGACATATAATCAAAGGAGCCTACTATACAGCATGTATGTAAACATGGTCTTCACCCAAAGCACCATATTGTGTATGCATCTAGCACATCATCATAACAACAGGGTACTTCCAATTTCTCCATTGGTGTCAAGCCGCAAACAAAGAGGGTACTGCAATTCCCCTGATGGCATACAAGCTGCCACATGGAAATCTTGCCAAGTCTCCACCCGCTCGTGAGTCTTAGAACCGGGCTTGCCTGCAAACTCTGACTTCTCACGTCAGGATTCCGTCTCACACACAAACTGATTCTAAGAACCCTTGCTGGACCCTACCCACTTGTGGGCTTCATTTCCCGGGCTTGTCCTATGCTTGGCGTTCTTATCAGTCTCACAAAAGGGGACTAGTCTCGCCAGGACACTCTCCCCACATAACTTGCACATCACGGGATAGCCAGCCGACCATGGAGCAAAGCCACACCATATCACATCACAATCCATAGCCTTTCATATCCTAATCCATCATTTGTACTTTAACATTCCCGCGCACCAAGAAAACCATCTACCACCAATGCGGAGCTAACCTTGTCTGGTTCCGGCAACACATACTCACTCAAAAAAGGGGAAAACACATACATCACAATCGACATCTTGCCGCAACGGATTTCTGCAAAATCCTTAAGGCTCGCTATGCAACATCACCGAGTCGGACTAGCAGTAGCGACTATGGATTCACCCACAATGCCTAATCCAATAACAAAGCAGATCTCTAATGCAATATCATGCCAAGGACGGACACAATTGATCCGGTGGTTCCTCTTGAACCATGGCGACCCAAACCCCTCTCATTTGAGAGATCTGGTGCCCAAAAGCTTGAAAAGCATGAATGAAAAAGATGTTATGCATGCATCCTAGAAACCGAGAGGATAAATGTCATTACCTTACGACCCCTCTTCCTAGCCATGGAATCCTTACTTTGAATGGATTGACACGAGCGCCTCCACGCCCTCTCCACGGATCTAGTCTCAGAACGATGATTAGAGCACTGAAGCTCCGACTATGGTGGAAGAAAGCTCTCTCTCCTTCCTCCTCCCTTATCTTCCTCTCCAACCCTAACTCTCACTCTAAAAGATGAGAAAAATGAGGGGAAAGACACTCTCAGCCTTATTAATGTCCTTTGGGAGGAAGATCTTGGGCCCTTGGATCGAGTTTAAGAAAGTATCGGACGACCACAAAAGAAAAATGACGGAACTGCACCCGCCCACACGATCAGTGGCGCACGACCAGTGGTCCTGGGCACTGGATCCCATGATCGTGTGATTAACAATGGCAGAACTCTAAAGAAAAATGGATAAGCGCGCACGAGCAGTGGCGCACGACCAGTGGTCGTGCGCACTATGTCCAATGTTTGTGCGATTGCTCAAGGAAAAACTTGGAAAAATGGAGAATAATGCACAAAATCAGTAGTGCACGACCAGTGTTAGTTGGCACTACATCCAATGATCGTGCACTAGATCCAATATCGAGCACATCGTCCTACCACCAGTAGTACCTCTATAGCGGTGCGTTAGCTTCCAGGGACTCCAGGTCTGAAAACTGGGGGTATTACACAGTGGCTGATTGTTTTGAAAATTTCTTCAGAATTGTAAACAACCTTAGGACTTATGCCAGGAGGTTTACTAACTATGAACTTAATGACAAGTTTTTGAGGTCCCTAAACAAGGAATGAGACATTAAGATCTGTGTCATAAGAGAAATGGGAAACTTAGCGAACATAGCCCCCATGCCCTATTTGGAAAGCTGTTGTCTCATGAGTTACATCTCAATCTCAGAAAGTCTAAAGAAGAATCAGCCAGAGAACACAATAGAGAGGACTTTGGCTTTTAAGGTTGAGTCATCCAGAAAACTCATAGAGAAGCCAACTCTCTTAGAAAAACTGGAAACTGCTTCTGAGTGTTTAGAATCATCTTCAACAGAAGGGGAACTAACAGAGCAAGAACTGTCTCTCTTCTCTAAATAGTTCAAGAAGATGTTAAGGAGAAGAAAACAAGGCAGTTGGAAGGGTCAAGCTGGAGACTCTTCTCACAAAAAGATCAATCATCGAAAGAAACCCAGGAAGAAGAATTCTGGGGACATGTATGGCTCTTCTCAGAATAAATACATTAAAACTAATATAATGTGTTATTGTTGCAACATAAAAGGGCATGTCATAGCTAATTGCCTAGCAAAAAAAAGGAGAAAAAGTCAGAGAACTTGAAGGATGGACAACACAAGAAGGCTGACAAAAGCTTCTTGGTAAAAAGACAATTGACACTATCTGACAGTAAGACTGGTTCATCAGGATCAAAAGAGGAGGAGGCTCTCATGTGCCTGATGGATATTGAGGAAACTCAACAAGGAGAAGAAGATCAAGATTGTTCAGATCCTACGAAGGTAAAATCAATCTCTCATAGTTTAGCCTCAGATTCTTTTTCTGCATCAGAAAATGAATCATGTTCACACTCTTCTAATAGTAAAGAACATTATTCATACATTGAAGCAAATTTTAACTCCCTTATCAACAGATATGAAAAGTTACTAAAGGCCTTGATTGCAAGCAGATAACTTGCTAAGGATTAGGCCATAGAATTTGATTCCTTGAGAGTAGTATCTTCACAGTTGATAAGTCCCAACACAAAGTTGGTCCTACAAAAACTGAAACTTATAGAATTAACTAATAAGATAGATAGACAGGCAGAGGTGATAATAGAACAGGTCAAGACTATCAAAAACTTGGAAGCAAAGCTTGCTCAGGAAAGACAGCTCTTGACTCAATTATCAAAACCTAAGTCAGTACTACTTATCATAGATACCTTTTCTGTACCATTTAGAAGTGGTGTATGGTATGGTAAGAATAAAAAGTTTAATAAGAAGTCTGTACTAAAGGGTAAAACTCCAAGTGGTCCAAATAGGCAATTAGTCAAGTATCTGCCCACTAATAGATGCTTGAGATCATGTGTTCCTGGACACATGATGTGTGTGTTCTCTACCAGCAAGGTCAATAAAGAGCCTTGCTGGAAGTATCGGATATCAAAAGGCAATATAGGTCAAGAACCACCACAAAAGGTGATCAATCCAAGTAGCCAATGAATTCTTGGAGTCGATCCCAGTGTATCTCAAGAAAATTAGAAAGGTAAGGGTGTGAAGTTTCCATCTATACCTTGGAAATTGGATGACAATTCTGTGTTGCACAAAAGAACAACTTCAAATGTGCAACCAAAGAAAAGATACAACAAATTTGAGTGTTAGTGTTGTTGGAAGGTTTGGCATTTTGCCCTAGATTGTTGGTATAATCCAATATCTCCTTCATATAAGTTTCAACCAGCTTTATTTAGAAAGACTACTTTGTTTCACATAACAAAGCCTAACAGGAACCAAGTACCCAAAACTTGTTGGTTGCCTAAGGTGAACAAAATTTTTGTTTGCAGGTGGAGACAAGTACCACTAATAGGCCAGTATGGTACTTGATGAGTCCACATTTTACACTATTTTTTGGACTCATCTGGGCTAGTTTTATCGTCTTAGCACTACACTTGAGAGCCTTTATTGATTATTTGTGCTTAAGTACCTATTTCACGATTAAGTGCACTGTAGGCCCGCTTCTGTGTGCTTTCTGTGTTTCCATTTTGTTGTTATTCTTTAGCTCTATCTCGGGGATGTGGTGTGCAGGTTCTGGTGGCCTTTCTGCCCCTTCTGCTGGTACAGTGGTCTTGTGCGTGCTCCGGAACTGCTCGGGAGACTCCGACGATGCAGGAATACTGCGCACAACCACTGGACTTACTGCGCACGACCACTGGTCGTGCGCATTACACCCCCTTTTTCATAACCCTGTCTCGGTAATCGGACGAGCACTGGCCATAGTGCGCACGACCACTGGTCGTGCGCCACTGCTCGTGCTCTTATACGCTGATGCTTCATGTCCAGGTTGCAGGTTTATTTGGAAAAGCCCCACAATCATCTACCTACAGTGCGCACGACCACTGGTCGTGCGCCACTAATCGTGCGCACTGCTTCTGCTGCCTCCGTATATAAGGCCCTGCTCCGCATTTTAGGTCAACGCCTTTCATTTGCTGCGATCGGAGAGTGCGCGGGAATCGCCGTTTCACTTCTCCAGCTGCTCCATCACTTCCACCTTCGTCGGGAAGCCATTTCCAACTACTCTGAAGCTTTTCAACACTCCGGCGAAGCCCTCGGCCATTGATGACTTCAACTCCAAGCTTTCCTGCAGAGTTGGTGAAGTAGATAACCTAGAGAATGGACTTCAAGGCCTTCGAGGTGACAGATCATTGGTACCATAAGCCTCCTTGGACTGAGCCCGGAAGCGGATTGACAACTCACTACTCCGGCCACGACCCGCGGTGGATCTTCATTCCCTTTTGGTTTACTCCTCTTCCCCTTCCTCTGTGCTATGAATGTTTGGAGCAGTGTAATGAACATTTCCATCCCTGAACATCAAGTTTACTTTATAGATAATGGAATGTTAGTCTCTTCTTATGCTTGTGAGTTCTGTCTGTGAATGCGCCTCGCTCACCCCACATCCACTTCATTCTTGTGCCTTGTCCGATTGTAATCCACACAAGAACGCTGCAATCCATTAGTTTCCCTTCCACTCTCCCAATTGAAGTTCGGCATCGCGGCCGACAAACCCACTTCACCTTGCGAAGAGGTGCCTTCGACACTTGCGGTCGACAAACCCACCTAGCTTTTACTAGTTCAGTAGATCAAACATCCACAATCTCCCTAGTCCGCTATTCCCTTTTTGTTCTATTTTTAACTCTCATAACGATATTCTCGGTACTGTTGCCGTTCTACGCTAATTGCATTCCTCAAGAGACCGACACTTGGGGATGTATTCCCAAAACTTTATTACTTGTGTGACCGGTGCGCTTGCCGAATTACACGCATCAAGTTTTTGGCGCCGTTGCCGGGGAATACAACAATAGAGCGACTCCAGATGACTGAGAATTTCGTTCTACGAGTTGTTTTGTTGTTTTTGATCCCTTTTCTCTTGTGTTGTTATTCCGTCAGATGGAATTGTTAGTTTTATTCGCAGAATATTTGCCAAGTAGTTGTATCCCTGATATTTAAAATCGCTGCAATGTGGGCCAATTTCAATATCAATTGCCGTCATTGTGGAGACATCTCTCATGTTAGCGACAGATGCCCTCAGAAGTATAGTAGCCAGGAAATTCATGAATCGACATATCATCGACATAAGCCGGTTAGCTACCGACCTGCGGAGCCATTGCCGCACTACTTTTATTCAGCTTCAGCACCAGTTGCACCGCCGAAGCCGGCTAAGCAGTGTCTTTTTTGTCGAAGCTGGGATCATGCATTGAAGGATTGCGCCGCGTACCTAGCTGAGCTAGCGGCGGATGACGAGCCGGATTTTCGGATTGTCTCCACTTCAACCTTGGGCAACATCCCTTCTGTATCGGGGTATGTGTCATTGCCATCTCTTTGTTATGGAGAAGACATCCCAGGAATGTGCACCGATGCATGTGCTTATCCCCATTCCGACACTGCTATTTATACTCCTGAAGTGCATACTTCACATAGCATAGAATCTTTTAGTTGTGAAGAGCCAGTGCTCAACGTCCTACCAAGCTTCATATCTTCACCTTCTTCTTTGCATAGCCTTCTTTCTTCTTCTGACAGTGCTGTTGAGATTGAATCGCAGGTGGAAATTAGCATTTCCCGCGTTCTGTTAGATCCAGTCGAGGAGGATGACTCCGTGGCAGAGGTTGTGACCTCTATCCCATGTGAGGATGCCCGAGGCATGGACGAGGTAGATGCAGCTTCAGAACATTCCTGCACTAGCTTAGACAGCTATTTGGAAGCATCCAAAATTCCGCCGACGGGGGATGACTCCGGGATCATCCCCAAGATCGAGGTCCGTTTATGTTATTCTTCTAGTTTATTTCTTGACCCTGCTCTCATGTCTACTCCCATGCAGGACCACATTGTGGAATTGGTCCAATCAGTTCAAGGGCCTATAATGCGGCCTCGGACTTATTGTAACCAGATGCAGATGGAGTTGGAGCCGATGAGCTTCCCAAGTGACTTTCTGCCCATGCCTGAGACTTCCGATAGGTATACGTATACATGTATTGGGGCTTCTGTTCTATCTCCGTTCCAGTACCCGCTACCGCAGCGTGACCATGAAACTCTGCCTGAGCATTTCCAGTTTCATTCGCCCATCAGTTAGGAGATGCTCAGATTTTGAATAAGTCCTGTTGGGAGACAATAAACCCAACAGTTATTTAGGATAGTGTTTCTTTTGTTATATTTTTGTTTGTATTTCATTATTTGGGTGTGGTAGCCCAGCTGTGTGTTGAGCTCTCTGTTGCACCACGTGGTCAGCAGTGTGAAATAGACTGGAAACTCAGGCGTGTGAAAAATTTCACTGCGCACGACAACTGGTCGTGTAACATCCCATGTTACTTCTAGGCCACTTCCACTTAGATTGGGTTAGGCATGGGATGTGTGTCAAGGGTTTTAGCTAGGTTTGACCCTAGGTAGTGAGTTGTAGCCATATGGGGCCCACTATAGGACCAGGTCAAACTAGGTCAAACTAGGTCAAACTAGCCTAAATAGGGACCCAAACCACACCATGACCCCACCACATTGCCCTAACCCTAAAAACAATCCAAGTGCACCCTAGGGCTTGTCACTAGGTCAACACTTGACCCCAATTGACCAAAGTCAACCTTGGGCTTTATTTGGTCAAACCCACACTCATAAGCCCAATTAGCCTAAGTAGGGCACCCCCTTGACCCAACCCAAGTTGGGTGGTGCCACTAGACCCATTACCACCAAATAGGGTCAGCCCACCCACCATGTTGACAAAGTCAACTCCCCAAGTCAACAAGTCAACAATTTGACCTAAAAGAGTGAAATGAGGACCAAGCCATCCTCCATTGGACCAAGCCCACCAAAATTGGCCCATGGCCAGCCCAAGTGAACAAGACCAGTCCTACCCCTCTAAATCAGGAGAGAGAACACATGCAATGGGGGTAGAATTCGGATTTTGAGAGAAGGAGGAGAGAGAAATTGAGAAGAAGGGAATGGTGGCCACATGGCCACCCCTTCAGCTGGGTTTATCTGCCCAAAACCAGATGGCCGACCTCCTCTCTCCATTTCCAGAAGAAACAAGGGCTGTGTGCCACTTGGCAGCAGGGGCGGGGCAACCAAAGCTCAACCGAACTCACATAGGTAATATCTCCCCATATACTCCACCTCAGTCCAAACAGACCTCACCAACAGCTTCAGGAGGTAGAAGGGAGTGGAAATCGAGTGCTGGATCATGGAGAAAGGTGGAGAATCAAGATTTCGGGGTGGAGCTCGCTGGAGCACCACCACCATGGCAAACCGCCGCCTGACCCGCAGCCAAGCCCCAATTCAGGTTCGTTTCACCTCACCTCTACCTGTACTAGATTTCTAGATCCATTCAGGGAGATATCGGGCTCAATCGAACCCGATGCCATGAGAGGAAAGTGAAGAAATCCGGGCTTTTTATTCTTGCTCGGGTTCGCCGGAGGAGCCAACTCCAGCGGCCCCACCGCCGGGAAACGCTAGCCCCCAGCTTAACGAAGGTGGTGGCGATATCCGCCGGCGGTGGTGGTGGCTCAGCTGGCCGGAAACCGCCAGCCAACATCACCCATGAAAACTCAATCGCAGCCGTTAATCCATTGGAGAAGATGAACAGATCCCGTCAGTTTTCACTTTAAGATTCGTGCAAATCTATTTATATGATTTAATTTAAATGTAATGAATAGTAAAATTCTGTCACATAAAAACAGTCCTTTTGCATGTTATTTTTAGGCCGCTTAGGGGCATTTATAGAAATTAGTCCCTCAATGAAAAATGTAGCTGACTGACTTACCTTTAATATGCCACCTTAAAGTTGTGATGTGGTGTAGTGTACAGTCCTGTAGGGCATTTCTCCTATGACTGGTCCTAGAGTAGGGCAGGAATTCATTTGGATGCCCAGGTCAAACCAGTAATCACCGTGGCCCCAAATTTTGGGTACATGCATGATTAGGACATACTTAGCCCCTTCTAAAATTTAGGAATTTTTGGAACAACGTTTCCTATAGGTTTTGACAACATATCAAAATATAAATAAGTGAAATATATGGAGCTATATACCTCCCCATGGCCCCAAATCTTGGTGGTAGGTAAATGGGGACATCCTTGGTACATGATAAAAATTTCAGCACCTTTGGTTTATGCATGTTTGAGAATCCACTTGCATGTGTTAGTTCATATTTTGCCTTGATGTGCAAATAGCAAACATACAAATATGGTGTATTCAGCCCAATGGTTGCATTAAAAGATCTTGGAATTGTTTACACTGTTTCATTAGGGTAAATTTCATCCCTCAAATTAATCATGGGATTTTTGGAATCAAAAATTCCATTTATTGGAATTTATTTTAAATATAGCTATTTTGGAAATAAAATTGGAAAATAGGTTTTCCTCAATAACAAATCCTAAAACTTTTCCAAGGTATATATAAGGTTACATGTGACTTAGGAAAAATATGATCCATCTATTGTGAAGAGCGTTTGGAATAGATATCTCAAATTGCCCATTTTACCCTTATTTCATTTAATTCTTGAAATGATGGAGATACACCTCAAAAAAATTTCGAATTTATTCTAATGTTATAAAATTGTATTATTAGTTTTGTATAAATTTGTCAGAATTAATGGATGTATTGTTAGTTGTTAAATTAATATAATGACATTTTTGGTAAATATGTTATAATGGAATTTTATAGGCCATTACGCAATACCAATTGATGAGACTCTGCCAATAGTCATAAATTAGTGTTTTAAATGTTCTGAAATTTTCCTGGAATTTTGGATTACATATTGCCTATACTTCATTTGGAAAATGGAATTTATGTGAATTTGGTATTAAATAAGAAATTGGAATAACTTATAAAGGAAAATTATGGAACTCTGTAGACAGCAATATTTTATCATTATACAACTCAAGCAAAATTACCTAGGTCAGTGGATGTCAAATCAAACAATTTCATGTGTAAAGTGATAGAGTAATTAATTTAAAAGATTTAATTAAAGGATTATTTGGCCAAGGAAAATTATGAGAATTCATAGGGTAGTTCCCTTAGCCCATACCACCATAAGATAAATATTTAGGGGCAAGATGCCTTAAGGTTTGGAAGATCCCATTTTTAGGGTAATAATAGGACATGGTCTGCATATAACATAAATAGGTCTTGCCTTAGAGTTACGAGGGGATTGATTATCGGAAGAAATAAGAGAGTGCAATATGAATGATCCCTGGTTGGTTGTATGGTCTTAGTGATGGGTTAAAGGTGCAAGCCTTAGGGTAGCAACTAGAGTGGGGGTCGACGGAAGACCGTCGTTTTCCCGGTAACACCTTAAGTCACTAGGGTTGTACTAGAGCAATAAAGAGAGCTGGGGTGAGACATGGGTAGCCATCAACTAAAATAAATATCCTTGTGAAAGGGAACGCTGGGCTTAATTCCAACACAATTCCTAGTGCCCCTTGAGATCCCTTCACAGGGAATACCGGGGGCAGTCCTGAGATTAACCTTAATTCACTAAGTATAATAACCCGTAGACATGAGTAGTCTAATAGGTTAAGACATTTGTGTACCTTCTCACCCATGTAGGGTTGGAGAGATTCAGGATATATGCTCACCCGTGTAGGGTTTGAGGGAATTGGTATAAAGGCACAATTGTGCGTGCTCACCCGGGTTGGGCTTGAGGTTTTCAGGACGGGTTTGGTCCTGCGAGAGTAAGGCTCAGAATGAAATACTTGCATGTGCATAAATATAGTGGCGGGGCATGCGGTACTGGCCGTTCGTCACGCCGATGGCGGTACGGTGCACCAGGCGGTTGTGAGGGTTAGAGGGGGCAGTGGGTTATCTTACACTGCGGTCTGGAGGACGATCCCCGATAACGCACATCCGACCCAACAAGACTGATGGGTTGTCAGCAAAGTACGTATGCGAGACTCTAGAGTACACCTTGGACGTGTACAGAGGCGTATGAGAGGGGTCTAAGGTTTGGTAGTGTGCATACCGGTCTAGAAGCGGAGACGCCCGCTCCGCTGCTGCCGTAGCCACAACGGTGGTACCCGAGAGTGATGTTAGCTCTCAAAAAGTGGGAACTAAAGGTCCGTGATCACAGAGTCGTTGTGTGTGAGTTGCACTTGCTTGTACATAAAATTGCATCATAACATTCATTCATATTAGGTCATACGCCTCATAGATCCTTATCATATAAATTAGTATGGGCTCTTTTATATGATAAGTTAAATTTCCTGGAAATCCTAATGTATATATTTGTATGAGAATTTATATAATTTAGGGTACGTTTGTGATGATAGTATAGTGGTAGTTTAGTTTATTTACTTGCTCATACTACTGTTCTTTACTTCCTTTACTGTACTGCTCTTACTTACCACTTGTACCATACTTAGAACTGCTAGAGTAGATCATTATTACTTGTTACAACTGCTAGTTAGATTCTGTCACCTGCTTCCACTTTGCTACCCCTTGTTGTCCTCCGCTTCGTCCTCCCGCTCGGTGCCTAGGAGCTGCGGGGCGAGGTACAGAGGAAATGACTTAATATTTTTGACTAATGGTCGGTGACCAAACTATTTTTAGGAGCCCGTGGAGATGGAGCACCAACACGTCGAGGAGGCAGGACTTGAGGAGCAGATACCGTTTCAGCAAGCTACTACCACTACCGTGCGTCCTCAGGTGGGACGAGATCTGATACACTAGTATAGCTTCCGCTGTTATTCATTTTGAGAGAGAGTGGTTTTGATGTACTAGGCATAAGCCCTTATTACTCTTTCTTTCTGTACTCTTCTGTGGACTATTGATGTACTTTGCATTTCATTTATATGATTGTACTATGTGGCTTGTGGACTTGTAGATTTGTTACATTTCTTTTCTCATATTGGCCTATATATATATGATCGTATTAGCCGGCAGGATCGGCGTGTTGCGGTGTCGGCTAACTCCTGCGTTAGTGCCACCGTAAGACGGCGGTTCTGGGCATAAGGCTCGGTAGACCTCCTTGGTAAGGGGGAGGTTGGAGTCTTACAAACTGGTATCACTTGACCAACGATCATATGAGAAAGAAGTCCACAACACCGGATCACCCCCGCCCGAGCATTAGTTTGCGGACAAACTATGCAGCGGAAGCCGTGGTGAACCATATGTAAAAGTCACATAAAATGGTCCATGAAGTACAATGAGTTAGGCCAGTTTTGTTCTAACCTTACCTTTATGCAACCTCCACAAGTCGCCGCGCCGCAAAATGTGGCTCCTCCACCTCCAGCTACCACTCCATTCCTACATACGTAGATGGGGCAGACCTTGACGGCGATTCTGGATGCCTTCAGATCCCAGCAAGTCCCGGCCCCACAGCCAAATCCGGGGTCGAGCTGGTTGAGTGCATTCAAGAGCCTGTCCCCACCAGTGTACCGTGGGACAGAGGATGCGGTAAAGAAGGAGGAATGGCTGGAGGCCATACATGAGATCTTAGCAGGCATCAGCTGCCCGATCGGTCAGGCAGTACCTCTAGCCACCTCTGCACTATAGGCTCATGCGAAGAGATGGTGGAAATCAGTGCGGGAGTCTACATATGCGGACTTTGAGCTGTCAGAGATATCATGGGAGGAGTTTGGCGACGTATTTCTGGAGCACTTCGTCTCTGCTACGGACAGAGATGCCTTGGAGGAGAGGTTTTTGAACCTCAGGCGGGAGACTAGATCAGTGATCGAGTATCAGCGAGAGTTCTCTCATTTGGCCAGGTTCGCAGGGATTCAGGATACCGATGATAGGAGGTATGCCAAGAGGTTCTACCGGGGCCTCAGGGACGATTTGAGGAAGGCCTTGCTGTTCATTTCTCATAGCACATCTAGGCAGATCATCGAGATGGTAAAGAAGCTGGAGGCTGACCAGCTGATGGTGCGAGCCGGAGGGAAGAGACCGTTTGATGGGTCCACATCAGGAGAGGGCAGCTGGGGCTCTCAGAGAGGCAGGACTATCAGATACAAGAAGGGTGGGGGACGTCGTCGTCCCAACTTCAGGCAGGAGCCGGGGCCTCCTCCAGCATTGGCTCCCCCACCTCTACAGATGCATGATCTGAGGAGACAGGATGACCGTGGCCGCCGACAGGTAGTTTGTTACGGATACCGCCAGCCCGGGAACATTAGGTCAGAGTGCCCGCATCGATTCCATCCTCCTCCTCCTCCACCTCCAGTGGCCCCAATGCAGCAGGGCCGAGGCCGAGGTCGGGGATATCACGACAGGAGACGCGAGCAGGAGCAGATATGTGCCTTGGACCTCACCGAGCCGAGGAACCCCAAGGAGGTTATCACAAGTACTTAAAGTTAATTATTAAATTTCTTGAATTTTCAATTATATAGTACCTGGAACTATAGGATACCAATTAATTTTAACGTAAACAAAACCTCAGGCATAGTTATGATCAGCGGCAAGACCGCTCATACTCTCTTCGACACAGGTGCTTCACACTCGTTTGTATCTGAGGCCTTCATAGACGGACTCGAAGGCGTGGAGAGATTTCATGGGCTAGAGATGAGGGTGCGTCTACCTGATGTGTCTGAGCTGCGGACCACTGCATATTGTGATATGGAGGCCGAGATTGGCGGCAAGGCATTTGAGGCGCCGGCAACTATTCTGAAGCTGCAGGACTTTGACTTGATTTTGGGCATGACATGGTTACATCAGAATCATGCTCAGATCGATTGTCCATCAAGAAGGATCACGCTAAGGCATGGCGACTCTCATGTTATCATCGAAGGTATTCATCCCATCTGCCATACATTGTTATCTTCTGTACAGGCTGTGAAGGCCCACGAGCAGGGAGAAAAAGTTTACCTTATCTGCTTTGAGATGTTGGGGACAGATACTTCTATTTTATATGTTCCGGTGATCCGGGATTTCCCCGACGTATTTCCGGAGAAATTGCCCGGGCTACCACCAGCCAGAGTCGTGGATTTCGGGATCCAACTAGTGCCGGGAGCGATGTCGGTGTCCCGGGAACCTTGCAGGATGGCTCCCCGGGAGTTAGCAGAGTTCAGGACTCAACTTCAGGAGCTAGTTGAATCAGGATTTGTGCGGCCTAGTTCATCGCCATGGGGAGCACCAGTTCTATTTGTGAAGAAGAAAGACGGATCATTACGGTTATGCATAGATTACCGGGAGCTGAACCGGTTAACGGTCCGTAATACCTACCCATTACCTCGGATTGATGAGCTATTTGACCAGTTACAGGGAGCCTTCTGGTTCTCTAAGCAAGATTTGCGATCCGATTACTACCAGCTCCGCATCAGGGAAGAGGACATACTGAAGACGACGTTCAGTTCACGCTACGGATTATACGAGTTCACGGTGATGCCTTTTGGGCTCACGAATGCCCCTGCCGCATTCATGAGTCTAATGAACCGTGTATTCGAGCCCTTCTTAGACCGCTTCATGATTGTATTCATCGATGACATTCTGATATATTCACGAACTCAGGAGGAGCATGTAGAGCATCTGGCGCAGGTCTTGCAGAGGCTGAGAGAGTCCCAGTTGTACCCAAAGTTTTTGAAGTGCCAGTTCTGGCTGAAGGAGGTTGCTTTCCTGGGACACACGATTAGTGGGGCTGGATTAGCAGTGGACCCAGCCAAGATAGAGACAGTAAGGGATTGGCCACGGCCAAAGACAGCATCCGATATTCGCAGCTTCATTGGTTTGGCAGGGTACTATCGGAAGTTTGTGGAGGGGTTCTCGAGGATAGCCCTCCCCCTCACGACTTTGACGAGGAAGGATGCTGAGTTCACCTGGACAGAGCAGTGTGAGGCAGCATTTCAGGAGCTGAAGGACCGACTCATCTCATCCCCTATTCTTGCGCTTCCATTCGAGAGTGAAGGATTTCAGATTTACACATATGCCTCTTACTAGGGGATGGTGCTGTCCTGATGCAACATGGACATGTTATTGCTTATGCTTCGAGACAGTTGAAGAAGCATGAGCATAACTATCCAGTACATGACTTAGAGCTCGGGGCTGTGGTATTCGCCCTAAAGATATGGAGGCATTACCTATACGAGATTCATTGTGATATTTATTCAGATCACAAGAATCTTAAATATGTCGATACGCAGAAGAATTTAAACCTACGACAGAGGAGATGGCTGGAATTCCTCTGCGATTATGATTATAAGATCCACTACCATCCGGGGAAAGCAAACACAGTAGCAGATGCTTTGAGTAGGAGGCCCGACACTTCTGGACCGGAGCCACGATTGATGTCTTTAGAGCTGCTACAGATGATGGAGGACATGCACATTACCATGGTATCTGAGGCCGAACCAGTGGTATATCGTGAGTATTTGAGCTCAGTGATCAGCAGTGATGACATCCGAGAGCGCATCCGAACACATCAGAGGCAGGATGCTGCATTACAGCCGATTTTCAGTGCCCTAGAAAGGGGCAAGGTTGAGGACTACACGATACAGGATGATCTTCTTCGATTCTGTGGACGCATTTACATACCCGCAGGAGGCAGTATCCGGGAGGACATACTCAGAGAGGCTCATTGCTCCAGATTTTCAGTGCATCCCGGCATCACCAAGATGTGGGCAGATTTGCGGAGGTCTATGTATTGGCCTGGAATGAAGAGGGAGATCACTCATTTTGTGACATTCTGCGAGACGTGTCAGCGCGTGAAGGCGGAATGTAACAGCCCAGGAGGTTTGCTACAGCCACTGCCAGTACCAGAGTGGAAGTTTGAGGACATTGCTATGGATTTTGTACACGGATTGCCTCGCTCCCACTCTGGGCAAGATTCTATATGGGTTATAGTGGATAGACTGACCAAGGTAGCGCGGTTTATTCCAGTTCGGAAGGATGCCCCAGTTGCAGTTCTGGTGAGATTTTTTGTGGAGCAGTTCGTCAGATATCATGGCATTCCCAGGTCGATTGTTTCGGACCGTGATGGTCGGTTCACTTCGAGTGAGTGGAGGGCCGTGCATGCTTACTTGGGATCTAGGCTCACTTTTAGTACAGCCTTCCACCCGCAGACCGATGGACAGACCGAGCGGACCATCCGGACCATGGAGGACCTACTCAGACTATGTATATTGGATACGGGGAAGCCTTGGGAGAGGCTGCTGCCACTGATTGAGTTCTCGTACAATAACAGCCACCAGGCTAGCATCCGGATGGCTCCATATGAGGCACTTTATGGTAGGAAGTGCCGGACACCGCTATCATGGGTTCAAGATGTGGACACCAGGGCTCTTGGATCAGATTATATAGAGGATACTGAGGTTCAGATTCGTTTGATCAGGGATCGGCTACTAGAGGCCCAGAGCAGGCAGGCAAAGTATTATGATGCTCGGCACCGGAAGGTGGAGTTCCAGGTTGGAGACAGAGTTTTCTTGAAGATACGTCCAGTACACGGTGTCTCTCGGGTGCGAAGGCACAAGAAGCTCAGTCCACGATACAGCCATCCGAGTGTTGCGGAAGAAGAAGGTTCCTCTTGTAAAGGTGTTGTGGTCCAACCATGGACAGGAGGAGCACACCTGGGAGCCGAGGGATCTAATGCTGGAGCGACATCCGGAGCTATTCACCTCAGGTATATTTTAGTTTACACGTTAAAAATTTATTATAAATCTTGCAAATAAACCCCGTAAACCGAACTTAAATTTCGAGGACGAAATTGTTTTTCTTGGTTGTTGGAATTTGTAACATCCCATGTTACTTCTAGGCCCCTTCCACTTAGATTGGGTTAGGCATGGGATGGGTGTCAAGGGTTTTAGCTAGGTTTGACCATAGGTAGTGAGTTGTAGCCATATGGGGCCCACTATAGGACCAGGTCAAACTAGGTCAAACTAGCCTAAATAGGGACCCAAACCACACCATGACCCCACCACATTGCCCTAACCCTAAAAACAATCCAAGTGCACCCTAGGGCTTGTCACTAGGTCAACACTTTGACCCCAATTGACCAAAGTCAACCTTGGGCTTAATTTGGTCAAACCCACACTCATAAGCCGAATTAGCCTAAGTAGGGCACCCCCTTGACCCAACCCAATTTGGGTGGTGCCACTAGACCCATTACCACCAAATAGGGTCAGCCCACCCACCATGTTGACAAAGTCAACTCCCCAAGTCAACAAGTCAACAATTTGACCTAAAAGAGTGAAATGAGGACCAAGCCATCCTCCATTGGACCAAGCCCACCAAAATTGGCCCATGGCTAGCCCAAGTGAACAAGACCAATCCTACCCCTCTAAATTAGGAGAGAGAACACATGCAAGGGGGTATAATTGGGATTTTGAGAGAAGGAGGAGAGAGAACTGGAGAAGAAGGGAATTGTGGCCACATGGCCACCCCTTCAGCTGGGTTTATCTGCCGAAAACCAGATGGCCGACCTCCTCTCTCCATTTCCAGCAGAAAACAAGGGCTTTGTGCCACTTGGCAGCAGGGGCGGGCAACCAAAGCTCAACCGAACTCACATAGGTAATATCTCCCCATATACTCCACCTCAGTCCAAACAGACCTCACCAACAGCTTCAGGAGGTAGAAGGGAGTGGAAATCGAGTGCTGGATCATGGAGAATGGTGGAGAATCAAGCTTTCGGGGTGGAGCTCGCCGGAGCACCACCACCATGGCAAACCGCCGCCTAACCCGCAGCCAAGCCCCAATTCAGGTTCGTTTCACCTCACCTCTACCTGTACTAGATTTCTAGTTCCATTTAGGGAGATATCGGGCTCAATCGAGCCCGATGCCATGAGAGGAAAGTGAAGAAATCCGGGCTTTTTCTTCTTGCTCGGGTTCGCCGGAGGATCCAACTCCGGCGGCCCCACCGCCGGGAAACGCTTGCCCCTACCTTAACGAAGGTGGTGGCGATATCTGCCGGCGGTGGTGGTGGCTCAGCTGGCCGGAAACCGCCAGCCAACATCACCCAGGAAAACTCAATCGCAGCCGTTAATACATTGGAGAAGATGAACAGATCCCGTCGGTTTTCAATTTAAGATTCGTGCAAATCTATTTATATGATTTAATTTAAATGTAATGAATAGTAAAATTCTGTCACATAAAAACAGTCCTTTTGCATGTTATTTTTAGGCCTCTTAGGGGCATTTCCAGAAATTAGTCCCTCAATGAACAATGTAGCTGACTGACTTACCTTTAATATGCCACCTTAAAGGTGTGATTTGGTGTAGTGTACAGTCCTGTAGGGCATTTCTCCTAGGACTGGTCCTAGAGTAGGGCATAAATTCATTTGGATGCCCAGGTCAAACTATTAATCACCATGGCCCCAAATGCTGGGTACATGCAGGATTAGGGCATCCTTAGCCCCTGCCAAAATTTAGGAATTTCTGGAACAACTTTTCCTATAGTTTTTGTCAACATATCAAAATATAAATAAGTGAAATATATGGAGCTATATACCTCCCCATGGCCCCAAATATTGGTGGTAGGTCAATGGGGACATCCTTGGTGCATGATAAAAATTTCAGCACCTTTGGTTCAATTCATGTTGGAGAATCCACTTGCATGTGTTAGTTCATATTTTGCCTTGGTGTGCAAATAGCAAAAATTCAAATATGGTGTATTCAACCCAATGGTTGCATAAAAAGATCTTTGAATTGTTTACAGTGGTTCATTAGGGTAAATTTCATCCCTAAAATTAATCATGGGATTTTTGGAATCAAAAATCCCATTTATTGGAATTTATTTTAAATATAGCTATTTTGGAAATAAAATTGGAAAATAGGTTTTCCTCAAGCACAGATCCTAAAACTTTGCCAAGATATATATAATGTTACATTTGACTTAGGAAAAATATGATCCCTCTGTTTTGAAGAGCGTTTGGAATAGATATCTCAAATTGCCCATTTTACCCTTATTTCATTTAATTCTTGAAATGATGGATATGCACCTAAGAAAAATTTAGAATTTATTCTACTGCTATAAAATTGTATTATTAGTTTTGTATAAATTTCTCAGAATTAATGGATGTATTGTTAGTTGTTAAATTAATACAATGACATTTTTAGTAAATATGGTATAAAGGAATTTTATAGGCCATTACACAATAACAATTGATGCGACTATGCCAATAGTCATAAATTAGTGTTTTAAATGTTTTGTAATTTTCCTGGAATTTTGGATTACATATTGCCTATACTTCATTTGGAAAATGGAATTTATGTGAATTTGGTATTAAATAAGAAATTAGAATAAATATTCAAAGGAAAATTATGGAACTCTGTAGACAGCTATATTTTATCATTATACAACTCAAACAAAATTACCTAGGTCAGTGGATGTTAAATCAAACTACTTCATGTGTAAAGTGACCTAGTAATTAATTTAAAAGATTTAATTAAAGGATTATTTGGCCAAGGAAAATTATGAGAATTCATAGCGTAGTTCCCTTAGCCCATACCACCCTAGGATAAATATTTAGGGGCAAGATGCCTTAAGGTTTGGAAGATCCCATTTTTAGGGTAATAATAGGACATGGTCTGCATATAACATAAATAGGTCTTGCCTTAGGGTTACCAGGGGATTGATTATCGGAAGAAATAAGAGAGTGCAACATGAATGATCCCTGGTGGGTTGTATGGTCTTAGTGATGGGTTAAAGGTGCAAGTCTTAGGGTAGCAACTAGAGTGGGGGTCGACGGAAGACCGTCGTTTTCCCGGTAACACCTTAAGTCACTAGGGTTGTACTAGAGCAATAAAGAGAGCTGGGGTGAGACATGGGTAGCCATCAACTAAAATAAATATCCTTGCAAAAGGGAAAACTGGGCGTAATCCCAACACAGTTCCTAGTGCCCCTTGAGTGCACTTCACAGGGAATACCGGGGGCAGTCATGGGATTAACCTTAAATCACTAAGTATAATAACCCGTAGACAAGAGTAGTCTAATAGGTTAAGACATTTGTGTACCTTCTCACCCGTGTAGAGTTGGAGAGATTCAGGATATATGCTCACCCGTGTAGGGTTTGAGGGAATTGGTATAAAGGCACAATTGTGCGTGCTCACCCGGGTTGGGTTTGAGGTTTTCAGGACGGGTTTGGTCCTGCGAGCGTAAGGCTCAGAATGAAATACTTGCATGTGCATAAATATAGTGGCGGGGCATGCGGTACTGGCCGTTCGTCACACCGATGACGGTACGGTGCACCAGGCAATTGTGAGGGTTAGAGGGGCCAGTGGGTTGTTTTACACTACGGTCTGGAGGACGATCCCCGATAACGCACATCCGACCCAACAAGACTGACGAGTTGTAAGCAAAGTACGTACGCGAGACTCTAGAGTGCACCTTGGACGTGTACAGAGGCGTATGAGAGGGGTCTAAGGCTTGGTAGTGTGCATACCAGTCTAGAAGTGGAGACGCCCGCTTCGCTGCTGCCGTAGCCACAGCGGTGGTACCCGAGAGTGATGCTAGCTCTCAAAAAGTGGGAACTAAAGGTCTGTGATCACAGAGTCGTTGTGTGTGAGTTGCACTTGCCTGTGCATAAAATTGCATCATAACATTAATTCATATTAAGTCATACGCCTCATAGATCCTTATCATATAAATTAGTATGGGCTCTTTTATATGATAAGTTAAATTTCCTGGTAATCCTAACTTATATATTTGTATGGGCATTTATATAAGTTAGGGTACGTTTGTGATGATAGTATAGTGGTAGTTTAGTTTATTTACTTGCTCATACTACTGTTCTTTACTTTCTTTACTGTACTGCTCTTACTTACCACTTGTACTATACTTAGAACTGCTAGAGTAGATCATTATTACTTGTTACAACTGCTAGTTAGATTCTGTCACCTGCTTCCACTTTGCTACCCCTTGCTGTCCTCCGCTTCGTCCTCCCGCTCGGTGCCTAGGAGCTGCGGGGCGAGGTGCGGAGGAAACGACTTAGTCTTTTTGACTAATGGTCGGTGACCAAACTATTTTAAGGAGCCCGTAGAGATGGAGCACCAGCACGTCGAGGAGGCAGGACTTGAGGAGCAGATACCGTTTCAGCAGGCTACTACCACTACCGTGCGTCCTCAGGTGGGACGAGATCTGATACACTAGTATAGCTTCCGCTGTTATTCATTTTGAGAGAGAGTGGTTTTGATGTACTGGGCATAAGCCCTTATTACTCTTTCTTTCTATACTCTTATGTGGACTATTGATGTACTTTGCATTTCATTTATATGATTGTACTATGTGGCTTGTGGACTTGTAGATTTGTTACATTTCTTTTCTCATATTGGCCTATATATATATGATCGTGTTAGCCGGCAGGATCGGCGTGTTGCGGTGTCGGCTAACTCCTGCGTTAGTGCCACCGTAAAACGGCGGTTCTGGGCATATAGCTCGGTAGACCTCCTTGGTAAGGGGGAGGTTGGAGTCTTACAGGTCGTGCGCACTACTTATATTCGCATGACCACTGGTCGTGCGCATGCCCGATTTCTTTTTATTTTCCAGCCACTGTCCACTGTGCGTGCGCCCTAATCTCCCGCTTGGTCCGCTGCGGGTGCGTTATCGGCGCTCATACTCTTTCGATTCCTCTCCGGTGGTTCGTCTCTCTCTCCTCCGTTAGGATCCCTCAAATTCATTTCTCTCTTCCTCACTTTGCTGTAATAGAACCTAGACGCCGCCCTATAGTAAAGGCCTATCAATAATCCGGTCGTGCGTCAGCAAGCCCTGCGCAGATTTTGGGAAGAATGGGAACCTTTGCTTAGGCAGAGCATACTCAACACTATAGTTCCTTGAAGGACAAGCCATTCCTCTCTCAGCGGCTTGTTGATTGGAACGAGCTGTGTTCCATTGGGGATGACAGTGCTTTAGCAGAGGCCGTGCTCATTCTCTACTCTTTCGATTTTTGGAGGAAGTTATTCGAGTGCGACGAGCTTGGATTTCGGGAATTGACATTGGAATTCCTTTCCACATTCACTTGGGAGACAACGGCGGACAACCACTATCTCCCCACTTGTTCCTTTCGGATGATGGGAAATGTCTTCACGGTCAAACTGCCCGAGATTGCCATTCATGCAGGTGTCTATTCCGAGGTAGAGGCATCCCAGATTAATTTCCCTGCATTGTGTATTGATTTTCCAGAGGGTGTGACTCCGCGGTCCACTTGGCATTCTCTGACCGGAGGGCACGAGGAGTACGTAGCCCGCCGTGCCAAGTCAACAAAGATTGTCTCCCCCGCTCTCAGTTTTATGCAGCATTTGCTTAGTCATTCACTCACCGCTAGGGCCCTGAGCAAGAATGTGGTGGGGTGGCAGGATTTGATCTCCTTATGTAGCATGCAGCAGCAGTACCCCCTCCATTTGGGTATATGCTGGACTATTTCTTCCACCACGAGGCCACTTATGGTCTCGCGGGCGCGATCGGGGGTGCTTACTACATTACCCGTATTGCCAAAAGTTTGGGAGTTTGGAGCCATCTACCTCCGATAGTGCAGGTCACTGCCCGATACATGATCTCCAGGGCCAACCTGGTGAGTTGCCATTTGCTACGTGTGGTAGGTAGAAAAGGTGGCCGGCAGTTTATTGTCTGCATGCCTGGTGATGCGCCTGCGGGTAGAGATGAAGGGGAAGATGAAGGAGAGCCGGGTGAATCTTCCGCTATGGGTAGGCGGAGCGTAGGAGTGCCACCGCAGCAGAGTCAACAACAACTGAGGCCCCCCATAAAGCATGAGGGGCAGTCTAGCCGCCAGTTCAGCTCATCTCAAGAGAGGGGAGTCCCGTATTTGTCCGAGCGCCTTGCTGATCTGGAAGCTTCCCAGTTTTGGATGCAGGATTTTATTTATCAAAAAGCAGTGCGAGGCAGGATGAACATTCAACCACTGCCCACTCGCGTCGCCCCATCAGCACCTGGTCCACGTCTGTCGCCCATCGAGATTCACGACAGTGACAGTGATGGGGAGTGAGTGGAACTCACCACAGAGCTAGTCTACCACGCCTTTTGTTTCTTTTCTTTTCTTTATATTTTCTGAGCAAGACAGCCACTATATTTTTGTGAGCGCCCATCTGGGAGCCGACTATTGTGTTTTTTTTATGTATCGAACTCTCTATTTGAACTGCTAATAAAGGTATTTGGTCCACCTTAAGGATGATAAACAAAAGGGCTTTCGGGAGACAACCCAAGTTGGACCGTTTAGTCCTATGCTGTGTTTTGAGTTCGGTTTATTTCTTCATATATATATATATATATGTCCAGATTTTGTTTGGCTTGCATCCTTTAATCGCAGGTGCAGGAATATTTGAGGCGCGTCAACTTGGCCGCACTTGGACATCTCATTGCACGACTGGTATGCTCAATTTTGAGCATAGGTACTTCCTACCCTAGCTATTTCTCCTATTTGGAATGCTTATTTTTACTCGTTGTCAACTTTTAGTCTGGGGGGGGGAGTATGCCTGTGGTCACTACACCGCACTTTTTGTTGCATTCCAGTTTCTTGTTTACTTATTTCTTGCTTTTTGTTGCACACACTGAATCACCCACACGAGTGCGCTCTTACCCACGAGCACAACCCAAGTTAAATTTATTGCTTTTGTGTAAACTTTAAAATAGTGGTACTGGCTTAGGATTTCAGGATTGAGTAGTTCGAAACTCATGCAGTGCTCCTAATCGAATACTCATGGTTTGTGTAGAGTTAGGATAGAACTAATTTTTCTTTATGCTCGTAGATTTATTCTTTTCTGCACACATAAATATTGTTTGTACTGCTCAAAATCTGAATCTGGTATAATCGAACGATAGTGTAGGAATGTGTGTAGCCGCCACTAGACTCGTATTGCTCGAGTCGGGGGGAAGGATCATCTTTCTCGGTGGCTAAGAACTTGCCCTAAGCTACTCTCGAAGCATTGGTGCACGGTTAGTTAAGCGTGAGCATGACATAGGCCTTCTTTTTGGCTAGTTTGAGCCTTGTTTAGCCATTCCTACCTGTTAACCATTGCATGCCAAATTTGTGCTTACCCTTCCTTTGATCTAGCTCCACTCACTTTCACCAAGGCCTGAAGCTAAACCCACCTTCGCAATCAAATGCTTGAGCTGATTTGTATTTACTGTTTTGCCGAGGTTGTGATTAGTGGACATTATTTTTGGGGGTGCTGATTTTATTCCCGTTTTGATTGCTTCGTTTGGGGATTGCTAGCGCAGAAAAGAAAACAACAGCTTACAAAAATAAAAACTGATTCGCGCAATAGAAAGAAGAAAAAAAAATATATATATGAAAGAATTGCTTTGAGATTTCGATCCCCATCCTCTTTATTGAATTTGGTCGGGTTCAGCCGTGTTCACACCCGGATTTCAAGCTAAGTCTGGAGGCATGTTCCCCATTCTTTTCTAAGTGGCTGTTTTGATTTGGGTTGTTTAGCTCGCTTCGGTTGCATAGAGCCTTCATGTTTATCTTTGACCACCAAGCCGTCGCCTAAGCCCCATTTCCTCCTACAAGTCCTACTGATTCACGCTTGAGTCTAACCCGCGCCGTGGAGAGAGTGTGAACGTGCAAGCGTATGGTCCCCGACATTGGTGGATTCCTTTGGAGGTGATCCTGAGTCCCGAACTTTGGCAATGCTCACCTTAGTGGCCTTCCTACTTTCTTCCTGCACAAGATCGCACGATTCTCCAGAATTCTAATTTTTAGCAATTACAATATTTATTTACGTCTGTCGAATAGTTTAAACTACATTGTATAATTAATAAGTTTTTCTATTATATCTTGTATACTCATGATATATTTGATTTCTCGTCTTACTTCTTTTTGAAATTTCTGAGCCAGTTAGCTATCTTCGAGTCCATGGAGTAATGATTTGCTCGGGACGTGCAAATGGTTAAGTCTGGGGGTGTGATTTGTCCACATTTACACTGATTTTTGGACTCATCTGGGCTAGTTTTATCGTCTTAGCACTACACTTGAGAGCCTTTATTGATTATTTGTGATTATGTACCTATTTCACGATTAAGTGCACTGCAGGCCCGCTTCTGTGTGCTTTCTGTGTTTCCATTTTGTTGTTATTCTTTAGCCCTATCTCGTGGATGTGGTGTGCATGTTCTGGTGGCCTTTCTGCCCCTTCTGTTGTTACAGTGGTCGTGTGCGTGCTCTGGAACTACTCGGGAGACTCCGACGATGCAGGAATACTGCGCACGACCACTGGACTTACTGCGCACGACCACTGGTCGTGCGCCACTATTCGTGCGCATTACACCCCCTTTTTCATAACCCTGTCTCGGTAATCGCACGAGCACTGGCCATAGTGCGCACGACCACTGGTCGTGCGCCACTGCTCGTGCGCTTATATGCTGATGCTTCTTGTCCAGGTTGCAGGTTTATTTGGAAAAGCCGCACGATCATCGACCTACAGTGCGCACGACCACTGGTCGTGCGCCACTGATCGTGCACACTGCTTCTGCTGCCTCCGTATATAAGGCCCTGCTTCGCGTTTTAGGTCAACGCCTGTCATTTTCTGCGATCGGAGAGTGCGCGGGAATCGTCGTTTCACTTCTCCAGCTGCTCTATCACTTCCACCTTCGTCGGGAAGCCATTTCCAACTACTCCGAAGCTTTTCAACACTATGACGAAGCCCTCGGCCATTGATGACTTCAACTCCAAGCTTTCCTGCAGAGTTGGTGAAGTAGATAACCTAGAGAACGGACTTAAAGGCCTTCGAGGTGACAGATCGTTGGTACCGGAAGCCTCCTTGGACTGAGCCCGGAAGAGGATTGACAACTCGCTACTTCGGCCACGACCCGCAGTGGATCTTCATTCCCTTTTGGTTTACTCCTCTTCCCCTTCCTCTGTGTTATGAATGTTTTGAGCAGTGTAATGAACATTTCCATCCCTGAACATCAAGTTTACTTTATAGATAATGGAATGTTAGTCTCTTCTTATGCTTGTGAGTTCTGTCTGTCAATGCGCCTCGCTCACCCCACATCCACTTCATTCCTGTGCCTTGTCCGATTGCAATCCACACAAGAACGCTGCAATCCATTAGTTTCCCTTCCACTCTCCCAACTGAAGTTCGGCATCGCGGCCGACAAACCCACTTCACCTTGCGAAGCGGTGCCTTCGACCCGCATAGCTTTTACTAGTTCAGTAGATCAAACATCCACAATATCCCTAGTCCGCTATTCCCTTTTTGTTCTATTTTTAACTCTCATAATGATATTCTCGGTACTGTTGCCGTTCTACGCTAATTGCATTCCTCAAGAGACAGACACTTGGGGATTTATTCCCAAAACTTTATTACTTGTGCGACCGGTGCGCTTGCCGAATTACACGCATCAGTACTTGGATAGTGGGTGTTCCAGACATATGACTGGATCAAGGAGTTTACTAAAAGATTACACTCCAGTTCAGAATGGACGAAAAGTCATCTTTGGAGGGTCAGAGAAAGGACTCACCAAGGGATATGGTAACATTTCTAATGGCCTAGTTACCATCACTAAAGTGGCTTATATGGAAGGATTGAAGCACAATCTGATGAGCATAAGTCAGTTTTGTGATATAGGATATGAAATTGTTTTCCACAATGACAAGTGTTTGATAAGAAATTCAAGTGATCAAGAGATCATCTTGTCAGGAACTAGGAGTGAGAACATTTATTTTCTAAATTTCCTAAGTATTAACGAACAATCACCTATATGTATTGTAGCTAGTGAGAAAGACACTTTGTGTGTACAGTGGCATAAGAGGCTAGCTCACTTAAACCACAAAGCTATGAGTAAACTATTCTCTATGGATTTAGTTAGAAATAGTCCACAAGTAAAATGCTCAAAAGAAGGCTTATGTATTGCATGTCAAAAATGCAAACAAATAAAAGTCTCCTTTAAGAGGATTCAGTCCAAAGACACTGAGAGGTGTCTGTACTTACTTCATATGGATCTATTTGGTCCTATGCAAGTTCTTAGTTTGGGTAGGAAGTCCTATCCTATGTGATTGTGGATGATCACTCCAGGTTTGCTTGGGTATTCTTCTTAAGGAGGATGTCTGAAACACTAGACATCCTTGCTGACTTTGTCAAACAAATTCAGAATGAGATGGGATGTTCTGTGGTCAATCTTAGAAGTGATCATGGTACAAAATTTCAATCTAAAAGGATGAAAAATTTCTGTAAGGGACTAGGAATCTTTCAGGAGTTCTATTCTCCAAGAACACCACAGTAAAATGGAGTTGCTGAGAGGAAAAATAGAACTCTTATTGAGGCAACCAGAACAATGCTGAGTGATTCATCTCTCCAAGAATATTTCTGGGCTGAGGCTGTAAACACAGCATGCTCTGTTCAAAATAGAACATTGATCAACAAGTATCACAACAAGACTCCCTATGATCTAATGAAAGGCAAAAGACCAAATCTGTCATACTTTAAAATTTTTGGTAGTAAGTGCTTTGTTCTGGACAATGGGAAAATTTATCTAACCAAGTTCTCAGAGAAATCCTATGAAGGATTCTTTGTAGGGTATAGTCTTCATAGCAAAGCATACAGGATCTACAACTTGAAGCACCAGGTTGTAGAAGAATCTATTAATGTAGTATTTGATGAATCATCGGTTTTATGTAATAAGATCTCTAATAGCTCTAGTCTAGGTGTTGTGAACTCTAGAATGTAAAAGCTAAAAATACGTGACTCACCTAACATAGAGTTAGACAATAGAGACAATATAGAAATTCCTATAGAAGATACTGCAACTGCTTAGGGGGATGATGAGAATCACCCTAATCCTCCTGCAGTACTAGGTGATGATAGACACCTTCTAGTAGTAGTTAGACACCTTAGAGGTCATCCTATAGATCAAATAATAGGTGATGCCAGATTAGGAGTGACTACTAGAAGTAGACATCCCAATGAGGTTCTATACTTTAGTTTTCTCTCTCAGGTAAAACCTAAAAGGTTTGAAGAAGCCAACTCATATTCTAACTGGATTATGGCTATGCAAGAAGAGCTAAATCAATTTGGGAGATGTAAATTCTGGAGTCTAGTTCCTAGACCTAGTGATCACAATATCATAGTCACTAAGTGGATTTATAGAAATAAATTAGGTGAATATGGGGTTATAGTGTAACAACCCCATCCGTTCATATGATATATTATAGAAGGTCCGGCCGGGCCCCCACATGATATATCACAAAACAGTCGGTGAAGGTACAGGATGATACCAGAGTAGCGCATCGCACCTATCACAAATCATTCTAGCGGAAGCCTAGACTACAACTGGAACTCCTCATGAATGTCCAAACATAAAACTCCACATTTTATACATCATAGGAATGTCTTACAACACGTCAAAAGAGTTGGCCTTATGGCCTTACATGGCTTTCAAACAGTGGCCTAAACAGATTGGCGCGCAGGCCGACCACAATAAAAGAAAACACAAAAAGGAACACATTTAGCCTTCGAGGGCTAACAGCAGCAGCAACACCAGCAGGAACATCAACATCTATGCGTCCCACTCGGCTCTCCCGCACCTGGAAAGGGACAATCCACCCACCGGTGGCAAACAAAAGCAACGGTCAGCGTTCAGCTGACCAAATTATAACAACCCTACCCTTTCTCTCGGGCAGCGGTATTCTTCCCTGCAGGCATATTAGACCACAAGTATGACAAGCTATATCATCAAAAGGTGCTTTCACGCACACAAGCCATCACAACCGTTCGCCACCCGGCCTAACTGTCCGTGCACTCAGGGCACATTCTTGGTGTTCTGGCAACCTCTTGCCCACCACCGTATCAGGGTTACAACCCAACGGTAACTCTCTTGAGCATTTACTCCATGGAGTGCAGCCGGAGTTAGTCTTCCTACACCGGGATGGCCCGTAGCCCCCCATTGTGTCATGGCGCGCAGGCCGAAGACTCTTGCTATACGCTCCAACAGACCGCACTTTTTGGTCTCACGTCGGACGGACATTGCGCATGTCGGATCCTCCACCCCCCGTTGCTCAAATTGCCTTGCCTTCTCCGAGTACATCGTACTCATGTCTATATCAAAGGCGTGGGTCGGTCTCACCAATCATGTTCTTGGCATTCAAGCATGGGCATTTCTCTATACCCATTTCTCTTACAGCAACATCGGGTCTTTCCTGGGCACACCAGTACTTCCTGTGACTCTCTCCACAGGTGGACACCGCACAAGCACAAATGTCAGGGGTCTTTCCTAGCTATCATGCCAGTACTTCCTGTTACTCGCTTCACAGGTGGACACCCTACGACATCAAACATCATAAAAGGGCCTTTCCTGGTCCCACCAGTACTTCCCGTGCCTCATTCACAGGTTGGACCCAAAAACATCACATGGCTATTTTCCTGGGCTACCACCCCAGTACTTCCTGCTACTCCTTTTCACAGGCATAACCCGTAGACTCCTTACACTACACGTTTATCACAGAGTCTTCTCCGGTTCGTATGCAACATCACCAATCCAGACCAACCTGTCCAGATGGGCTTCACACAACATGCCTATTTCGTACTCCATTTCCGGATCTATATTCTAACAAAAGGGGATTTCAAGCATCCACCCAAAGATTCCCAAAATCAGCCACCTCTTGGTGGGGGAAATCACAAGATATGTCAAAAGGAAGCCTTCACATGGCTAGGAAGAAAGGTCGTTACCCTTGACGACCGCTTCAGTGCCATGGCCTCAAAGCTTGCTTGCAAGACTTGCAAGATCGTTTCCTCCGCAACGCCGGCTTCATATCTCTCGTCGGTAAACCGCAGCACCAGCAGCAGCAGCCCCCTTTCCTTCTTCCTCCTCCTTCTCCCTCTCTCTTTCTCTCTTAACTTGAAGAAAGCTCAAGGCCAAGGAAATGAGAATCATTTCTCTGATTTCGGCCTTTAAGAAAAAGAGGAAGAAGCTTCAGCCCTTGGATCCAGACTGAAGAAATGGACGGCCACGATTCTGCCAAAAACACAGATTTTGACCCCACACGGCCTCTGACACGGTCGTGTGCCTGGCCGTGTGCCTCAAGCGGTGGTCAACCGACTTATCTAAACCAGTGACACGCCCATGGGACACGCCCGTGTCATGGGCCGTGTCACCAACACGCCTTCAGACACGCCCGTGTCTGTGGCCGTGTACCTGGGTGAAAAAAATCCCAAATCATCCCGAGACTTCACACGGCCTGTGACACGCCCGTGTCCCAGGCCGTGTGCCCAGACACGGCACAAAGACACGCCCTGTCGAAACCTTCGGCGGGATGAGTTCGGCGATCTGATTTGACACACCCTGTGACACGCCCGTGTCACAGGCCGTGTTTAACACTTAATACTCACGTCTCGACACTCGACGACCGTCGAGTAAAAATCGTCGAGCATACGACACGGCCTTGGACACGGCCGTATCCTGGGCCGTGTGCCTACTCTCGACGCATCGTCGAGAGACAAAATCATCGAGACCAAGGCCGATCGTCGACACAACCTCAACACGCCCTGCGACACGCCCGTGTCGCAGGCCGTGTTAGCTGACACGCATTGGGACACGCCCGTGTCCCAGGCCGTGTCACCCAAAAATGTCTGTTTCCGAAATTTGGACTGTTACTGTCACAACCCGCATTTTCTCAACGATAAAATCGTATCAGAGCAAGAGAAAACACGTGCCGCGATGCCACGCCGTGCAGGGGATAACTGCACGCGCTCAGGCAAAACTCCAGATCTTAGTTTTAAGGAAAATCGTTGATTAATTATGAAAGAAAAGCAGTTATGTTGATTGGCCGTATCCCTAGGCATGGTGGATCAGCTAGTCCACAATTAAAAGTATAAGTATACGCAGCAGAAAATAGTTTGGTTCAATTAAGTTGACACCCTAGTGAGATAAGTGTCCCCGAGGGACAACTCATGGTATGCACGACTCTAGAGTGAATATAATAGATATAAAAAGGTAATCTTTTTACGCTAAGGAAATGTAGTGTCTTTGTTTTATAATTATGCTATGCATGATATACATATAATATTGCTTCTAGGGTTTAAAAATATCTAACATGCAACGTAGCATAAATCCTTCCCAGAAGCAAGTAAACAACCACTAATAGGCAAAAACAGCAGTTTAAGTTCATACCCAGCATCGCAAGAAGCCACCAGTGGGCGCCAACAACCTGACACGAACCCACTGGTGAGTATGTATGTCTATACAGAAAAGTAAAGAACTACCTCACAGAATCGGGATCAGCTGTCTCAGCTACCCAAGAGGCCACAAACCAGCCCCTCCAAAAGAACTAGCCGCTGAACCGGCTACAACCTGGACCTGAGGCATTCAAGAAAAGAACACCTCAGCAAGGAAATAATCAAAAGTGCAAATAAAGCATTAGAGTTAAGAGCAAAAAGGAGGGTTTACCAACCCGACAACAAGCTGCTATAAGCAAAAGAAAGAGCATGACAGTAAGAAAAGAGCACTGTCTAAAGCACAGCAAAGCACACCAAGTGCGAGCAATAAAAGCAACAAGCTCAACGAAGGAGTCTAACATTCCTAATACGTGGGTAAGTGGCAGTGGTCAAAAACATGGATCTGAATACATAACCAAAATCAGATCCAACAAAAAGGGCTAAGGGGTCGCCAGTGGCAGCTTTAGGGTCCCACACACCAACCCAAACTGGGGCAAAAAGGCGGTGGCCACAGCTCTCCACATCAAAATCCACCCCTCGAGAGGCCACTAAAACTCCACCACCTGCCACAACCCAAGAGTCGGCAAGCAAAAATTTGCCGAACACCCAACACCACCCCCTAAAGGAAGGGAAAAGTCACACTAACAATCCTAAGGTACACATGAACTCAAGACAGAAATGTCGAGCCCTCTCGACGCAGCGTTGAGTAAACTCCACTCACCTGACGCCTAAAAATACTTAGCCGCAAGTCCTATGCTGGGTGACGGCGTTGAGTGAGCTCGGCTCACTCGATGCTGTCAGCGCTTTCCACTTAGGGTAAACGTAAGTCTTGCTAAAATCGCAGCATAAGCCCTCTCATGCGCGAAAACAGAGAGTTGGAGATTTAATCTCAACCCTTCGTTCCGTCCTAACTACTCGGAGCTACCGCAGCTAACCCTAACCTGTAACTAACAGCAACCTCACCCTAACTCTAGCTACCCACTGGACACTAACCATCCGACAACAAGAGAACATTGATTAAAATTCCAGAAAAAGAAATAAAGAGTCAGCACTTAATTAGAAGCTTGAAGAAACAATTCAACCTGCTGCCCTAGGGAGGAAAAAAAAGACAAAGAGAACAGAGCTTTACAGAAGAAATAAAAAGATCAAGGGTTAGAAATAAATTTGGCAAGGGCAAGGGGCCACTTGCCTCTACCTCTCCGGAAAAACAAACAACAGCCGCACCACGGCTTGGCTACGGCGGCAAGATCGGCCACCTAGAAGACCAAAGCTGAAACTTGAGGGAAGAAAGAAATCAGTTAATTAGAAATTCCTGGAATCGAACCCTAAATCAAGAAAAACTTACATGGAAGGGAAGATCTAGCCGAGAGCAAGCCGAATCCGCTATCACACGAGAAAAACGGGCTCTAACCTTCCCGAAATCGCCGGCCAAAACAACCACCGCCTCCTCTCAAAACCCTTCCGCTGGAAGCTCTCCAGACTCGGGAACGATGAAAAATGAGGAGGAAAAACAGTTCACGGCAACAAAAGACGATTTCAGGAAAAAAGTACGGAACACGCCCAAGACACGCCCGTGACACGGCCCGACACGCCCGTGTCACGGGGCGTGTACTCACACACCCGACGAACGTCGATCTCTACTCGACGAAAACACGGGACACGCCCCCCAGACACGCCCGTGACACGGCCCGACATGCCCGTGTCACGGGGCGTGTACTCACGCACCTACCCACTCGACGAAAGTCGATCTCCGCTCGACGAAGCAAGGGACACACCCTGTGACACGCCCGTGTCACAGGCCGTGTACCAACTCGAACACCGCCCGACGATCGTGGAGCGCCGATCGTCGAACAGAGTGACATGCCCCAAGGTCACGCCCGTGTTCGACACGACACGCCCGTGACAGGGCCGTGTTCTCACTAAACACCGCCTGACGACCATCGAGCGTAGCTCGACGAATCGCAGGGGGACACGCCCGTGACACGCCCGTGTCACGGCCGTGTTCCTACAAAAAAACCCTGTCGACCAAAAATTCGTCGACCGGAGAAACGGGAGCTCTACCCGAGCACGACACGCCCTGGGTCACGGGCGTGACCCAGGCCGTGTCACCCAAACTTACACAGAAAAAGAAACCTGCTAATACCTAGCCAACAAGAGACAAGGCACCTGCCTACAAGCTCAGCCGCAACAGGCCACGCACAGCACAACAGAAATTACAAACATGCAGCTAACAAAAACAACGCCGAAACGACGCGAAGGCAAACGATCTCGGATTTCGACAAAAACTCGCACCGTAGCTAAACAACCAAGCCACGAAAACAACGGCGAGGTCGAAAACAACATCCGACGATCGAACACTCGGGCTAACACCTCCCGAAGCCAAAACGCAAGCATTTCCCTAAGAGGCCCAACCGAGTCACCAAAACAGACTCCGGCTAGCTGGGGAAACTTGCCAACTGGCTACAAGCAGACTACACAAGGAACCTACAGAGCTAGAACCGCGCTTTACAACGGCGAAGGGCCGGAAATGCGTCATCGTAACGCCAATCCAAAATCAAACAAAACACAGAAAAACCTGGGGCGTTACAACCACTCCCCCTAAAAGAAAGTTTCGCCTCGAAACTTTACTCACAACACTCCTATGACGAAGGAGAGAGAAAGAGCCAGGAAAGGACTATATAATCATAAATAAAACAACACATACCAGGCACAAGCTCAGGGAAACAGATGAGGGTGAGCCTCCCTCATAGCCGACTCCAACTCCCAAGTCGCGCTTTCTACATCCTGATTCCTCCATAAAACTTTAACCATCGGAATAGACTTCTTCCGCAGCGCACGAACCTGAGAATCCAGAATGCGGACAGGCACCTCCACATAAGAAAGATTCGGCTCCAACTGAGGCACAGAATCCAAAACCTGCCTGCCATTCGATACACATTTCCGCAGCTGACTGACGTGGAAGACATTATGCACGCTAGGGAAATTTGCGGGCAACGCCAGCCTATAAGCTGATATCCGAATCCGCTCAACAATCGGAAACGGCCCCACGAACCTCGGGTCCAACTTCCTGTTCTTGCCAAAACGCTTGACTCCGATCAACGGGGAGACCTTTAAGAACACTGAGTCCCCCACCAAAAATTCCAAATCCGATCTACGCCGATTGGCATTTTTCTCATATCTCTCCTGGGCTATCCGAAGCTTTTCCCGTATAAGCTTCACAGCAGTTTCCATCTCCTCGAGAGCTTCTGGACCCAACAAAGGTCTCTCGCCAACCTCAGCCCAAAACAAGGGAGTCCTGCAGCACCTCCCATACAAAGCTTCAAAAGGAGCCATTTGCAAGCTTTCTTGATAACTGTTATTATACGCAAATTCCATAAGCCGCAAGCTCTCATCCCACGCTCCTCCGTGTTCCAGAATATAGCATCGGATCATATCTTCCACAATCTGATTTACTCGCTCCGTCTGACCATTGGTCTGGGGATGATAAGCTGTGGAATATCTCAAATCTGTACCCAACCCTTCTTGAAGGCTCTTCCAAAAACGAGACGTAAACCTGGAGTCTCGATCTGATATGATACTCACGGGTACACCATGCAATCTAATAACCTCATCCAAATACAGCTCGGCTATCTTCCTCATCGGATAATCGATCTTAAATGGTACGAAGTGAGCACTCTTCGTCAATCTGTCTACGATCACCCAAACTGAATCATGCCCTTTAGGAGATCTCGGTAAGCCTGTAATGAAATCCATCGAGATACTCTCCCACTTCCACATCGGAATCTCTAAGGGAGTTAGCTTGCCACCAGGCCTTCCATGGTCGGCCTTCACACGCCTGCAAGTGAAGCACTCAGAAACAAATCTGGCTATGTCCTTCTTCATCCCATACCACCAGGCAATCTGCTTTAAATCATGGTACATTTTGGTAGACCCTGGATGGTAGGCAACACTAGATCCGTGGGCTTCTCTGCACACCATATTCCGGATATCTCCAACTGCGGGAATGCAAAATCTGCCACGATACTTCAAGGTACCCGCATCATCTATAGAGAAATCTGGTAATTCACCTCTTTCAGCTCGAAGGTACAAATGCAAAAGATCGGGATCATCTTTCTGATGCAGTCGCGTAAGCGCAATCCACGAAGGTTCTGCCACTGCCAAGCTACTCTGCGAAACGCAGCTTCCCACAGAAATGTCCATCAAAAGAAACTCTTCCACAAGACGCTCGGCGGAGAGATTGAAAATCTTTCCTGACTTCCGACTTAGGGCATCGGCCACCACATTCGCCTTACCCGGATGATACTGGATTTCAACATCATAGTCGGCCACGTAGTCCAACCACCGCCACTGGCGCAGATTCAACTCTTTTTGAGTGAAGACATACTTCAAACTCTTATGATCCGTGAAAATCTTGCACTGCGCGCCGTACAGCAAATGCCTCCACAATTTCAACGCATAGATCACAGCTGCAAACTCCAGGTCATGCGTAGGGTAATTCCTCTCATGAGTCTTTAGCTGCCTCGACCCGTACGCAATCACCTTCCCTCCCTGCATCAAAACGCAGCCCAGACCGACGTGCGACGCATCCACAAATATATCATACTCACTATCTTAAGTAGGCAAAGACAAAACTGGAGCTGAACATAACCTTCTTTTTAATTCCTCAAAAGCCTCCTCACACTTGCTATCCCATATGAAGGCTGCATTCTTCTGCGTCAACCTGGTCAACGGCGCAGACAAAGTAGAGAATCCCTCTACGAATCTCCTATAATATCCAGCCAAGCCCAAGAAGCTTCTGATCTCTTTGGGAGTAACAGGCCTCGCCCATTCCATAACAGCAGCGATCTTTTCTGGGTCCACTGATATTCCCTCCTTATTCACCACGTGGCCGAGAAAACAAACTTGAGGCAACCAAAATTCGCACTTGTTCAGCTTGGCGTATAGCTTATGGTCTCTCAGAGTCGCCAAGACCAGTCGTAAATGCCGATCATGCTCCTCTGCATCTTTAGAATACACCAAAACATCGTCTATAAAGACAATCACAAACTTATCCAGGAAGTCCTTAAAAACTCTGTTCATCAGATCCATAAAAGCTGAGGGCGCATTAGTCAAACCAAATGACATAACCAAAAACTCAAAATGCCCATGACGAGAGCGGAACGCCGTCCGCGGAACATCTGACTCCCGAATCCTCAACTGGTGATAGCCCGATCGAAGATCTATCTTGGAAAACACGACACTACCACGCAGTTGGTCAAACAGATCGTCAATCCGAGGCAAAGGGTACCTGTTCTTAATAGTAACCTTGTTCAGTTCTCTATAGTCGATGCATAGCCTCATCGACCCATCCTTCTTTTTAACGAACAGCACTGGAGCACCCCATGGTGAGGAACTCGGCCTAATGAACCCTTTTGCCAACATCTCATCCAGCTGAATTCGCAACTCTTCCAGCTCTTGCGGGGCCATCCGGTACGGCACCTTGGCGATAGGACGCGTGCCTGGCTCCAAATCTATAGCAAACTCGACATCTCGATCAGGTGGAAGACCGGGAAGATCATCAGGAAACACATCGGAGAAGTCACACACCACAGGGATCTCTTGCAAACACGACACTCTAACAGCAGCCCCTATCAGAGAGACCACACAGGCAGAACAACCAAAATCAAGCAACTTCCGAGCACGCACCGCAGAAATGACTGGAGACTCCTGGAGAGAATAGCCATAAACGCTCCCTGGCTGACCGTTGTCCTTGACGAAGTCCAAGCGCTTACCCTTGCACTGGATCACCGCATCGTACCTTGACAACCAGTCCATGCCCAAGATAACATCGAAGTCCTCCAGGTCAATCACCTTCAGATCTGCCTTGGCTAGAAAATCCCCCAACAAAATCGGACAATCAAGGACACCCAGGTCTGTATCCACAGAGTCACCGGAGGGGAACTTAACGCAAAAGGCACCACCAACACGATCTAGGCCCAAACTGAACCTCTCCACGAAGGCTCTAGCCACAAACGAGTGGGTAGCGCCTGAATCGAAGAGAACTCGCGGCCAGCGGTTCTTTACCTTAAATCGTCCTACAAATAGCGCACGCATCTAAGGAAACAAACGCTAAAACGAAAACTACAACCATAAAGGGATCATAACGAAACAACTGAGGAGAAGTCAAACCTGAGATAACCTGGGTCGAAGTCTGCGCTTCGTCTGCCGAAAGCACATTCAGCTTCCCCTTTCCTCTATCCAATTGTTGAGGCGGTGGCAAAGCCTTGAAAGATATGGTACCTAAACACCTAGAGGGGGGGGGGGGGTGAATAGGTGACATAAACTTTTTTGAACCTTTGTTGGCAGCACAACAATTATTACAGCTAACAGCAAGTACAGAAATCAAACAAGTAATCCACAGCACAGCACAGCACACCACAGCAGACACACTAATTTATAGTGGTTCCCCAATCTTTGGGTACATCCACTTTCCCCCTTCGCCTATCTAGCAGTGTACTAGATTCGGCCAAACTTCTCCACTAACTCAGAACCAAACTAGGTTCCTACCTCAGGCCCAAAGCCTTACACTCAGCCAAAAGGCCTACACTCAGCCACCCAGGCCTACACTCAGCCAATTAAGGCCTACACTCAGAGTTCTTCAACTCCTACACTCAGGCAACCAAGCCCTACCCTCAGCCTTTATAAAATAGGCTTACAATTCTCTCAGATCCAATGGATCCTACAGGTTAAAATAGAAAGTACAATAGTTAACTCTACAACTCAGAAAATAGGAGAGGAGTTGAGAGATTCTTGAAGAGTTCTTGGAAGAACTCAGTTAGATCCACACTGACTTAGCTTCCTTCAAAGCTTCTTGATTAGAACTGAATTAGTCTGAATCTTCTGCAGTTGTTCCTTGACCTCTGCTTCTTGAAATCCAGAAGACTCTGAATTCTTCTTCTCAGCCTTAGTTCCAAAGACTGAAAACTTAGTTGGAGCTCTCTCTCTCCAACTTCTTAGATCTGCCGATGTACAGCAAGATCTTCTTGTGTTGATACTCAATATACCACTTTTACAAAGATCTGAACTCTCTCTGTAAAAACTTTTTTTAACCACTTCTATATTATTTCAACAATCCTTAATCACTCGATCAATCTTAGTCTGTAAACTATGGGTGCCTATTTATAGGCTTCCTTCATGGTAACCGGCTGGTCCGGTTCATAACAGACTTCTGATATCACTAACAGTTGATGTAGACCGGCTGGATCGGCAGCTGTCTTGTCAACCAGTCACTTCTTGAAATTCCTCTAACTGTCAGATAGTGTCGAGACTTTCTGTTCTTAAGTGTCGACACTTATAGGCCAAGTGTCGACACATGTTGTGTAAGTGTCGACACAAGTCTACAAGGTGTCGACACAATTCCTTGTATGTCTCGACACAGTTTCTTCTGCATGTGTCGACACTGAAATTGAGTGTCGACACAAGTACTTGTACTTCATTCTGCAACTGTATTCTTCTAAGTGTCGACACAACTCTTTTGTGTCGACACAACTTTATGTGTTGAAACTGTCAAGTGTCGACACTGCTTCTTGGTGTCGACACAAGTCTTCACTTTTGTTTCTTCAGCTGAGTGTCGACACATTCCTTTAGTGTCGACACTTGTACTTAGAATATTTTGTAACTTTTCTGATCTTTGCTAAGTGTCGACACAGCTCCTTGTGTCGACACTTTCTTCAAGTGTAGAGTCTTCAACTAAGTGTCGACACATTGTGCTGGGTGTCGATACTTCCTTCAAGTGTTGACTCTTCTGGTTGTGTGTCGACACATTGTGCTGAGTGTCGACACTTCCTTCAAGTGTTGACTCCTTTGAGTGTGTGTCGACACATTGTGTTGAGTGTCGACACATTCTTCATATGTTGACTCTGCTGATTGAGTGTCGACACATTGTGTTGAGTGTCGACACTTGTACTTAGTCTCTGCAGAATTTTGCTGAGTGTCGACACAACTCCAAGTGTCGACACTTTCTGGTGTTGACTCAGCTCTTCTAGGTGTCGACACTTCTGCTAAGTGTCGACACAGCTTTTCTGCATTCTTCTTCACTGAGTGTCGACACAGCTCCAAGTGTCGACACTTTCTGACTGGTGTCGACTCTTCTTCCCAGGTGTCGACACAATGACTCCAAGTGTCGACACTGCTTGTCTGGGTGTCGACACAAGCTTTCTCAAGTGTCGACACTTTCCCTCTTGGTGTCGACACATGGACTTAGAATTTTTAGCTTCAGTCCAGTGTATTCCTAACCTGCACAAGTAACTCAAACAAACATCAAATACACTATGATGCATATCATTGAGTTAGGTGAGGCTTCTTCAAATCAGGTACATTTGACCAATGTACCCAACAATCTCCCCCTATTTGGAGAAGTCATAACCCTTAGTCAATGATATACATCACTCATAATTAAAAATTATAAAATGAAGTAAAACAGATATATGACAACAGAGTTAAACTTTAACATGTAATAAAGCACACTTGTATACTCATTCAGCATTACAGAACAAACAAGAATTAGACGCATTCATCAGAACAATCATGAAATTTGTTTAACAAAAATTGTTCATACATTTAATACATTTTCAATGATTTACACAAAATGTTTGATGTAACAGATTACAACATTCTTCAGTTTAATCTTAATCTAATTCTGCTCTGGTTCCTTAATGACTATGCCTTTTCCAGCTTGTACTTTAGCTTTCACAGCAGCAGCAGCAGCAGGCTCAGCTTCAGCAGTCTTCTTCCCTTTGGAGTCCTTCTTCTTCTGTTCTTCAGCCTTGATCTTTTGCCTTTCAAAATAATGATAGGGCTTAGGAAAGTACTTGCTAGGCTCCACAGCTGTTGGAGGTAGCTTTCCTAACTTAGCCTTCCTTCTATGTTGGACAATGGCTTCCTGCCTACTCTCATGTTTCCTCCATTCAGCCTCTGAGAACCACTTGTTCCTCTCATGGGCATTGTCCTTGGCTGCTTTCCAGGCTGTGAGAATGATGTTCCTAGAAGTAGGGCTCCACTGTTCAAAATCTGGTTTTTGTTCAGCAAGTTCCCTGAACTTCTTCTTTGATAGCCTAGTCTCTTCTTCTTTGTCCAAAGCCTCTTGCATAGCAGCTGTGATAGGTTGAACAACCTTTTCCAGAATAACATTGGGCTTGCCAGCAGTTGGACTATACATTGTGCTTACATCAGCATGAACCATTTCAAAATCTGGAGGTGGATAGATTACATCAGCCACTGCCTGTTGCTCACCTCCAAGATATGTTCCTTGAATACCAGATTCAGCTACATTGTCATCATCACACAGGGGAGGATAGCCCAGTGTAGCCCTGATGGAATTGGATATCCATTTTGCATGGTCAGAACTGGCTTTGACTAACACCCTCTCCCCCTTTATGACTTCTTGTTCCACATGATCTCTCACATCATCTTTCTGGAACCTGATTTGGCTGTCCAAATACCTTATGCCCTCTTTAAAGAAAGGTCTTAGCTTGGTAAGCTGTTCAGAAATGACCTTCTGGGAATCCTTGATGGCAGTCTTGACAGCAGTTAGTTCAGCTTGAAAGAGTTTATCAAAATCAGCTTTGGCAGCAGCAGAGGAGGTTGATGGTTCAGTAGACTTATTCTTGATTTCAGTGACTATTGCATTGTGAGATGCAGTCAAATTATCATTCATCCTCAATTGATTTTCCAACACATATCCTTGCTTTAGTGCAATATCTTCTACCTTCTCTTTTATGGTTTCTTGATGTTTAGCCAGATAGACCACTGCATGAGCACCCTTTGTAAAACAATCAGTCATCTCCTTTTTATTAAGGTTCATTTCAAACCTTATTGACTTGATTTCCTGTCCCAGATCAGATTGTAGTGCCTTGTGCCCTTCATCAACATAAGTTTCTAAAGCCTTCCTTTGTTCATCCATCTTGATTTGCATGGCAAGCAGTAGAGCACTGTAATCAGTTGATGGAGCTTGTTGAACTAAGGAATGTTGTGCAACAGTTTGTAGAGCTTTCTTATAGCTCTGACTCCTTCTTTTGAAAACAAAGAATTTCTTCTTCTTATCTTGCTCAGCTTCATCATCTTCAGATTCTGATGTACTTGCAATATTCACCCTATCCTTAGGGCTTGATGGTTTTTCAGTGTGCACATCTTGTGCCTTCTCAGTATCTAGCCTTATAGGCTCTTCTTGAATATCCAAATTCTCCCCCTCAGCAGCAGCATCCTTCTCTGCATCAGCAGCATTCTTTTCCATATCAAAATCATCTTGATCTAAATTCAGAAATAGATCTTCCATTGTGTATTCTGCTGGAGACTGTGCAGGAGATGTACTGGTTTCATCAGCTACAACAGATGTGTCTTGGAGAACAACATCTGGTTCTTGAGTTGCTGGCTGATTTTGCTGATGGTCATCAGACAAATCAGAATTTATTATAGAAAAATTCAAAGTATTAAGGTCAACAAGTACCTCTTGAATGAGGAGGGTGGCTTGCTCACTCTCCAGTGTAGATGGTTCTGCTACACCTGGAAGCTCCCCCTGGCTTGGATCCCTAGGGATGGGGCTAGAGTGAGGCAGCTCCCCCTGAATCTCAGCTGGCTCTTGAGGAGCAGGTGTCTTCTCTGCAGCCACATCTACTGGACTTTCAGGAGTGAAAACAACATGTTCTTCACTGCCTGAGCTGCTGGAAGACTCCTGAGTCACAGCAGCAGTCTTCCTCTTCTTCCTGGGAGGAGAGTCTTTCTTTGAAACTTGCTTTTCTAGGGTGGTCAATTCCTTGGACAGCACCCTTTCCCACCTGGAGAAGATTCTCATGTCCATCCTTCTCATGTGGTTGATTTTACTACCTGCAGCAGAGCTCATTACCTCTGGAATTGATCCAGCCAGGTAGAGACTTATTATCCTGCACCGATTGGGCTTCTTCAGACTTTCCTTCACTTTATCAAATACAATCATAGACCAGTCTGTCTTAAGGTTGAAGATGATTCTGGTCATGATACTGAACATAGAGGCTGACACCCTGTCATGCCCTCCAGTTTTACTAAGAATGACCTTGCCTACTACTTCAGACAGGAATTTGCCTTGAGTGTTCATGCCTTTTCTGTTGAAGACAGAACCTATTCTCATCTTAGAATCAAGACCACACCAAGTGAGTGCTTCTCTAGTCTTAGATGTGGTCACTTCCTCTTCTTCTTGAATCTTAGGTAGCTGAAGTACCTTTCTCAAGGACTTGGGTGAAACCTTGACCTTGGTTCCATGCACTCTGGATTTGATTCTGTATCCAGAGTCGTCCACAGTTGCTCCAGTAAGAAATTCAATCACTTCTTTCTTCCATATCTTGGTTGGCTCTGAAACCAAGTATTCCAGTCCTGAATCGCTGACTAGGGTTATCACTGATTTGATTTCCTGATCACCGTCGTCGAATGCGCCTCTCACGAGCTCATAGCCTTCGTTAACGTTCTCTTCCAGCTTGGGAGCCATTAGGGTGTTGAGAATTAGTCTTTAGAGAAGAGAAATGTCGACACAGGAGTTTAGTCTCGAAACTCTGAAAGCGTGTCGACAAACACAAACAGAACCCTATTTATACCTTTCTTGTTTGAAGACGAACAGGCGGGATGAATTTCTAAAGATGTGTCGACACTGTCTTATAATGTCTCGACACACATGTGTCGACACAAGTTTAGTTAACAGATTTTATGTGTCGACACTTGGTTAAGTGTCGACACCACTATACTCGACATGTAGTCGAGACTCTACTTAGAAAAATTCTGAGTAAAACTTAAGTGTCGACACTTTATTGGATGTGTCGACACCTACTCGACATGTGTCGACACTAACATTCTGAAGTGTCGACACTAACTTCCTAGATGTGTCGACACCATTTTCCTGAAGTGTCGACACTTACTATTCTGTGTCGACATAGACTTGTCTATGTGTCGACACCTTTTTACTTAGCCAATTTTTGTTCTGTATACTTAATCTAAGTTTATCATACCTAGTTCAATTTTGAACCTATTAAACTTAGCTTCATCTAAGGGCTTAGTGAACATATCAGCTATCTGATTATCAGTTCTAACATATTCAAGTGCAATATCATTTCTTTCTACATGCTCCCTAAGAAAGTGATATTTAATCTCAATATGTTTAGTTCTACTATGTGATACAAGGTTGTTAGCTATTGAAATAGCACTAGTAGAATCACAATAAAGTGGAGTTCTACTTACCTGACATCCATAGTCTTCTAGCTGATGTTGAATCCACAGAAGTTGAGCACAGCAACTTCCTGCAGCTACATATTCTGACTCAGCTGTGGAGATGGCCACACTGGTTTGCTTCTTACTACTCCATGAAATGAGTCTTCCACCTAGGAACTGACAGGATCCAGTTGTGCTCTTTCTATCTTCTTTGCATCCTGCAAAGTCTGCATCTGAATAGCCTGTTAGATCAAAATCTCCATTCCTAGGGTACCAGAGGCCTAGATAGGGTGTGCCCTTTAGATATCTCAAGATTCTCTTGACTGCAGTCAAGTGAGATTCTTTGGGGCAGGCTTGATACCTGGCACAAACACATGTAGCATACATAATGTCAGGCCTACTTGCAGTCAAGTATAGTAGGGAGCCAACTATCCCTCTATACAAGGTTTCATCTACAGGTTTCCCTGCATCATCCTTGCTTAGAGACATACTTGACCCCATAGGAGTCTTCATGGTACTGGATGAATCCATACCATATTTCCTTATGAGTTCCAGGGTGAACTTTGACTGACATATGGACAAGCCACTTTCAGTCTGTTTAACTTGGAGACCCAAGAAAAACTTCAGTTCTCCCATACTACTCATTTCAAATTGACTCTGCATAAGCTTTGCAAACTTTTTGCAAAGGCTACTTTCAGTAGACCCAAATATAATGTCATCTACATATATTTGGACAAGTATTACTTTGCCTCTAGATTCCCTAAGGAATAGAGTCTTATCTATTTTCCCCCTTGTGAACTTGTTCTCAATGAGGAAACTAGATAGGGTTTCATACCAAGCTCTAGGAGCTTGCTTTAACCCATACAATGCTTTCCTAAGTCTATAGACATAATGTGGAAGAGTAGGATCAACAAAACCTGAAGGCTGCTCCACATATACTTCTTCTTTTAAATTACCATTAAGGAATGCTGACTTCACATCCATTTGGTATACTTTGAATCCTTGGTAGGTTGCATAGGCCAAGAACATCCTTATGGCTTCCAGTCTGGCTACTGGAGCAAAGGTTTGATCAAAATCAATACCTTCTTCTTGCCTATATCCTTTTGCAACCAGTCTTGCCTTATTCTTAATGATGACACCTTGTTCATCTAACTTGTTCCTGTAGATCCACTTTGTTCCTATCACATTGTGATCTTTAGGCTTAGGAACCAGATCCCACACCTTGCATCTTTTGAACTGATTAAGCTCCTCCTTGCATTGCTTCAGTCCACTGTGGATCTTGTATAGCTTCTTCAAATTTCTTTGGTTCTATTTGAGACAGAAAACTTGAATATACTACAGCATTCTGATTTCTGCTCCTTGTCTGAACACCTTGTCTTGGATCTCCAATGATCAGCTCTACTGGATGATCTCTTAGATGCCTGTTGGCTGGAGGCATCCTTACTTCTGGTTGAACTTCTTCAGCATCTTCATCAAGCTGAGTTCCTTGTACTTCAACAGCTCCTTGTACATGTAGTTCTCCCCCTGGACATAAGCCATCTTCTTCTACTTGCTGTCTTGCAGCAGGTACATCTTCTATGGTTAGCTTGTCCATCTTCTTAGTAAGACCTGTAGGGCTGCACACACTACTAGACAACTCATTGTTAATTAGTTGTGTTTCATCAAAAACTACATGCACAGACTCCTCTACAACTTGTGTGGTCAAGTTGTAGACTCTATAAGCCTTACTATTATTGCTGTACCCAACAAACACTCCCTCTTGGGACTTGGCAGCAAACTTAGTTAAGTAAGACTTCCCATTGTTAAGTATGAAGCATTTACAACCAAAGATCCTAAAATAGGACAGATTTGGTTTCCTGCCTTTCACTACTTCATAGGGGGTCTTGTTTAACCTTTTAGTGATGGTAGCCCTATTTATCACATGGCATGCAGTGTTAACTGCTTCAGCCCAGAAATATTCTGGCAGTGATGAATCACTTAATAGGGTTCTACCAGCCTCTATCAAGGTCCTATTTTTCCTTTCAGCAATGCCATTTTGCTGAGGTGTTCTAGGTGAAGAGAATTCTTGAAATATCCCATAGTCTTCACACAGCTTTGTCATGCTTTCAGACTGAAACTCAGTACCATGGTCACTTCTAATTTTGACCACTGTACAGTTCAATTCATTCTGAATTTGCTTAACAAAACTATAGAAGACACTAGGTGTTTCAGATTTCTGCTTTAAGAAGAACACCCAGGAAAACCTTGAGTAGTCATCAACAACTACAAAGGTGTAGACCTTCCTACCTAAGCTGTGAACTGGCATTGGACCAAATAGATCCATATGCAAGAGGTATAAACACCTCACAGCATCTTTGTTGTCTAAGCTTCTAAAGGTGGATTTAGTCTGCTTGCCCTTTTGACAAGCTGAGCAAATGCCATCTTTGACACACTTAACTTGAGGACCATTCCTCACTAACTCTTTACTAAAGAGTTTGCCAATAGTCTTGTAATTAAGATGAGCAAGCCTCTTGTGCCATTTGACACATTGAGAGACTGTCTCATCAGCTACAAGACAGACTGGAGAACAATTGTTCTCAACCATAATGTCTAAGCAGTAGACATTTCTCTTTCTATATCCAGTCAAAATGATCTCTTGATCACTTGACCTCTTGATATGACAACCATTTTTAACAAATGAGATGTCATACCCTACATCACTTAATTGACTTATACTAATGAGGTTGTGTTTCAAACCTTTAACATAAGCCACTTGAGTAATGGTAACAAGGTTAGAAGAAATGTTACCAAACCCTTTGATGATTCCTTTTTCAGAACCACCAAAGGTCACCTTTGGACCATTTTTGATTGGGATGTAGTCCTTCAGTAGTCCCCTAGTTCCAGTCATGTGTCTGGAACAACCACTATCCAAGTACCATGTAGGGGTATGGTCACTTGGATTCACCTGCAAAACAAATTAATGAACCTTAGAACCCAAAGTAAACTTGGGTCCTTGATGATTGTTAGTTTGCAATTTGACATAGCTACCCGCTGGCTTTCCAACAGGTAACTTGCTACTCAACTTGGCACTGGCATTGTGCCAACAATCCAAGGCAAAGTGGCCAACCTTGCCACAACACCAGCATTCAAACTTGTTGTACCTTTGCTTAGGTACAACCTTTGCTGTCTTGACCACAGCAGCCTTGTTGAATGTTGGGGCTTTGCCCTTGGACTTGGACTGATCCTGAACAGTCCTCACAGGCTTAACAAAACCCAATCCAGCCTTTCCTTTATGATGAACAAATTCATCAATCAAGGGTAGCACTGATTTAGGTTTTGAAAACCTAGCAACTAGCTCTTTTTCCTTCTGGAGATTGATCTCCAGCAACTTAATTTGATCATTTTTAAATGTAATAGTACCCATCTGAATCACAGTAATGTGTTTCAGCCTGGCTACTTCATTCAGTTTTTGATCATACTCCTTCTCAAAATCTGTTGCAGCTGCCTTGAGATCAGCAATCTCCTTTGCCTGACTTTTGGCTAAGATCTTGCTTTTCTTATAGGCTTGCAACAGTACTTGGTATTCATCTAAGAGCTGATGAATATCTCCCTCAGATTCAGAATCACTTCCATCACTTGATGAAGATGATTCTGACTCTGAACTAGAACTGGAATCTGAACTTGGAGTTGGACTTTGTACCTGACTAGGTCCTGGCTGCTCCAGGATTTTGGTACTTTCAGTCAATGCCATTAGTCCTTGGCACTGAACCTCTTCTTGTTCATAGATTGATTCCATGATCTGCATAAACTCTTCTTCTTCTTCAGCAAATAGCCTATATAGGCTTCAGCATCTGTCTCAGTGTCTGAAGAAGAAATATCTGAAAGAGTCTTCTCATTCTTTGCAACAAAGGACTTCTCCTTCTTTCCTTTGAAGTGAGTCTTCTTTTTGTCACTGGATTCTTTCCTTCTTTCAGGACAATCTGCAATTACATGACCCTGTCTATTGCAGCAGTAACACACAATCTTAGACCCAGTTGCCTTGCTAGTCTTTGTCCTTTGCTTGTCCTTCTTTGAAGGCTTCTTCTCCTGATACTGAACTTCTTTCCCTTTGGAAAAAGAAGGTCTGGACTTCCACTGTTTCTTCTTCAGGAATTTCTGAAAATGTCTGGTAAATGCAGCAAAGTCTTCATCACTTTCACTGCTTGTAGATTTAGTGCTAACAGACTCATCAGAATCTGATTCAACTACCTCTGGAGGAGGAGTTGATGACTTAGTCCTGTTCTTTCTAGGTACTTCTGACTTAAAGGCAACAGTCCTTTCCCTGTGTTCAGTCCTTGTTGACTTTTCCTCCTCTTTTCTTACTGACAATTGCATCTCATAAGATAACAACTTGCCAAACAGTGTGGGAGGAGGAATTTCTCCCAACTTTGCCATTTCTCTGATGGCACAGATCTTAGTGTCCCAATCTTTGGTTAGGGACCTCAAGAACTTATCATTCAATTCATAGTTTGTGAACTCCCTTCCATAGGACATGAGTTCATTAACAATTCTGTAGAACTTTTTGTAGCATTCAGTGATGCTATCTCCTCTTCCTTGCCTAAAGCTCTCATATTCTTGATTAAGCAAGGATTTCCTATCTTGTCTTACTTCTTCAGAACCTTCCATGTAGACAATGAGGGTATCCCACATTTCTTTTGCTGTTTTACAGTGAATAAGGTTCTGGAAGGTGGCATCATCAATTGCACTAACTATGATGTTCTGTGCCCTTTTGTCCATTGTAGCTAGGACAATCTCATCCTTGGTCATCTCAGAAAAATCCTTTGGAGTTCTCTGTGTAGCATCCAAGACTGAAATCTTCATGGGCACATAAGGCCCTTCCTTGACTGTGATGTAGATCCTAGGGTCAGAGGCCTCCATGAACAGCCTTACCCTTTCTTTCCAGATTCCAAAAATCTCCTTTCTGCAAATGGGCAGTTTCATTGAACCCAATTCCTTGTGATTCTCTGAAGACCCCATGTTTCTTGATTTTCTTGAAACTGTTTCCTGACTTATACTGAATCTGCCAAACTGGATCTCCTCAGACAGTTAGTCCTTTTTGAGCAACCTGGCTCTGATACCACTTGAAAGATATGGTACCTAAACACCTAGAGGGGGGGGGGGTGAATAGGTGACCTAAACCTTTTTGAACCTTTGTTGGCAGCACAACAATTATTACAGCTAACAGCAAGTACAGAAATCAAACAAGTAATCCACAGCACAACACAACACACCACAGCAGACACACTAATTTATAGTGGTTCCCCAATCTTTGGGTACATCCACTTTCCCCCTTCGCCTATCTAGCAGTGTACTAGATTCGGCCAAACTTCTCCACTAACTCAGAACCAAACTAGGTTCCTACCTCAGGCCCAAAGCCTTACACTCAGCCAAAAGGCCTACACTCAGCCACCCAGGCCTACACTCAGCCAATTAAGGCCTACACTTAGAGTTCTTCAACTCCTACACTCAGGCAACCAAGCCCTACCCTCAGCCTTTATAAAATAGGCTTACAATTCTCTCAGATCCAATGGATCCTACAGGTTAAAATAGAAAGTACAATAGTTAACTCTACAACTCAGAAAATAGGAGAGGAGTTGAGAGATTCTTGAAGAGTTCTTGGAAGAACTCAGTTAGATCCAAACTGACTTAGCTTCCTTCAAAGCTTCTTGATTAGAACTGAATTAGTCTGAATCTTCTGCAGTTGTTCCTTGACCTCTGCTTCTTGAAATCCAGAAGACTCTGAATTCTTCTTCTCAGCCTTAGTTCCAAAGACTGAAAACTTGGTTGGAGCTCTCTCTCTCCAACTTCTTAGATCTGCCGATGTACAGCAAGATCTTCTTGTGTTGATACTCAATATACCACTTTTACAAAGATCTGAACTCTCTCTGTAAAAACTTTTTTAACCACTTCTATATTATTTCAACAATCCTTAATCACTCGATCAATCTTAGTCTGTAAACTATGAGTGCCTATTTATAGGCTTCCTTCATGGTAACCGGCTGGTCCGGTTCATAACAGACTTCTGATATCACTAACAGTTGATGTAGACCGGCTGGATCGGCAGCTGTCTTGTCAACCAGTCACTTCTTGAAATTCCTCTAACTGTCAGATAGTGTCGAGACTTTCTGTTCTTAAGTGTCGACACTTATAGGCCAAGTGTCGACACATGTTGTGTAAGTGTCGACACAAGTCTACAAGGTGTCGACACAATTCCTTGTATGTCTCGACACAGTTTCTTCTGCATGTGTCGACACTGAAATTGAGTGTCGACACAAGTACTTGTACTTCATTCTGCAACTGTATTCTTCTAAGTGTCGACACAACTCCTTTGTGTCGACACAACTTTATGTGTTGAAACTGTCAAGTGTCGACACTGCTTCTTGGTGTCGACACAAGTCTTCACTTTTGTTTCTTCAGCTGAGTGTCGACACATTCCTTTAGTGTCGACATTTGTACTTAGAATATTTTGTAACTTTTCTGATCTTTGCTAAGTGTCGACACAGCTCCTTGTGTCGACACTTTCTTCAAGTGTAGAGTCTTCAACTAAGTGTCGACACATTGTGCTGGGTGTCGATACTTCCTTCAAGTGTTGACTCTTCTGGTTGTGTGTCGACACATTGTGCTGAGTGTCGACACTTCCTTCAAGTGTTGACTCCTTTGAGTGTGTGTCGACACATTGTGTTGAGTGTCGACACATTCTTCATATGTTGACTCTGCTGATTGAGTGTCGACACATTGTGTTGAGTGTCGACACTTGTACTTAGTCTCTGCAGAATTTTGCTGAGTGTCGACACAACTCCAAGTGTCGACACTTTCTGGTGTTGACTCAGCTCTTCTAGGTGTCGACACTTCTGCTAAGTGTCGACACAGCTTTTCTGCATTCTTCTTCACTGAGTGTCAACACAGCTCCAAGTGTCGACACTTTCTGACTGGTGTCGACTCTTCTTCCCAGGTGTCGACACAATGACTCCAAGTGTCGACACTGCTTGTCTGGGTGTCGACACAAGCTTTCTCAAGTGTCGACACTTTCCCTCTTGGTGTCGACACATGGACTTAGAATTTTTAGCTTCAGTCCAGTGTATTCCTAACCTGCACAAGTAACTCAAACAAACATCAAATACACTATGATGCATATCATTGAGTTAGGTGAGGCTTCTTCAAATCAGGTACATTTGACCAATGTACCCAACAAGCCTGGAGGGGTACTGGCTGCAGAATAGGCTGGGACTGTGGGCACTTTATCTTGAGATGACCCTTCTGCCCACACTGAAAACAGACTTTATCTCTCGACCAGTAACGGGCAGCCTCATGCCCCTTCCTTCCACACAAGGCACACACCAAGTCTCCTATGGGAGCACCCTGAATTGCGTGCACCTGTTCCTTCTTCTGCGCTCCAAACCTTTTGAAACACTTCTCAAAGGGGTGGCCTGGTCGGCCACAGAAACTACAAACCTCTTTGCTCTTCTTCCTCGAGACCGCATCGGGTTCCTGAGGGCTCTTCCCTCCACCGGACTTTCGCTTATCCTTCCACAACTGCTGACCTCTATTCTTGGCATTCTCAATGGCCTCAACCCTCAAGGCAGCTTCGACCACGCTGGCATAACTGACTGCACCGTAGGCATTCGCTAACTGCTGAATGTCACTTCTCAGTCCACCCAGAAATCGCTTAACTCGGTCTGCTTCAACGCTCACCAGACCAGGAGCAAACCGGCTCAACTTACTAAACTCAATCTCATACTCACTGACCGTGAGTTTCCTCTGCTTCAAATGGAGAAAGTCATTCATCAGCCGGTCCCTCTCGACTGAAGGCAAAAACTTACTCAACAGCATCCCTTTAAATGACTCCCAAGAGCATCCTGCCACCAAGCTCTCTTTCTCCCTCAACCACCAATTCTTTGCCAAGCCCTTGAGCTGGTAGGCAGCGAGCATCACTCTCTGATCATCCGAAATCCCCGAATAAGAGAACATCTCCTCAATAGTAATCAGCCAGTCATCCAAAATCATGAAATCTGCTTGCCCATCATAAGTAGGGGGTCTCAGTCGCTGAAACTGGGATATAAACGTCATCTCCGGGGGCACCACAACCAAAGGCACGGGAGGAGCAGGAGGGGCAGGAACAGCTACCCCCTCAGCGGGGTCCGGAACTCTCGGGGCCTGTCCCGCCACCACTGCTACTAGGGACTGAATCTGAGCCTGCATAGCCACCACCTGCCTCGATAAGATCTCATTACTCTGCCGCAGGTTTTCTACCAACGCCTCGCTCTGCGCTCCTGACGTCTCACCCTCGGATTGGGGGGTCGACCTCGTTGCAGGACGTCTCGCCATCCTATAATCGCACAAGCTTTAGACAAAACTTAGCCCAACAGCTAGAACAAAACTACCCGGTACAGACAAACACACTTAAATATGAACTTCAACTGCAAAACTTGCTCTGGGAGTTGTTTTATCATGATGATGTTATGCTTAACCTAAGATGGTTCACCACCATCATACTAACTCATGTGCCTAAACCATGAATGCATGTATTTGTATTCTTTTTGACTCAAAACCATGTGTGTACATATGTCATCCTGCAAATCTTTAGCTTAACACGTTGTGCTTATGAAATGTTATGCTATGCATGATGTGCTATGCATTCTAAAAAAAAGGCCTTAATGCATGCTATGGGTGGCGTACACATGAAAATGTTATGCATCCCATACTACATAACATTCCCATGCAACGAAAAAAGAAAACGTGCTAGCCGCATTCATGTGGTGAGGTTATGCATCCCATACTACATAACCCTCACATGTTGCCTCCTATGGTGGATCCATATACAAACACATATTATGCATCCCATACTACATAATATGCCCCGTATACTTCTTTATGCTTATGAGTGTAGTGTTCGTGCTTTAGCCAAGACGTGCTGATGACATATCGGTGTGTGTATGGTATGACGCTATCCACTAATGCAAACAAGGGGAAAGGTTGCCCGACCATTTGTCAAGCAACCTCCCTCTGATACCAACTGTCACAACCCGCATTTTCTCAATGATAAAATCGTATCAGAGCAAGAGAAAACACGTGCCGTGATGCCACGCCGTGCAGGGGATAACTGCACGCGCTCAGGCAAAACTCCAGATCTTAGTTTTAAGGAAAATCGTTGATTAATTATGAAAGAAAAGCAGTTATGTTGATTGGCCGTATCCCTCGGCATGGTGGATCAGCTAGTCCACAATTAAAAGTATAAGTATACGCAGCAGAAAATAGTTTGGTTCAATTAAGTTGACACCCTAGTGAGCATAAGTGTCCCCGAGGGACAACTCATGGTATGCACGACTCTAGAGTGAATATAATAGATATAAAAAGGTAATCTTTTTACGCTAAGGAAATGTAGTGTCTTTGTTTTATAATTATGCTATGCATGATATACATATAATAATGCTTTTAGGGTTTAAAAATATCTAACATGCAACCTAGCATAAATCCTTCCCAGAAGCAAGTAAACAACCACTAATAGGCAAAAACAGCAGTTTAAGTTCATACCCAGCATCGCAAGAAGCCACCAGTGGGCGCCAACAACCTGACACGAACCCACTGGTGAGTATGTATGTCTATACAGAAAAGTAAAGAACTACCTCACAGAATCAGGATCAACTGTCTCAGCTACCCAAGAGGCCACAAACCCGCCCCTCCAAAAGAACTAGCCGCTGAACCGGCTACAACCTGGACCTGAGGCATTCAAGAAAAGAACACCTCAGCAAGGAAATAATCAAAAGTGCAAATAAAGCATTAGAGTTAAGAGCAAAAAGGAGGGTTTACCAACCCGACAACAAGCTGCTATAAGCAAAAGAAAGAGCATGACAGTAAGAAAAGAGCACTGTCTAAAGCACAGCAAAGCACACCAAGTGCGAGCAATAAAAGCAACAAGCTCAACGAAGGAGTCTAACATTCCTAATACGTGGGTAAGTGGCAGTGGTCAAAAACATGGATCTGAATACATAACCAAAATCAGATCCAACAAAAAGGGCTAAGGGGTCGCCAGTGGCAGCTTTAGGGTCCCACACACCAACCCAAACCGGGGCAAAAAGGCGGTGGCCACAGCTCTCCACATCAAAATCCACCCCTCGAGAGGCCACTAAAACTCCACCACCTGCCACAACCCAAGAGTCGGCAAGCAAAAATTTGCCGAACACCCAACACCACCCCCTAAAGGAAGGGAAAAGTCACACTAACAATCCTAAGGTACACATGAACTCAAGACAGAAATGTCGAGCCCTCTCGACGCAGCGTTGAGTAAACTCCACTCACCTGACGCCTAAAAATACTTAGCCGCAAGTCCTATGCTGGGTGACGGCGTTGAGTGAGCTCGGCTCACTCGACGCTGTCAGCGCTTTCCACTTAGGGTAAACGTAAGTCTTGCTAAAATCGCAGCCTAAGCCCTCTCACGCGCGAAAACAGAGAGTTGGAGATTTAATCTCAACCCTTCGTTCCGTCCTAACTACTCGGAGCTACCGCAGCTAACCCTAACCTGTAACTAACAGCAACCTCACCCTAACTCTAGCTACCCACTGGACACTAACCATCCGACAACAAGAGAACATTGATTAAAATTCCAGAAAAAGAAATAAAGAGTCAGCACTTGATTAGAAGCTTGAAGAAACAATTCAACCTGCTGCCCTAGGGAGGAAAAAAAGACAAAGAGAACAGAGCTTTACAGAAGAAATAAAAAGATCAAGGGTTAGAAATAAATTTGGCAAGGGCAAGGGGCCACTTGCCTCTACCTCTCCGGAAAACAAACAACAGCCGCACCACGGCTTGGCTACGGCGGCAAGATCGGCCACCTAGAAGACCAAAGCTGAAACTTGAGGGAAGAAAGAAATCAGTTAATTAGAAATTCCTGGAATCGAACCCTAAATCAAGAAAAACTTACATGGAAGGGAAGATCTAGCCGAGAGCAAGCCGAATCCGCTATCACACGAGAAAAACGGGCTCTAACCTTCCCGAAATCGCCGGCCAAAACAACCACCGCCTCCTCTCAAAACCCTTCCGTTGGAAGCTCTCCAGACACAGGAACGATGAAAAATGAGGAGGAAAAACAGTTCATGGCAACAAAAGACGATTTCAGGAAAAAAGTACGGAACACGCCCAAGACACGCCCGTGACACGGCCCGACACGCCCGTGTCACGGGGCGTGTACTCACACACCCGACGAACGTCGATCTCTACTCGACGAAAACACGGGACACGCCCCCCAGACACGCCCGTGATACGGCCCGACACGCCCGTGTCACGGGGCGTGTACTCATGCACCTACCCACTCGACGAAAGTCGATCTCCGCTCGACGAAGCAAGGGACACGCCCTGTGACACGCCCGTGTCACAGGCCGTGTACCAACTCGAACACCGCCCGACGATCGTGGAGCGCCGATCGTCGAACAGAGTGACACGCCCCAAGGTCACGCCCTTGTTCGACACGACACGCCCGTGACAGGGCCGTGTTCTCACTAAACACCGCCTGACGACCATCGAGCGCAGCTCGACGAATCGAAGGGGGACACGCCCGTGACACGCCCGTGTCACGGCCGTGTTCCTACAAAAAAACCCTGTCGACCAAAAATTCATCGACCGGAGAAACGGGAGCTCTACCCGAGCACGACACGCCCTGGGTCACGGGCGTGACCCAGGCCGTGTCACCCAAACTTACACAAAAAGAAACCTGCTAATACCTAGCCAACAAGAGACAAGGCACCTGCCTACAAGCTCAGCCGCAACAGGCCACGCACAGCACATCAGAAATTACAAACATGCAGCTAACAAAAACAACGCCGAAACGACGCGAAGGCAAACGATCTCGGATTTCGACAAAAACTCGCACCGTAGCTAAACAACCAAGCCACAAAAACAACGGCGAGGTCGAAAACAACATCCGACGATCGAACACTCGGGCTAACACCTCCCGAAGCCAAAACGCAAGCATTTCCCTAAGAGGCCCAACCGAGTCACCAAAACAGACTCCAGCTAGCTGGGGAAACTTGCCAACTGGCTACAAGCAGACTACACAAGGAACCTACAGAGCTAGAACCGCGCTCTACAACGGCGAAGGGCCGGAAATGCGTCATCGTAACGCCAATCCAAAATCAAACAAAACACAAAAAAACCGGGGGCGTTACAGTTACAATCCTCCCCTCCTACAAGAAATTTCGTCCTCGAAATTCAGATACAGGAAAGGCAACATAAATCAGCAAGAAAAATGTGACAACATAAAAAAGTTGATGTTACAACATTCTTGCTACAGATTACAAAACAGCTTAGGGAACTCTTCTCGCATGGTCTGCTCGCGCTCCCATGTCAGTTCTTCACGGCCGCAGTTGTCCCATCAGACTTTTACCATACCGACCGTCTTGTTCCGCAACTGTTTCTCGGCTCGATCTTCGATCTGAATGGGTCTAACTCTCGTTGTTAGCCCATACTCCACCGGCACACGATCAGCCGCGATCACTTGAGCTGGATCTTTCACGGCCTTCCGAAGCACCGAGATGTGAAAGACATCATATAACCCACCCAAGTCTGCCGACAGAGCTAGCCGATAAGCTGCTTAGCCCATTCGCTCAACCACTTCAAAAGGACCCAAATATCTTGGACTCAACTTTTTCAATCGTCGAATCCTAGAGACACCTTTGAATGGCTTGATCTTCAGGTAGACCCAATCGCCAACCGCAAACTCCACGTTCCGGTGCTTGGCGTTGTAGTACTTTGCTTGTCGATCTTGAGCAATAAGCAATCTCTCTCGAATAGTCTGAATGGTTGAGTTTGCTTCATCAACCTCATTTGGTTTAACAACCCGGGCTTCACACGCTTCTATCCAAGCCAAGGGAGTACGACACTTCCTTCCATATAGAGCTTCATATGGTGCCATCCCAATACTCGCCTGGTAGCTGTTATTATAGGCAAACTCGACCATATAGAGATGATCTTCCCATCTCTTTCCGAAGTCAAGGGCGCACATTCGGAGCATGTCCTCCATTGTTCTGTTGGTACGTTCAGTTAGGCCATCCGTTTAGGGATGAAAGGCCGTACTGAAAGTCAACTTCGTGCCCAACAGTCGGTGAACTAGCCTCCAATCATTTGACGTGAATCGCCCATCTCGATCACTTACGATGCTCCGAGGAACACCGTGAAGCCGCACAATCTGATCAACATATAACTTTGCCAAACTTTCAACCGAATCATCCCGCCTGTTCGGGAGAAAATGTGCTACTTTTGTTAGCCGGTCAACAATCACCCAAATGGAATCATTTCCTCCCTGCGATCTTGGCAACCCATGCACAAAATCCATGGAAATATCATCAAATTTCCACACTGGGATCGGTAGTGGCTTCAAATAACCGCCCGGATTTTGGCATTCCGCCTTCACCATCGCACATGTTTGGCATTTGGATACATACATGGCAACATATTTCTTGAGCCCTGGCCCCCAAAAAAGCTTCTTTATATCGTTGAACATCTTTGTGCTCCCGGGGTGAATGGAATACTTTGTAAAATGCGCTTCATACATTAATTCTTCCCTAAGTTTCCCCATATTTGGGACGCACAAACGGCCCTCTTTTCGCAGAAGACCGTCATTCCAGGTGAATTTGCCTTCTGACCCTTCATTCACATAGCGCAAGAGATCTTCATCCAACTCCGTTGCCCTTCGAACTCGGTCCGTAAGGTCACATTGTACCTCGGTCCAGTTCAAACATGCAATGGCAGTGGAATTCTTGTCAACACAATAGATCTCTAATGCTTCCAACTCCTGGATAAGACATTCATCATGCCTTTGTAACCAATTTGCTCTAGCCTGAACTCGCCGACTCAAGGCATCCGCGACAACATTCCCCTTCCCGGGCGTATAGTGAATCTCGAAAGTGTAGTCCCCAAGGAACTCCAACCACCTTCGTTGTCGCATGTTCAAGTCTTTCTGCTCCAAAAGATACTTTAGGCTCTTATGATCAGTATAGATCTCCACCTTCAAGCCATAAAGGTAGTGTCGCCACAACTTGAGTGCAAAAATCACCGCCGCGAGTTCCAAATCATGGACGGGATAATTTCGCTCGTGCACCTTCAGCCGGCGTGAGCCATAAGCAATCACCTTTCCATTCTGCAGAAGAACGCAGCCTAAGACGCTCCCTGAGGCATTACTATAAATTACAAATCCATCGGTTCCACATGGCGACGACAACACCGACGCCGTGGTCAACCGAACTTTCAGCTCTTCAAAAGCTCGTGCACAATCTGGCGTCCAAACAAACTTCTGATCTTTTCGCGTTAGTGTGGTTAGCGGCAAAGCGATCCGCGAGAAGTTTTCCACAAATCTTCTATAGTAGCCCGCAAGTCCAAGAAAACTCCTGACCTCGGCTACGGAAGATAACATTGGCCACTCTTGTATGGATCTTATCTTCGCTGGATCGACTGCGATGCCCGCTCCACTCACCACATGGCCCAAAAATGCCACTGACGATAGCCAAAACTCGCACTTCGAGAACTTGGCATATAGCTGATTTTGCCTCAACGTGTTCAACACCAACCGCAAGTGAATCTCATGCTCGGCTTTGGACTTCGAGTATACCAGGATGTAATCAATGAACACTATCACAAACAGATCCAGGTACTCATGAAAAATACGGTGCATCAGATCCATAAACACCGAGGGCCCATTGCACAGTCCAAATGGCATGACTGTGAACTCATAGTGCCCATAACGTGTTCCAAATGCAGTTTTGGGAATGTCACCTTCCCGAATTAATAACCAGACTTCAAGTCCAACTTCGAATAGACGGTCGAGCCTACCAGCTGATCAAATAACTCATCAATCCGAGGTATAGGATACTTATTCTTCTCGGTCAGCTTATTCAATTCACGGTAATCAATACACAACCGTAACCCACCATCTTTCTTCTTTACAAAAAGCACAGGCGCGCTCCAAGGTGACATAATTGGGCGGATATAACCTTGCTCTAGCATTTCTTGTAGTTGAACCTTCAACTCAGCTATCTCTTTAGGCGCAACGCGATATGGCGAGCGGGCCACAGGTTTCACACCTGACACCAACTCGATTGTGAAGTCGATCTCCCGCTGGGGTGGTAGCCCAGGGAGATCCGTGGGAAACACATCGGTAAATTCTGCCACAATCGGAACCTCGCACAAAGTGGCCTTAGGCTCAACAGCCTGAATTAGTGCAAAGTAACACTCCGCACCCTTCCGAACAGCTTTGACTACCTGGAGTGCAGACATCAACGTCCCGCCTACTCCTCGCATACCCGCGAACTTTGTCTTCTATTCGGTATTCTGGCCCAACGTGATTTCTTTGGACTGGAAATCAATCATAGCATGCTGCTCCGTAAGCCAATCCATCCCAAAAATCACGTCAAATTCCGATATTGGCAAAACAAATGCGGTTAAACAAAAATCCCGACTTCCTAACTGAACCGCCACATCGCAAGCTTGATCCACAAGCATCCAACAGCCATTCAGCAACACCACTCTGACGCTATCTGTCTTTGCACGACTGGGTATCCCAAGCCGCGTAAGAAACTCACGAGACAGAAAAGAATGCGATGCACCTGTATCAAAAAGTGCTCGCGCCAGCGTGTCCCGAATCATCACAAAGCCTATGACAAACATGTCACACACACACAAACCGCAAACATAGGGGTACTAAGCAAAGCATACAAACAATAGCATATGCAAAACGAAACTCATACCTGTGACCACGTCACTCTGCTTGATGGCCTCTTGCAGGCCAAGATTGTAGACCCGGGGTTGCGCCTGCGAGGCAGAGGAATCCACCACCGCCTTTCCTTTTTCCGCATAAGATGCTCCCGCCTTCTTTTCACTCTTTGGCGGCATCCGACAATCTCGTGCAATATGCCCCATCCGGCCACAATTGAAGCAGATACGAGTGTCTGGCTTGGAGGTCGCCCCTGATGTTGCTCCCGTTGCAACTGATGACGGAGCTTGTCCACTAAGCTTGGACTTCTTACCCTATCTCTTCTTATAATATGGTTTTCCCGATCTGGGCGCCTTCCACTCCGGTTGCGTCACAGCCAAAGCTCTCTTCCCTTGCACCCTTTTCATATCCTTTTCCAACGCGGTCTCAGTGTCAACCAACGCTTGGAAACCTTGGTTCACAGAACTGGACACAAGGAACCTCAGCTCGTCCCTCAGTCCTTCATAGAACCGATTAGTCTTCCTCTGCTCATCAGCAAAAATAGAACCCGCATACCGCCCAAGCGAGTAAATTCATGCAAATATGCGTCAACACTGCCATCACCTTGTGTCAACCGTTGGAATTCATTTTCCATGGCTATCCGTTGAGCCACAGGAAGGTGCTTCGCTAGGAAGAGCCGGGAGAATTCTTCCATCGATACTTGGGTTAACGGACGACCCGCCAAATGATGCAACTCCATCTCATCCCACCATAATCGAGCTTATCCTTCAAGCAAGAAGGTGGCTAAGGTAACTTTCTGATGCTCCGCCGTTCCTATCGCTGTCATCATTCGCTTGACGCGCGATAACCAGTCCTCAGCCTGCGTCGGGGTTCCCGCTCCCGAGAACGTAGGCGGATGGAAGCTCATAAACCGCGTTAGCTGCTTCTCAGCCGCTCGAGGAACCACATCCATGACAGGTTCAGGCCTTGCCGCCACCTGTTCTGGCCTCACAGCCGCTTGTTCCTGCCTAAGTGGCTGGCCTTGGATCATGGTAAATAGGGCCTCCGCAACTAAACGCACATGTTCCGCAGACGGTGGAGGTGTCGGCACCGCAGCTGGTGCCGTACTTTCATCAGAACGCTGGGGCTCAGACGGCCCAGTTCCACTTCGTGTCACCTAAAGGTGGACAAGACACACATATTAGCGGTCGTACCCAAGCAATCAACACACAATCAGAACACACAGGTTCCTCAAACACATCAAGTTTGCATTCCTATCATGGACATTCAAGAGTTCATTCGTAGACTTTGGTTTGAACAAACACGTGCTCGCCACCCCACAAAATAAGTCGGCCACGACTTCGAGAGGGAAAGACCAAGACAACCGATACCAAAAATGTAACAACCCCATCCGTTCATATGATATATTCTAGAAGGTTCGGCCGGGGCCCCACAGGATATATCACAAAACAGTCGGTGAAGGTACAGGATGATACCAGAGTAGCGCATCGCACCTATCACAAATCATTCTAGCGGAAGCCTAGACTACAACTGGAACTCCTCATGAATGTCCAAACATAAAACTCCACATTTTATACATCATAGGAATGTCTTACAACACGTCAAAAGAGTTGGCCTTATGGCCTTACATGGCTTTCAAACAGTGGCCTAAACAGATTGGCGCGCAGGCCGGCCACAATAAAAGAAAACACACAAAAGGAACACATTTAGCCTTCGAGGGCTAACAGCGGCAGCAGCAACAAGAGCAGGAACATCAACCTCTATGCGTCCCGCTCGGCTCTCCCGCACCTAGAAAGGGACAATCCACCCACCGGTGGCAAACAAAAGCAACGGTCAGCGTTCAGCTGACCAAATTATAACGACCCTACCCCTTCTCTCGGGGTAGCGGTATTCTTCCCTGCAGGCATATTAGACCACAAGTATGGCAAGCTATATCATCAAAAGGTGCTTTCACGCACACAAGCCATCACAACCGTTCGCCACCCGGCCCAACGGTCTGTGCACTCAGGGCACATTCTTGGTGTTCTGGCAACCTCTTGCCCACCACCGTATCAGGGTTACAACCCAACGGTAACTCTCTTGAGCATTTACTCCATGGCGTGCAGCCGGAGTTAGTCTTCCTACACCGGGATGGCCCGTAGCCCCCCATTGTGTCATGGCGCGCAGGCCGAAGACTCTTGCTATGCGCTCCAACAGACCGCACTTTTTGGTCTCACGTCGGACGGACATAGCGCAGGTCGGATCCTCCACCCCCCGTTGCTCAAATCGCCTTGCCTTCTCTGAGTACAGCGTACTCATGGCTATATCAAAGGTGCGGGTCGGTCTCACCAATCCTGTTCTTGGCATTCAAGCCTGGGCATTTCTCTATACCCATTTCTCTCACAGCAACAGCGGGTCTTTCCTGGGCACACCAGTACTTCCTGTGACTCTCTCCACAGGTGGACACCGCACAAGCACAAATGTCAGGGGTCTTTCCTAGCTATCATGCCAGTACTTCCTGTTACTCGCTTCACAGGTGGACACCCTACGACATCAAGCATCACAAAAGGGCCTTTCCTGGTCCCACCAGTACTTCCTGTGCCTCATTCACAGGTTGGACCCAAAAACATCACATGGCTATTTTCCTGGGCTACCACCCCAGTACTTCCTGCTACTCCTTTTCGCAGGCATAACCCGTAGACTCCTTACACTACACGTTTATCACGGAGTCTTCTCCGGTTCGTATGCAACATCACCAATCCAGACCAACCTGTCCAGATGGGCTTCACACAGCATGCCTATTCCGTACTCCATTTCCGGATTTATATGCTAACAAAAGGGGATTTCAAGCATCCACCCAAAGATTCCCAAAATCAGCCACCTCTTGGTGGGGGAAATCACAAGATATGCCAAAAGGAAGCCTTCACATGGCTAGGAAGAAAAGTCATTACCCTTGACGACCGCTTCAGTGCCATGGCCTGAAAGCTTGCTTGCAAGACTCGCAAGATCGTTTCCTCCGCAACGCCGGCTTCAAATCTCTCGTCGGTAAACAGCAGCACCACCACCAGCAGCCCCCTTTCCTTCTTCCTCCCCCTTCTCCCTCTCTCTTTCTCTCTTAATTTGAAGAAAGCTCAAGGCCAAGGAAATGAGAATCATTTCTCTGATTTCGGCCTTTAAGAAAAAGAGGAAGAAGCTTCAGCCCTTGGATCCAGACTGAAGAAATGGACGGCCATGATTCTGCCAAAAACACAGATTTTGACCCGACACGGCCTCTGACACGGCCGTGTGCCTGGCCGTGTGCCTCAAGCGGTGGTCAACCGACTTATCCAAACTAGTGACACGCCCATGGGATACGCCCGTGTCATGGGCCGTGTCACCAACACGCCTTCAGACACGCCCGTGTCTGTGGCCGTGTACCAGGGTGAAAAAATCCCAAATCATCCCGAGACTTCACACGGACTGTGACACGCCCGTGTCCCAGGCCGTGTGCCCAGACACGGCACAAAGACACGCCCTGTCGAAACCTTCGGCGGGCTGAGTTCGTCGATCTGATTTGACACGGCCTGTGACACGCCCGTGTCACAGGCCGTGTTAAACACTCAACACTCACGTCTCGACACTCGACGACCGTCGAGTAAAAATCGTCGAGCATACGACACGGCCTTGGACATGCCCGTGTCCTGGGCCGTGTGCCTCCTCTCGACGCATCGTCGAGAGATAAAATCGTCGAGACCAAGGCCGATCGTCGACACAACCTCGACACGCCCTGCGACACGCCCGTGTCACAGGCCGTGTCAGCTGACATGCCCTGGGACATGCCCGTGTCCCAGGCCGTGTCACCCAAAAATGCCTGTTTCTGAAATTTGGACTGTTACATATAGTTAAGAACAAAGCGAGATTAGTGGCTAAAGGATATAGAGAACAGGAAGGGTTAGATTATGACCAAACCTTTTCACCTGTAGCTAGGCTAGAAGTCATAAGATTTTTTTTAGCCCAGGCAGCATTCAAAGGATACAAGGTCTTCTAGATGGATGTAAAGTCAACATTGCTAAATGGTACACTAAAGGAGGAAGTCTAAGTAGAGCAGCCACCAGGTTTTGTTGACCCTAAACACAAAAACTATGTTTTCAGATTGCACAAGGATTTGTATGGGTTAAAACAGGCACGTAGAGCCTAATATGAGACCATGTCTACCTTTCTTATAAAGAATAAGTTCTCTAGAGGAAAGTTAGACAAGACACTATTTCTTAGGGACATCAAAGGATCAAGCATCTTATTCCAGATTTATGTAGATGACATAATATTTGGTTCTACTAATGAGAAGCTGTGTAACAAATTTGCAAGGCTTATGCAAGGTAAGTTTGAAATGAACAGTATGAGTGAGCTAAAGTTCTTCTTGGGATTCCAAGTTAGACAATTTGAGGATGGAATATCCATCTCTAAATCTAAGTTCACTAAGGAGTTGATTAAGAGATATGGTATGGATAATTCTTCTACCATGAGAACTCCTATGGGTTCTACAGTGTCACTACATAAGGATGAATCTGGAAAACCTGATGATGAAACTTGAATAGAGGCATCATTGGATCACTCTTGTATTTAACTGCTAGTAGGCCAGATATTATGTTCTCAACATTTATCTGTGCAAAATACCAAGCATGTGCCAAAGAGTCTCATTATACTACTGTTAAGAGAATACTGAGATATCTTAAGGGCACGCCCAATCTTGGGCTTTGGTATCCTAGGGATAGTGATTTTGAACTTACTGGGTACACAAATGCAGATTTTGTAGGGTGTAAAGAAGACATAAAAAGTACTTCTGGAACTTGGCAGTTTCTAAGGAAAATACTTATCAGTTGGATTAGCAAGAAGCTAATAAGTGTTGCTATCTCTACAGCAAAATCAGAGTACATATCTGCTGGGAGTTGCTATGCACAGTTTTTGTGGATTCAACATCAACTACTGGACTACAATATACAACTAAGTAAATCTATTATGTTTTGTGATTCTACTAGTGTAATTTCTATTGCTAATAATCATGTTTCTCACAGTAGAACTAAACATATAGAAATTAGATATCAATTTCTCAGAGGGAATGTTGAAAAAGAAAATATAAGCTTACAGTATACTCCAATAAAAAAACAAGTTGCTGACATTTTTACAAAACCAATAGATGAAAGTAAGTTCAATCTTTTTAAATTTGAACTATCCATGTTCAATATTGAATAAATACTTCCAATTAATAGAAACACAAGTTTGTACGATTCTTAAAAAGATGACTAATTAGGTATACAAATATTTTAAAAAAAATAAAAACAAGAAAAACTTTAATTATTCAAGAATTATTATTCACAACACAAAATTTGCCTAAGTCAAAGAATTGTGTCGAGACACCTGAGTGTGTGTCAACACTATTAGTACAAGTGTGTCAAGACACCATAGTGTGTGTCTACACTATTAAAAAAGGTGTGTCGGGACACGAGACAGTGTGTCGATACTGATTAGCGGATATGTGTCGAGATATTAAAATTTAGTGTCGAGACCCTAAGGTCTGTGTCGAGAAACATAAACCTTGTGTCGACTTAAGTAGACACATCACGATAGATTAGGTCTTCTTTGTCGACACCAGATATTTTCAAATAATGAGAAATTTACTAAATGCAACATGCCTTTTTCACCTTCAAAAGACTGATACTATAAATAGGAGGTATTAGGTTTTGTCGATTTCATTCGCTAGAAATCTTGAGAGATTGATCACTGTGTGTCGAGACCTAGAAATCCATAGTCGACACTTCACAAACTCAAGTTATTTCAACAAGAATGGCAATAAAGATGGTCGACAACATCAACGAGGGAAACGAGCTGGTGCGCAACACATTCGACTCCACTTCTGATGATATAAAGAAGGTGATTGACCTAATAAATGAGGCTGGTCTAGAGTATCTTCTTTCAAAACCAACAAAAATTTGGAAGAGAGAGGTATCTAAATTTTATTCTAATGCCTCTGTAAGCCCTAAGTCAGACAAGATACAATCCCGTGTTAATGAAGCAAGGATAAAGGTAACAACCAAAAAACTAGATAAAGTCTTTCAGATTCCAAGAACAACACAAGATGATGAACTGGAATCATGAAAGACAGCTGAGGCTCTAGATTTGTGTAGACTAGCTCCAACCACTAATTTTGTAAATTATTTAAATAGGAATGGAATGAATTCCCGAGGAAAATTCTTATCTGAAATAGTAAGAAAGGTGCTCCTCTGCAAGACTGGAGCACATGACAGGCTTTCTAAAGTCATGTTTAACCTGATGATAAGAATTATCTTCAAGATCCCCACTGACTGGAATAGGGTGGTGTTTGATAAGATTATAGAAGAAATTCAGAAGCCCAATATGTGCAGAATAATTAGTTTATATCTGGTAAAGGTCATCCCAGATAATATCAATCAGAAAAATGGAACTATGATAAATCATATGAGAAGAATGGACCTGAAATCCTGTCTAGATGGGATAGAGTCTTGACTAAAGAGACATCAGAACCTAAAAGGACAAAAGAGGTAAAAGGCAAGATATCTGTGGTTGAGGAAGTTGTATCCTCTAGTGATTCTGAAGAAGAGGTACACTTCAGTTCAGATGATAATATAGTGGAAGAACAATGCAGATCTCCTAGGCTTTCCCCTGAGACTAAGCTACAGGTGCAGGGGGAGAACATTCCAGATAAAGAACTAGCTAAGGGCGAGAACCTCAATTCATTACCAATGGATACAACAACTATAATAATAATAATGGATGTTCTTCAGGACCTAGAGAAATCCAAAGATCCCGAACATCAAATCTCTGAATAAGAGAATGAAGAAGTTCTTATTTCAAAAGAATCAAACTACCAGGAGGAGAGAATTGAAGATTATCAGATTGAATACCTGATGCTGAAATTCAGCATGCAAAAATTACAATGGAAAATATCAATATTGATAAGGAAGTTACACGAATTGAGGGGAGTTGGCCCCTGATACTGAGAACACTAAAGAGACACCTCAAGTTGAAGCGGTCAGTTCTTCTGAATCTGAGGATGCTAAAGCTTCTCACCTGAAGAAAAGGAAATTTTTTGAAATTAAGAAGAGGAGCAAGAGCTATAAGCAATATCTTCAATTTGGACCACCATCAGTTCCTACAATGGATCATAGCTCTTTGCTAGTTCAACTACAGATCATGGTTGATAAGCAAACACAAGATCTTGAGAAGTATGTAGATGAAAGCAACAAGGAGTTGCAATTTTAGCTGGCTTAAGGCATCAAGTCCATACGATTTGAAGTAAATCTCTTGAAAACTGAAATGACTACATTCTTTGAGAAAGGATCACATGCAGTAGACTATCTGGCCAAGCAACAACAGGAAGCCAAGCAACTTCAAGATGATGTGGCAATCAAGCAAGGCTGTGTCCTTGAAAATCAAAATAGATTGAATGAAAATCTGATAGTGATGCATGAAACAACATTGGGAGAAATTAAGAATCAAACCACTGTTTTGGAGACCAAACTTGATTCTACTATCACAGATATCAATAACAAACTACAAAGTCATTCAAAATCTTTCATTAAGGACATCAAAGATTCATACAAAAACTTGGACAAAAAGTTTTTGAGAGTAAAGAATACTGTGACTTCAGGTATCAATTACCTAGATGGACAGGTAAGATTTCATAAGAATAATCTCAGAGATCATATTGAAAAAGAAGCCATAAAGTGGGAGAGAGTAATGATTAAGGTCAGTGATGAACAAGCTACCTGTATAGCAAATAATATCAGAGACACCTTAGGCTTTCCTCCCCTATGGTATGAGGGTGATCAAACTGCTAAATCTGGTTGTCAACCATCTCTACTTAAAGCACCTCCTACTGAATTCTTTCATCCTGAAGCACCAACCAATTTTGAATCTATTCAAGCAACTGTACAACACATGTACAATCCTCCTCAAGGCTTAGATAAGAATGTAATATATGATAAAGTGGACAAGTATTGTCCTGCTCTAGAGACAGAAGCTCAGTTATCAAAGAAAAGGGTTGAGAACTAGCTGAGACTAAACCTGATTTTGAGCAATAGAGTCCAACCTCCAGATCCATAATTCTTACTGCATGGAAGGTTGTAAATGCTAATATCACAGACAAAGGAAAATGGTATTCAGAATAGGAATGGGCCAAACACTTGAAGTAGCAAGAAGTTATTCAAAAATTCAGACAAGATATGAAGAGTGGAAAGCTTCCTGCTAAGTCTATAGAGCCCAACAAATATTTCCCAAAGCCATATCATTATTTTGAGAGGCAAAGGCTGAAAGAAGAAGCTATTGCAAAAGATAAAGCTAAGAATGACAAAAGAAAGTCAGTTGCTGAGGACAAAGAGCCCGAGGTGAAGCCAAGATACACTCTGGGAAAGGCATAGTTATCAAGGAACCTTAGCTGCCTTAGGATATTCTTAGTTTTCTATTTCTTATAAACAACTTGATCTGTAAAAATATTGTATCAATAAACTTTATGAAAAATAATTAATGGAAATCCTGACTTATTCAACATTTTATGTGTTGTTAATTAGGACTGAAATTGTTTGTCTTATCTTCTGTTCATTATTATTGTTAAATATGTGTGATTATCTATGTTATTTCACATACTGAACTGCACTAAATATTTAAATGTTTTTATCATTATTTTTGTGGTATCGTGTTGTATATCATTGAATTGGGGTTATGACTTCTCTAAATAGGTGGAGATTATTGAGTACACTGGTCTCAATGTACTTCTTTTGAAGTAGTTTTCTTAGCTCAATGATAAACATATTGTTGCATTTGATGGATATTAAGTTCATGTGTGTAGGTAAATAAAGCTAAGTACTAGTGTCGACACACAATGAACAAGTTATGTCGAGACAAAGAGATGTTGTATCGACAGTAAGGACAACTGTGTCGACACACTATGTCGAGACTGAAGACAACTATATCATCACTCATGACTAGTGTCGACACACACTGAACAAGTTGTGTCGAGACAAAGAGAAACTGTGTTGACACTAAGGATAACTACGTCAACACACTGTGTCGAGACTGAAGACAACTATGATGACACTCAAGACTAGTGTCGACACACTCTAATGAAGTGGTGTCGAGACTGAAGATAACTATGTCGATACACAGGACTTGTGTCGAGACATTCCACAGAAGTTATGTCGAGATATGTTGAAGAGCTATGTCGACACATTCAGGAGTTTGACAACACCACCACAAGAGTAGTGTTGATACCCAGGACTTGTGTCTACACATTTAACAGTCAAGGTTCAACACTTCGGCAGTCATGTTTCCTAAGTACAGAAATCAAGACGGAGGTACTGGCAACTGACAGAACTGTTAGATGTTAGTTATTAATCGGATTAGCCAATTACTCCTATCAGATCCTATTTAAAGGAATCTAGTCTTCAAAAAAAGAAGAAGAGAGAGGAAAAGAAGTAGAAGATGCAACACAATTTTGTGAAGACAAAAGTCTGAAGCATCAACTACAGTTTAGAATGTGGAGAGAGATCTGATCAAGAATCATGTTCAACATCTCTCCAGCCTAGATCAACCCTGATTTCTACTTCAAGAAGCTTTGAAAATCTAAGAAGGGTTTGATCAGATCTATCTTGACAAAGATCAAAGGAAGCACATTCATCAAGATCAGATCAAGAAGCTGTTACTCAGATCTCTCTTGCTGGGTGACATTTTATAATTCAATTTTATTTACCTACTCTTATTATGTAAGATCTACCTGTAGATCTGAGTGAAGGAGAACTATTCTCATTTTTTGTAAGCTTGTGTTATAAAGGATGAGGTAAGTCTGGGATTGCCTGAGGTAGGGGAAGTTGGAAATTCTCTGATGTGTAAGGCAGGTGTTGCCTGAGAAGTAGGAGTGTGGATTCATTCTGAGGTAGAGTTCTTGGGAAGAATATGAGGTGTAGGATCTTGGTAATCTAAGTGGTAAGATTTGTAAAGTCTGAGTTATAGGAGTCAGATGGGCTCTGAGCTATAAGATCTAAGGATCTGAGTAAAGGAAAGAGAAGGAGTTTGGATGAATCTAGTTTATTGCTAGATAGGCGAAGTGGGAAAGTGGATGTACCCATAAATTGGGAAACCACTATAAATCTATGTGCATTGTGCTGTGTGTGCTGAATTGTTGTGCTGTGCTTATTTTCCTAATTACTGTTAAGTATATCTTGATTATCTGACTGAATTAATCATATTAAAGAAAGTAGTACTCTGATTATTAAAAAGGGGTGCCATAATTTAAATTGGACCTATTTACCCCCCTCTAGGTCATTAGCAATACTAAAGTATACATTGACAACATAGATTACACATCTAAACTCAAACATTATACGCACGTGTTATGGTCTAAGCCACAGTTATGTGAGCCCATTACATGATAGTTATACAGCAGTTTTTTGTTTTGTAATTTTTGTTTTCTTGTGTTTTTTTTGAAAAAAAAATCAAACACACAACTCAAAACAGAATGAAAACACCCAAAAGAAAAAAAATAAAAAAATGCAAACACAACGAACAAAATAAAAACAAATCTAAGGTGAGAGATCCAAAACTCCTAGCTCGAGGCGAAGTTGAGAAAATCGTGCATCTGGGAGTGGTTTAGTGAAGATGTTCGCTAGTTGGTCATCAGTGCCAATGAAGCTTACACTCATGATCTCCTTTTTGATATCATCACGAATGAAGTGGTGATGCACGTCAATATGCTTTGATCTATAATGGTACAATAGATTGTATGTCAAGTCTATGGAACTCTTGTTGTCGCACCTAAGTGTAACATTCCTACACTTGAGGCCAAAGTCTTCTAACGCTTAATACATCCATAGTGCTTGAGCGCAACATCTTCCTAAGGCAAAATACTCTGCCTTAGCAGTGGAGAGAGAAGCCGAGTTTTGTTTGCGTCTTGCCCAACAGACTAATCTCGGTCCTACGAAATGGCATGTAATGCTTGTGCTCTTACGATCAAGTGAACACCCATCATAGTCTGAGTCTGAGTATGAGTATCCATGAAGTGTGAAATCGGCTGTATGTGGGTACCATAGTCCAAGGTTCTGTGTGCCTATAAGCTACCTAAAAATATGCTTCACTACTTTCAAGTGAGACTCTTTCGGGTCAGCTTGGTACCGAACACACATTCCTACCACAAACATGATATCTGGCCTTGAGGCACTCAAATATAATAAAGATCCTATCATACCTCTAAACACAGTCTGATCGACAGAAATGTCACTTTCATCTTTTCCTAATTTAATAGAAGCACTCATAGGAGTTTTGACATGCTTCAGATTCTCATATCCAAAACGCACACGCATATCTTTAACATATTTCGATTAACTTATAAAAATCCCATCTTAGTGCTGAGAAATCTGGAATCCTAGGAAATAGGTAAGTTCTCCTACTAGGCTCATTTCGAATTTAGATTTCATTAGGGTGACAATTTCTTCACACATCTTTCATTCGTTGCCCCAAAAATGATATCATCCACATAGATTTGTAGGATAATTAGATCAGTACTCTTGGTCTTTACAAATAGAGTTGTGTCCGCACTACCCATCCTAAAGCCATGATTTAAGAGAAAAGTAGTGAGCCTATCATACCAAGCACGAGGTGCTTGCTTCAATCCATACAGGGCCTTCACCAACTTATAGACATGATTTGGGTAAGAGGCATTCATGAAACTAGGTGGTTGCTCAATATATAGCTCTTCCTTAATATATCCATTTAGGAATGCATTCTTAACATCCATTTGGTACAATCTAATATTCTTGTAACTAGCAAATGCTAAAAACATACGGATACACTCAAGACGAGCAACCGGGGCAAATTATTCGTCAAAATCCACACCCTCTATCCGAGAATACCCTTGAGCCACCAGCCTTGCTTTGTTCCTAGTTATCCTAGACTCACCATCAAGTTTATTTTTGAACACCCATTTTTAGGCTATTACGGGATGGTTATCAGGACGTTCCACTAACACCCATACCTTACTTCACATGAATTGGTTCAGCTCCTCATTCATCGCCAAGAACCATGATTCATCTTTTAAGGCTTTTGTAATGTTCTTGTGTTCAATATCATATAAAAAGCACAAGTTCGAGAAAGATTCATGGAGTGTAGACCGAGTTTTAACTTCTTGAGATGGCTCTCGTATGACTAGATCATGGGGATGCTATTTTTTAAAAAAATCAAGTTACTAGGAGCCCTATAACCATGTTCAACGCTTTGAGTTTTACTCTCCATGATTCTCTCATCATCCTCATCATCAATCGACACACTTTCTTCAACCTCCTCTTCATTCGCCTTCGGCTCATTAGTTGGGGAATTCTCATCGAAATGCACATGAGCGGACTCCTCAACCACTAAGGTCCTCTTATTGTATATCCTATAGGCCCGACTCTTGCTTGAGTATCCTAAGAAGATACCTAGATTAGATTTTTCGTCAAATTTCCCTAGATGATCCTTAGTGTTAAGAATGTAGCACATGCATCCAAATACACTAAATTATGATACTGAGGGTTTCTTTTCGAAATACAGCTCGTATGGAGTTCGCTTTAAAAGTGGGCGAAGCATGACTCGGTTCATCATGTAGCTCGCCATCTTAACCGCTTCCGCCCAAAAGATCGTGGCAAGCCGAACTCGGCGAGCATAGTGCGAGCTAACTCTTGGAGAGTGCGATTCTTTCTTTCTACAACCCCGTTCTGTTGTGGAGTGCGAGGGGTTGAGAATTCGTGCTTAATTCCCATGGTGTCGCCAAGCTTGAGAATTCCTCATTCTCAAACTCCCTTCCATGATCTGATCTAATATATTTTAACTTTAGCTCCTTCTCATTTTGAAGACGCGTGCAGAGATTGGAGAATTCGCTAAAGGTGTTAGATTTGTTTGCCAGAAATATCATCCAACAATAACGTGAATAATCATCTATGATAATGAAGGGGTATCTTTTTCCACCTAGACTACACGTACTTAGAGGTCCAAATAGGACCATGTGAATGAGTTTGAGTGGTCTAGACATGTAAACTTCAGTTTTGCTTTTGAAGGAGGTTTTGACAAATTTGCCCTTTTGACACAGACCACATAAGACATTTAAACAACTGCTTAAGTTTGGAAATCCCCTCACAAGTTTCTTTTTCGATAGTTTTACATTAAGCTTGCTACCACTGTGTCCTAGTCTCCTATGCCAAAGGTCTAATTCCTCATTCTTAGTAACTAGGCATTTCAAATTAGATATAGACATATCATCAAAGCTAATAGTGTACAAATTATGATTTCGGTGATCTACAAGTAATACACTAGAAGTTTTGGCATCAATGATCTTGCAAGTGTTTGTAGGTGACTCAAAAAACACATTTAGACCTTTATCACACAGTTGGCTGATAGAGATGAGATTATGCTTAAGTCAATCTACATACAAAACATTTGAAATATAGAATGCCTTTTTACCTACAGTACCGCTCCTAAGTATCTGTCCTTTGTCGTTGCCCCCAAATGTCACCATTCTGCCCTTCTTCTCCAGGCTAAGGAACTTGTCTTTATCTCCCGTCATGTGCTTGGAGCAACCAGAGTCCAAGTACAACACAGTCTTTATGTCCTTAGCCTGCTAACAGACCTAAAAATAAGATGAGGGTAAAGTTCTGGCTACCCAAGTTGTCCCACCCATAAGATAGGTAGAAGACTTTGGTACCCAGACTTGCAAATTTTTTGTGGCACCTTTCCTCAAAACGAGCCAGATGTGTGACCAAACTTATGACAGTTCACACACATAATGTAAGCAGTGGATGCTACCTTTATTGGGTTTCTCGAGCTTTTTCTTGAGGTTAGGGATAGCCCTCCAGACTTCTTAGCCTTATTGTTAGATTTATTCAAGTTGGACTTGGGCTTGCAGTGATTCCCATTTGGTGGTGATGTTTGACCCACATATCGTAGTCCAAACTTCCCAGTTCCATGACATTGTGCTCCAAAAAGCATATCTAATGATTTTTGGCCTATTCCTAACTTTTGGACGGTACAGTTGAGATCATGGATCCTCCCCTTTAAGGTGGAGTTTTCAGTCACAAGCATCACACACCGATTGGCAAATTGTTTTTTGCTTTCCTCTACCTTGGCAAGAGACATTTGAAGTTGTTTCTCCAAGACATTCTTTTCATTGATGAGTCTAGTCATTCTCAATGTTGTCTTGGAGAGACTTGCCTTTTATTCTTCGATCATTGTCATCAAGTGTGATCACTCTAGACACTCGATCTTCTCTTTGCTAATGCTTATTACTTCACTTTTCAATTTTTCTAAGTCCTTTTTGATTTTCTTATTCTCGGCTCTCAAGGACTTTTACTCAGAAATAACGCTTTCTAATTTATCAACTACATTTTCATAAATTTCAAGAAGTTCAGTATAAGTAGGTGGAGTTACCTCGATGTCGCTCTGGACACTGGACTCATCGTCAAATTCTTCTTGATTCTTTCCCATGAGACATAGGTTTCCCTCCCATATCTTCACTTCCGAAGTCCGTGGTGCTTGATTCATCAGATCCATCCTGATCCCAGGTGAGCGCCTTCAACACCTTATTCTTCCCTTTGTGCCTGCTTTGCTTTTCATTTTCCTCCTTCTGGAGTGTTGGGCATTCTCGCTTTAGGTGCCCAGGCTTGTGGTAGTGATAGTACTCCGGCTGGGACTTCTCATCATCACTTTCTATCTCTTTCGATGGCTTGTTCCATCTTCTGCCTTCTCCAGCTCCTCTATTCAGGAATTTCTTGAATTGTCCCTCCTTCTTGGGATTCTTCAGGTGTAGAGTCTCTCATCCTCATCTTCCTCAGAATCTTCAGCAACGTTTTTCTCCTTTTTGGCCTTCAGCGCCAGTCCCTTCTTCTTTCCTTCCCTGGGATATTCTTCTGCTTGAATCTTCAATTCAAGTTTGTGTATCTTCAGATTGTCGATGAGGTTCTCTATCTCCAGGGTGCTGATCTCATGAGACTCAGCAATAGTAGTCATCTTCGTGTTAAAGCGAGGAGGAAGAGATCACAGGATCTTCCTCACTAGGTCACCATTTGGAAAATTCTTTCCGAGAGTTCTTGAAGCGTTGATGATCTCGGTGAAACAAATGTATATGTTGTCCACATCCTCGTCGATCTCCATCCGGAACTGTTCATATTCAGATTCGAGTCGGAATAACTTCGACTCCTTTACCTGCGAAGTACCTTCATGAGTTAGCTCAAGAAGACGTCATATATCATAAACAGTTTCACAGTTACATATCTTGTTAAATTCATCCGTGTCCAAGGCACAAAATAACGAGTTCATAGCCTTGGTATTGTTCGTATATCTAAGCTTATCTGTATCATCCCACTTATCACGCGGTATTTCTACGGCAGTATCCCCAACCGTGACCATGAGAGTAGTGTACTTTGTCTCAATCATGGCCCATATGTCCATGTTTTGAGTAAGCAGAAATATTTTCATCCGAGTCGTCTAGTGACTATTGTCACTCCCCATGAACCGTGGGGGTATACTCACACCATGACCCTCATTGAATGCGTGTATAGATTTGGCCATCTTACTTCAGGTTTTGAATCCTTTTTTTGAAGAAACCTCCCTCTAATACCACGTATTGGATCTTGTGGCCAACCTTACAGGGGTGGGGGGAGGTTTGGCGCGTTAAATGGAATTAAAAAATATTTCGCACTAGGTGTTGGGTATTGTATCCACGATTACCTGGATTTGAGGAAGCCACCTGTTAAGCTAATATGAATTCACAATGTATTTGATAAAATCTTTCAAGTTGTGCTTCCAGTTATTCCACACTAAGTACACACCAATGTCAGGGTGCAGTAGGTCAATATACACGGGTCTGCGCGACGTAATCCCTCGTTGAGTAGATCAGTGTGTTGGCCTACGTGTACTCTCTCTATTGGAGTGTACTTATTTTCAAGTACAGGGCTGTGTTAAGGCAAGAGCAGACAAGGAGCAAGGATGGGTCAAGGAGCACCTCATGGGTGGAAAGACGAAAAATCATCTAAGTGTAAATCGACGAGAATCACTAGTGATTCTCGCCGAATCGTCGAGAATCATTGGCTGATTCTCGCCGACTCGATCAAGCTACTTCAAAGCGAGCAACTCTGATGCTAAGTAATAATCGACGAGAATCACCAAGTGATTCTCGCCGAATCGTCGAGAATCACTGGCTGATTCTCGCCGTCTCGACCCGGCTAAATCAGAGCGTGCAATCAAGTCAACATCGACGAGAATCATCTTTGATTCTCGCCGAATCAACGAGAATCACCTTTGATTCTCGCTGATTCGACGAGAATCACCTTCGATTCTCGCCGATTTTGACTTGGGCAATTTTCTGGAAACAGCTGGACCGGATTCTGCCGCTGGCACTATTTTGAACCGGAATTAGGGTTTCTTCTGGTGGGACCCATAACGGTCATAAAAGAGTAACTGTATAAATACACGCGTATTTTTGAACAGTAGATTGGCGAAGAAGATTTTAAAAAGACGAGCCGCGACGTGACCTAGATCGCGATTTCCGCTCCGCCGCCGCCGTCGCCACTCGAGCAAGTGGATCGCCGGTCTTGATCGTGGTTTCTTCCAGATCTCCCGTCGATAGAAGCTTAGCCAAGCATAGCGTCTCACGCGTCGAACCGGAGATACTTTGTCTCTTGATTAGTTGATCGGGAAAACTTTCCCCGTCCGAATCGATCGAGACGATCGATCCTAGTGTGACCGTTGGAAGACCTTGCTAGCTTCGCTACGAAGTTTGGATCTCCAAAGTACAGCAACCGCACACCGTTGTCGCCGCCGATCCCGTGAACCAAGCCGCCGCCCATCTTGCCACCGCCGGTTCCGGGGATATTCTCTCCAAGAGAGATCTAGGGTTGTGGACTCTTCGTGGACTTCAAGAACACGTCATCAACGAAGAGGGACACCTTAGTCTCGAAAAGTAGTTTGTATTTCTTGTACATTCTAATTCATTTTTGTTCTAAAGGAACGTTGGTTCCTAGTTGTAAGGGTTGAGTGCAACCCGTGTTGTGGGAGTGTTGTCTCCTACGTGTGGAAGGGTTTCTTCCGATAGTGCAAGGATTGGATTTCAATCCTGTCGGTGAAGTGACCGAGTCGTCCCTTGTTGGGAGATAGGTCGAAGGGGGAAAGTGGATGTACCCAAATCGGGGAACCACTATAAATTGCTTGTGTACTCTCTTTGCTGTGCTGTTTTATTTTCGTGTGCAGGTACAATTTTAATTCCGCAAAAACGCTGCATGTCACCTATTCCCCCCCCCCATAGGTGAAGGTAGTTGACACTAGGTGGACTTTCACTAGGAAATCAAGTCCTGGAAGCTACCGCGGGGCATTAGGTATCTAACGTGCGGCGGTATGTCGGTGAACTCGTTTTCCTGCGCAAGTTCGTTCGCAAATACACAACATAAACACTTACTTTATACAACTAGAACGATCACACAATCAGATGAAGAAGAAATAAAAGTTCCATTACATGAATACAAATGACAATTGTTCTAAGTGATTACACGAACGTGATATCCGTGACGCCGGAGATCGAAGGCGATGAAATATAAAAACTCTTATGGTTTTCTATACTAACAAACTACCCAAACCGGTTGGCTCTCTCCCATTCCCTCCAAGAAGTGTCTTCGAGCCGCTCTTCACCTCCATGCAAGGAAGGGTCTTAGAGCGCTGCTTGATCCTCCAGATCTAGACATCCTTATCCCTAGGTTGATTTCACACAGAATCCTTCCCCAAAATCCGACGACCCTTAACGATCGATTTTCCTCTCCTCAAGATTTAGAAATGTCAAATTTTTACAAAAACAAGAGATTTAAATATTCAAAAGAATGAAGTTCTCCCTCTCGAAGACTACTCCGTGGAGCAATGCGCAGCCGGTGCTTAAGATCTTCATTTGTTAGCAACCGATCGTCTATTCGCATTCGTTGTAGATCTTGGATCTTCTGAGTCTTTTGATGACGAGTGGGAAGCAGACGACTATATTCTTCTTTGACAGAGACTTGTGGAACGGAGCACAAGAAGGAATCCGAACACTAAAATTAACAAACTTCCATCCTTTCTTTTCCACCAAGTCATCAGGCACAGAAACCAAGACGACCTTTTATATGTCTTCGTGAAAATAGTCTACCGCCGACGGTAAGACTAGCACCCTCTAAATCTGGAAAGAAATATTCAAAACAAATATTTGTCATTTCAAATATTCTAGCACCACGCAGTTACCACTTCCGCCGCGCGGTAATGTTGAATGCAATGATTCTCCGTTCGGCAAACATGCCGCGGTAGGGATAGCATCGATTTCGTCCGGAGAGATAAGTCCAAATAATTCATTTCGGTAGCGCCTGTGGTAGTACTGGCGTCTGGCGGTAGCCCAGCGATCGATGAATCTGGCTCGACGTTTTTCAAAGGGCTAACACGAGCCTGTAAATTCTATCGCCTGCAGTAGAGTAGCATTCGTCAAACGACCATGCTTGACGTTCGTCGACCACCTAGCGCGGTGCGTTAGCACTAACGCCTGGCGGTAGGTCAGCAGCTCGATGAACTCGGCTTGACGCTCGTCGATCGGATAGCGCGTCGCGGTAAGTGATAGCGCTTGGCGGTAGCATGCATTCATCACAACTATCTCGACGCACTCAATGCTTTTATTCTCATCGCCCTCGATGCGGTGTTGAGTGAGCTAGCGCGGGGCGTTAGTACTAGAGCTTGATGATAACTTCCCAAGCGCCAGGTCCATTTAATTTCAGCTACTGCTCAGTGGTAACTTCTAATGCTCGGCGGTAATATCTGTAGGAAGCTTCTTCTCTTCACTTGAACCTGACAACAACCACACTCTATCAACAAAATACATGATCAAATACAATCTGGGTGTTGATATTCTCAAACACATGGCATGTGAAACATCGGTCCAACAGCAGGGACCTCTGTATGAAGCTCCCCCTCAATATGATCATCATTATCTTAGAGATGATCAAGATGATTGTTAATTGTGTCCTCAATGATCAACTCTTGCTCCCCCTGAGTTGGAGCATCCATCTTCCCTTGAGCAATCAGCTTTTCCTCAATCATGTATCATGGATCATCTATGATTTGATCAATCATGTCCATAAGGTTATCAAGAATCTTATCAATCTTGTCATGAAGACAACTTGTGGACTACTCAAACTTCCCCTTAGTTGAGGCATTAGTCCTTTCTAGAACATCTTGTTCCATCACTTTAGATGCATCATCCATTTCTGGAGCATCTTGCTCTCTCTCAGCTGATACATGATCTGAGTATACATTCACCAGCACACAGACATCCTAAACATCATGTTCGGACCTATCCTATATAGTATGGCCTTCCCAATGGTGTTAGTAATGAGTTTGCCTCTTTGATTGAAGCATTTACTCTTTAGTGAACCATCCTCTCTCCATTGAATTCACACCATTTCAGGGCTTGTTTAATTTCTTGGGAAGAGATTTTCTGATTCTCTTCAATGTCTATTGAAGGAAGGTTTAGGGATTTGGATATCCTCTTGGGTTTGATCTTGATCTTCACATCCCCTACCTTGCTCTTGATGGTTTTCTTTGATGAGGAGAACTAAACATAGGAGTAAAATTCTAATACTTCTTCCTTCAGAATTGGAGTAGTCTCTAATAGAAGAAACTCTAAGCCAACGACTTTTAACAATTTGATTACTTCCTTTATCTCCTCAAAATCATGCTGGAATCCATTTCTCACAACTTCATAATATCCTTCTTGAAGATCCATAATAGATATTGGCATCATTGTTACAAAAATTGAGTCATTGAGATGTTGAGAATGATGGAGTGGTTTCGACAGCTTTTTAGGGTTTAGGTATTATGTTATCAATTGAACCCTGACTATATATATATATATATGATTTAATATATATTTTAATTGGTTTAAATGGAAGTGAAGCATCATACTATGGATTAATCATAGATAATTCATCCAACGACTAAAAATGATTGAGTTTTAATACAACATCCCATCTCAGCGGTATTGTTGAGACTGGGAGATAAATCTTTGAGCATATTCTCAACTGTCTCCACAATATAGTTGAGACTTTCTCAGCTAGTCACATAGTTAACATACTCAGCTAATCTTCTTAGCTGAACTTCTTAGATAATCTTCTCAGTTGATCACAACCATCTATTTGTCAGTGAAATTGATAGACAACAATTGAAAATAAGTCATTTGGCTCTTGCTAACGTGAGATATCAATTATGGTTATATACCTATCATGGTACTAAATATATGTTTTCTAACAACTAACAAAAATACATGTTAACAAACCCAATGTTCTAGTAACTAACAAAAATGAATTATCTGAACAATGGGATATTAAACATGATATCAAATAACTTAAATTAAGAAGAAAGTTAACTAGAATGATATAATACAGATAATCTATTCAATATTTAACAATCCTAACTCAATTTTAAAGAAATTGACATTAGACTTATCTAGAGGCTTAGTAAAGATATTTGCCGCTTGTTTATTAGTGGGGACAAATTCAAGACAGATATATTCTCTCTCAAAATGTACTCTATTAAAATGTTACCTTATTTCTATGTACTTAGTCCTGCTATGTGATATAGGGTTCTTAGCAATAGAAATAGCATTGGATGAGTCACAAAATATGGAAGAAATACTTACCTTTAGGTTATAGTACTCTAGCTGATGTTGAATCCATAACAATTATGTATAATAACTTCCTACAGATATATATTCTGACTCATTTGTGGATATTGACATACTAGTCTACTTATTACTGCTCTAAGAAATTAGTCTTCCTAGGAATTGGAAAGTGTCACTTGTACTCTTCTGTCTTCTTTGCAACCTACAAAATCTGCATCTAAATATCCAATTAGTTCAAAATCATTATTCTTAGGTTACTAAAGGACAAGGTGTTAGCTACCCTTAAGGTATCTCAAAATCCTCTTCATAGCTAAGTAATGAGATTCCTTAGGGCATGTTTGATATCTAACACAAACGTATATAACATACATAATGTCTGGTCTACTAGAAGTTAAGTACAATAGGGATCTAACGATACACCTATATATAGATTCATCAAAACATTTCTCCTTCTCATCCTTATCCAAGTATAGATTTTACCCCAATGGGAGTTTTCATGGTGGAAGAAGATTCCATCAAAATCTTCTTAGTAAGTTCTCAAATGTACTTGGTCTGAGAGATGAATATCCCCTCATAAGACTATTTCACTTGGAGAACTAGAAAGTACATGAGCTCTTCCAAACTGCTCATCTCAAACTTCCCCTACATATGGTTGACAAATCTTTTGCAAAAGTTGTCATCAGTAGACCTAAAGATTATGTCGTCAACATAAATTTTGACTAAGAGACACTTGTCATTTGTTTCCCTTAGGAACAATGTGTTGTCTGAAGGATCAAGCGCATAACCAACTGTTCCAAAAGCCCGGACTGTTGGAAAGGGTGCTACTTAATTTCTTAAATAAGTAGAAGAGCACCATGGGTCAAGTGAAGGAACGCTGGACCCAACAATCCCCCCCCCCCTGAAGTCCAGCACAACCCGTCGGCTCAGAGGTGGAGTTACCACATGGCCCACATGGCTCAGAGGTGGGGTTACCACATGGCCCACACGGCTCAGAGGTGGGGTTACCACATGTCCACAGTTTCACGAGAAGATATTGCTGAGTTATCAAGAGAAGAAATAACATTGTAAGGTGACAGTTTCTGAATTTCTGATTATCTGGATGCCATATATATATCTCTGTGATGTTTCTGCTATATACAGCTGTTGCTTTTCTGTGTTCTTGATTATATGTTGTTATTTAAATTTTTCCAAAGTCTGTAAATAGTAATCCTAACCCAAATAGGGGGAGATTGTTGGAACACCTTATTACTAATTTGGGTCAGGATCACTATTTCTCTAGGAACCTTTGCTTGACATTCTGTATAGCTTAATAGGTCAATTAGAATTGAGTCTGAAAGGGGAAACTAGATCTGATATACTCTAAAGGGGGGGGGGGTGAATAGAGTATATGGTGCTTTTAAAGCACAAAGAAAAACTTTTGCAAAGCTTTACAACAATTGTTGTAATGAGTGTAAGCAGGGAAGCAGAAATAAAACTAATCACAAAACTAAGCTATGCAGAAACTAAGCACAAGAAAATCTAGGCCAGAAACAAAAAGAAAACAAGCAGAACCAGATGACACAAGGAATTATAGTGGTTCCCCAAACTTGGGTACATCCACTCTTCTACCACCCTAGGTAGGAATCCACTGCAGGATGAGTTGATCAGGTATCCTGGGCACCAATGAGCTTTTGATAAGGTGCTCAAAAACCAAATCAGATTTTTTGACCAGGTGTCTTGCCACCAATGAGCTTTTGACAAGGTGCTCAAAAACCAGATTCAAACTTTTGAAGGGAGTTTGAAAAACCCTTTACAGAGTGGGGGTGAGATAGTTATGGCAGTCTTCTCTTTTCTCAATCAACTGAGAAGACTTAGTGGATTGATGTCAAAGCTCCCCCTGAGTCCTTGATCTTCAGGAAGATGAGCTTTGCTGAGGGTGATAGGCCTTCAAAGATAGATCTCCAGCAAAAGATGATTTCAGCAAGCTGAAATGTTGAGTGTCTGGAGTCTTGAAATGATGTTGGCCTTGAACACTTTTAGAGCTGAAGAGATCTGAAGAATGTTTGAAAGCTTGATCTCTCTGATGAGTGTTCTTTAGAATTCTTGTTGACAGAATATTTTCAAAAAAGTCTCTGTATACTGAGTTGTGTCCTATTCTTGTCAATCTCTTTTTTTTTGTTCTTCTCTCTGTTTTGATTCAAAAACATTCTATCCTTTTATTCTCTGAGCCTGAATAGAATATTACTCTGTCAAAGATAGCCGTTGGTTCTGCATTGATTACAGCCTTAATTGCATAATTTCTTCTGAAGGAAAGTCCACTGAATTGTTCCTTGAAAAATCCCTTGAAACTTGCTCCAGAAGTAAATGAAAACGGCTGGCAGATCTTCTGAATTAAATGCAGAATAACTTCTATCTGATTTAAATTGAATTCTGAAAGATAACTGAAATCGTCGAACTGAGCTCCGCTATCGTCGAGCTGAGCTCAGCGAACTGGAAAATGCAAGCAGCAACATAATCGTCGATCTGAGCTCAAAGATCGTCGAACTGAGCTCAGCGATAAGGATCCAGTGCAGAGTCAAAATCGTCGACCTGAGCTCAGCGATCGTCGAATGAAGTTCGACGATATTGAGAAGTTGAGCTCAGCGATCGTCGAGTGGAGCTCGACGATATTATGAGGTTTGAGCTCAACGATCGTCGAATGGAGTTCGACGATCTGTCGAAGTTGAGCTAGACGATCGTCGACCGGAGTTCGACGAAACGTCGTGCTGAGCTCGACGATTAGACTTAGTCTCCAGAAAAACTTGGTCTTCAGGGCAGCTTCCAATCCTAGACTTCTGACCCTTAGACTCAATTCTAATTGACCTATTAAGCTATACAGAAGGTCAAACACAGATTCCTAAAGACATAGTGATCCTGACCCAAATTAGTAATAGGGTGTTCCAACAGAGTCTAAGGGTTAGAAGTCTAGGTTTGGAAGCTGCCCTGAAGACCAAGATTTTCTGTCGGGAGACTAAGTCATATCGTCGAGCTCAGCACGACGATTCGTCGAACTCCGGTCGACGATCGTCTAGCTCAACTTCGACAGATCGTCGAACTCCATTCGACGATCGCTGAGCTCAACTTCATAATATCGTCGAACTCCATTCGACGATCGGTGAGCTCAGGTCGATGATTTTGACTCTGCATTAGATCTTTATCTCTGAGCTCAGTTCGACGATCTTTGAGCTCAGATCGACGATTATCTTGCTGCTGTGTGTTTTCAGATCGCTGAGCTCAGCTCGACGATAGCAGAGCTCAGTTCGATGATTTCAGATAACTTCCAGAATTCAAATTCAAATCAGTTAGGAGTTATTCTGCAATTAATTCAGAGATTTGCTAGCCGTTTTCATTCAATTCTGGAGCAAGTTTCAAGGGATTTTTCAAGGAATGTTTCTGTGAACCTTCCTCTAGAAGTGATTATGCAATTAAGGATGCAATCAATGCAGACCAACGGCTATCCTTGACAGAGAATAATATTCTATTCTGTACCAGAGAATAAAAGACAGGATTTTTGAATCTCTCATAACAAAGCACACACAATACAGATTATAGAGACAACCTCAAAAATCTTCTGTCTAAAAGAATTCTGAAGAACACTCATCCAAGGAGATCAAGTTTTCAAATCTTCAGATCTCTTTTAGTTTTCAAAGTGTTCAAGGCCAACATATTCCAGACTCCAGACATTCAACATTTCAGCTATTGCTGAAATCATCTTCTAAAGCTGGAGTTCAACCTTTGAAGGCCTATCACCCTCAGCAAAGCTTCTCTTCCTGAAGATCTCAAGGATTCAGGGGGAGCTTTGACATCAATCCACATAGTCTTCTCAGTTGTTTGAGAAAGAGAAGACTGCCATCACTCTCTCACCCCCACTCTGTTAAAGGGTTTTTCAAACTCCCTTCAAAAGTTTGAATCTGGTTTTTGAGCACCTTGTCAAAAGCTCATTGGTGGCAAGACACCTGATCAAAAAATCTGCTTTGGTTTTTGAGCACCTTATCAAAAGCTCATTGGTGCCCAGGACACCTGATCAACTCATCCTGCAGTGGATTCCTACCTAGGGTGGTAGAAGAGTGGATGTACCCAAGTTTGGGGAACCACTATATTCCCTTGTGTCATCTGGTTTTGGCTTGCTTTCTTTTTGTTTGTGGCCTTGATTTTTCTGTGCTTAGTTTTTGCATAGCTTAGTACTGTGATTAGATTTATTTCTGCTTCCCTGCTCACACATATTACAATAATTGTTGTAAAAGTTTGTAAAAGTTTTTAAAGCACCATATACTCTATTCACCCCCCTCTAGAGTATATCAGATCTAGTTGCACTTTCATTGTCTATCTTCCCCCTTAAGAACATGTTCTTAATAATAAAGCTAGATAGGGTTTCATACCAAATCCTAGTGGCTTGCTTTAACTCATACAATGCTTTTCTAAGAAAATAAATATGAGAGATTAGGGTTGGATGTACAAAACTCGAGGGTTGATCTACATATACCTCTTCCTTCAGATTACCATTTAAGATGACAGACTTTATACCCATCTGGTAGAACTTGAACCCCATGAATGTTTCATAGGCCAAAAACAATTTGATTGCCTCCAGCCAAGCTACTGGAACAAATGTTTAGTCAAAGTATATCCCCTCCTCATGCTTATAGCCCTTAGCTACCAATCTAGCCTTATTCTTCACTATGACTCCATGTTCATCCATCTTGTTCCTAAAAATCCATTTGGTGCAATGATGTTGTGTCCTTGTGGCTTTGACACCAACTTCCAGACTTTGCATCTCTTGAATTAATGGAGTTCTTCTTTCATGGCATTGATCCAGATTGGATCCTTGTTGGAATCTTCAAACTTCTTTGGCTCCACTTGAGACAGGAAGCTCGTAAAGATAGCTTCATTCAGAATTCTACTTCTAGTGGTGACACCCTGACTTGTATCTCCAATTATGATAGTGCTGGGATGGTCTCTCAAGTTTCTGGTTGCAACAAGTATCCTTTCAGCACCTTGCTATCCTGCTGCAATGATTTAAACTGCATATTCTACTTCAGGAGCTTCCTGAATTCCATTAGCTGGTTGAATCTCTTCATTGACTACTTCAATTTGGGAAGGAATCCTACATGTTCTTGGCTTGTCTTGGATAGATAAATCTTGTGTATATATCTTTGAACTTACATTGTTAGCAACATTAGATCTGCCGTGATATAGCATACTAGTCTCACGAAAAAAACATATATAGATTCTTCTGTAACCTAGGTCTTCTTGTTGAATACCAAATATGCTCTACTATGTGAGTTGTATCCAACAAGAGTCCTTATATTTCATTCCTCAAAAAATTTTATCAAATAAGACTTTCCATTATTTAAAATAAAACATTTGCAACCAAAGATTCTAAAATAGGATATGGTTTGTTTTCTTCCTTTCATGAGTTTATAGGGAGTCTTTTTATGGTCTTTGTAGATAGAAGCCCTTCAGGATATGACACGTCGTATTAACTGCCTCAGCTAAGAAATATTCTGGTAGTGAGGAGTCACTTAGAATAGTCATGGATGCCTTTATCAATGTCTTATTCTTTCTCTCAGCCACCTTATTTTATTATGGAGTTCTTGGAGAGGAGAATTCCTGGGTGATACCAAGTTCTTCTCAGAAGTTTGTCATGACCCCAGACAAAAATTCTGTGTCATGGTCACTTCTTATATTGACCACAGAACATTTCATTTCATTCTGAATAGCCTTGATAAAAGTCAAGAAGACATTCATGGTATTTGTCTTCTTCCCTTGGAAGAATATCTATGTAAACCCTGAGTGATCATCAACAATCACATAGACATGCAGTTTCCCTCCTAAACTCTGATTGGGCAAAGGACCAAATAGATCTATATGCAACATATATAGACATCTAGTAGAATCTTTGGGAGCTAGGATCTTAAAGGTGGTCTTTGTTTGCATGCCCATCTAACATGCATGACAGGGACCCTTGTTGGGAATCGTGCCATACAATGGTCCTCAGGATTTGAAGAGGCATCACCAATCATGCTTTGTGGCATAATGTATTTGATGTGTTCTTTAATTCATGCATGCATGTTGTCCTTGATTGGACAAGTGAACAAAAAAAAGTAAGCTGGAAGCTCACTGTTCGTCGAGCTAAATTCAGAAGTCTGGAATTCAGAGTTCATCGAGCTCAGCTCACCATTCGTCGAGGTGAGCTCACCGTTCGTCGAGCTAAGTTCAGAAGTTTGGGATTCTGAGCTTGTCAAGCTCAGCTCAACATTCGTCGAGTTGAGCTCACCATTCATCAAGCTAAATTCAGAATTTGGGATTCTGAGTTCGTCGAGCTGAGCTCACCGATTGTCGAACTCAGTTCAACATTCATCCAACTAAAGCTGGACAATTTAACTAAGGCAAAACTGCCGAGACAGCTGAGACAACTGAGAACAATGTCTCAGCATAACCGCTGAGACAAAGCAAGCTGGAATTCTCTACGTATAAAAGTGCTGAGTGAAGCAGGTTCACTCAACGCTTCTAATTAAGAAGTAAGTGCGGAGACAGCTGAGAGGAAAACTGTTGAGAAAGGAGATAGTCTCAGCTGTGAAGAAGAAGTCGCTGAGATAATTGAGAAGAAACCGTTGAGACAGAAGATAGTCTCAGCTGTTAAGAAGAAATCGGTAAGACAGTTGAGAAGGAACCACTGAGATAAAGCCAGTGAAAATTCTCTAAGTCCAGATGCATTGAGTGAGGCAGGTTCACTGAACGCTTCTAATGAAGATCCAAGATATATGACGTTGAGTGACTTAACATCACTCAACGCTTATTGAAGTTCTGGATTTTTTCTAAATTCAGATGGTGATGACCACTACTGAAGTCATCAAAAGTCAATAAGTCAAAGTATCTCATACCGTTATGGTAAAGCTACAGTAGCACCAGATGACCACTGCTGATATCATCAAGAGTCAACAAAGTCAAAATAATTCATGCCATTGTGGGAAAGCTGTAGTAGCACTGAAAGCTACCATTTGTCCTTTTCTGATGGAGGTGGCACTCACCATCCTTGGTTGGGCCGACACTCAAATTATGTCGTTGATTCAAATCTACACATATTAAAAGAAGAAAGAAAAGGGAATTAGGGTTGCATAGAAAAACGCAGAACACATGAAGAATGTAACACCCCCATCCGTGACATGGCATATAACAGAAGGTCCACCTGGAACCCGACGCCATATACCACAGACAGTCGGAAGGGTTACATAAGAATATTCAAACTATCCAATTAAGACTACTCGTCCTACAAAGAGAATTCTAGCGGAAGCTTTTAAAGGTTGAAAGAACCCAAAACTTAAATCTAATAAATATGAATGTCCACGACCACAACCACAGGAATGAAATAAGAGTACACTGAAAGAAAATTGGCCTTATGGCCTTACAGAGGTTCACTTAGTAAATTGTGTTTTCCATACATCGGCTCGCAGGCCGGTCACACATGACAAAAGTAAAAAACAACTATTCTTTACGGCCTTCTAGGACCAGCACAGCAACATGGGCTCCAGCCCGCTATTTGGTACTCGGCTCCGCAGCACCTGCAATCACATTCCACTGCACGGTGGCAAACAAAGTAACGGTCAGCCAAAAGCCGACCAAATTATAACGACCCCGCCCCTTACACGGGATGACTATGCTCTTTCCCTGCATATCATTTGCCAAATAAAATAATTAAGCGCTATTATACTATACCATAGGTGTAGACTCGCACGACCAAACACCCCGTGCACTCAGGGCACATTAACGGTGAATCCTGACAATTCAGCGTATTCACCACCATCCCAAAGATGCCAACCATGTGAGCATTTAGCCTTTTTGACCACCGTCTAAGGCTCCCGACTATGCCAACGGCCAGTCCCCATCTTCGGGTCTCTCACACCGAACCACATAGCCTAGGTCCGATTCCACTTGCCCGTTGCTCACGCCGCATAGTCAATTTAAGTCCTACGCGTGGGCCAAGCTCCTCTCGGATCCCAAAATTTTCCAAACAATCACATAACCCAGTTATGTTCAAGGCCGGTTCCCTGACCGCCAAGTTAGCAGAACAACGATTTCGCTCAGTTTTTCGGGTGCGCCTTGGAGCTAACCTCCAAGGATCCCTGCTACAATCTATCGCGTAGAAACCCGAAAAACCCAAAGCACGCAGTCTTCTCCGACAAATCATAACAAATGCAACATCACCGATCCAGACAATACACGTCCGGGTAGGCTTCACACACAATGCCTATGTCCGTACTTACGATTCCGGACTCTAAAAGCAACACAAGGGGGACTACTCACATCAACCCCAAGGAACACCACGTACTCACCGCACACTCGCGGGAGCAAGATTCCCTATGCAAAAAGAAAGAGCTTCACACGCTCAAGTTGAGAATCGTTACCCTTGTAGTCCGTTTTGGAGCCATGGAAAAACTATATGGACAGAACTCTTTGCAATGAACTTTCCTCCACGGATCCGCTCTCAGATCTCGAAACGGTGCTTTGATGCTCCGCTGGCTGCCGGAAAACCCTTCCTTCTTCCTCCTCTTTCCAACTCCTTGAGAGAGAGAGAATGGTTGGAGAAAATGAAGGATTAACTCCCCTATTCCCGGCCTTATCAGAGCAGGAAACCATCTGGGCCGTTGGATCTTATTTAAAGAAAAATGAATGGCTCAGATCCGCTCAAAGATCTCCAAACCTGGGCCGAACACGGCTTGTCACATGGTTGTGTCCCAGGCCATGTGCCCCGATCCAGGCACGATCGTCGAATGAAGAAATGTCATACGGGCTCAGACACGCCCGTGTCTCACTCGACACGCCCGTGTCTCACTCGACACGCCCATGTTGGGTCTCTCGACACGCCCGTGACGAAGGGCGTGTCACGCATAACCGCCACGACAACGAACACGGCCCAACTGAACACGAGTGCTGACACGGGTAGGCACACGCCCGTGTCAAATGACACGCCCGTGTCATTTAGCCGTGTTACTAGTCGTGTCCTTCTCAGGATGAAAATGGCCAAAAATAACCAGCCAGACACGGCCTTGGACACGCCCGTGTCCTAGGCCGTGTACCCCTATACAGGCACCAAAAATCCCTTTTTACGCGACCGACTTAAATACAATTTTCGGGGCGTTACAAATCTCCCCCACTTAAGGAATTACGTCCCAAAATTAAGCAAAGTTACATGAATCTAAACAATACCTGAGTGGAATAACTCAGGATACTCCTCCAACATAGCTTGCTCTCGCTCCCAAGAAAGTTCCTCCCGTCCGCAGTTATCCCAACAGACTTTAACCATTCGGACCTCCTTGTTTCGGAGTCATTTGACTGGAACATCTTCAATACGTACTGGATTGACCCTTGTTGTCAACTCATAATCAACCGGTACTTGGTTGTACACAATGATCTGCGAAGGCTCTTGCACTGCCTTACGCAACACCGACATGTGGAACACGTCATGTAGCCCACTCAATTCCGTCGACAGCTTCATTCTATACGCCGCCTCACCAACACGCTCCAGGATTTCAAATGGTCCAAGGTATCTCGGACTCAGCTTCTTCAAGCGTCGAACCCGCGATACACCCTTGAATGGCTTGATTTTTAGATACACCACGTCGCCAACACTGAACTTCACGTTCCTATGCTTGGCGTTGTAGTACTTTGACTGTCTATCCTGAGAGATCTTCAACCGTTCTTGAATTGTCCGTATCACTGAGGTGGCATCGTCCATGACCAAGACAACGACGTACGAAACTTCCTCCCGTACAAGGCTTCGAAAGGCGCCATTCCAATACTTGCCTGAAAGCTGTTGTTGTACGCAAACTCCACCATGAATAGGTGATCTTCCCACTGCTTTCCAAAATCTAGGACGCACATGCGAAGCATGTCTTCCATCGTCCGGTTGACCCTCTCGGTTTGGACATCCGTCTGCGGATGAAAGGTTGTACTGAACTTTAGCTTAATACCCAATAGACTATGCACCAACCTCTAGTAATTCGACGTGAAGCATCCATCTCGATCACTAACAATACTGTGGGGCACACCATGCAATCGTACAATATTCTCCACATAGAGTTTGGCTAACTTTTCCACCGGATCTTCCTTCCTGACCAGAATAAAGTGCGACACCTTTGTCAACCTATCTACGACCACCCAAATGGCGTCGTTTCCCTTCTATGACTTCGGAAAACCATGCACAAAATCCATAGATAGGTCATTGAATTTACATTCTGGGATAGGTAGGGGCTTCAAGAAACCTCCGGGCTTTTGGCATTCTGCCTTCACCAATGCACAAGTTTTGTACTTGGCCACATAAAGTTCTATATCCTTCTTCAATCCTGGACACCAGAATAATTTCTTCATGTCTATATACATCTTCGTGCTTCCCGGGTGGATTGAGTACTTGGTATGATGAGCCTCATACATCAACTCTTCCCGAAGATTGTCCGTACTAGTAACGCATAGGCGACCGTCCTTCCTTAGCAACCCATCCTCAACAGCAAACTGGGAATTTGACCCATCCAATGATTCATCCAAGATCTGCTTCATGCTGTTATCCTAAACCAAAGCCCGCCGAACTCTATCAGCTAGGTCACAATGCACCTCTGTCCAAAACAGTTTCGCCTCAGCACTAGACTTCATGTTGACATAAGATCTCTCCAAAGTTTCCAACTCATGGACCAATCTCTCATCATGTACCGATAACCAGTTGGCCTGCGCCAGAGTCCTGCAACTCAACGCATCCGCCACTATATTCCCCTTCCGAGGCACATAATGTATCTTGAAGATGTAGTCCCCTAAGAACTCCATCCACCTACGCTGCCTCATGTTCAGATCCTTTTGATCCAACAGGTACTTTAGGCTCTTATCATTGGTGTAAATATCGACCTTCACACCGTACAGGTAGTGCCTCCAAAGCTTTAGGGAAAATATCACAGCCGCTAACTCTAAGTCATGCACCAGATAATTTCTCTCGTGAGCCTTCAATTGTCGTGAACCGTAGGCTATCACTCTCCCATGCTGTAGCAAAACACAGCCCAAACCACTACCCGAAGCATCACTATAGATCTCGAACCCTTCGGTTCCAACTGGCGAACATAAAATAAGCGCCATGGTCAACTGCCTCTTCAACTCTTCAAAAGCCTGTTTGCACTCCGGAGACCACACAAACTTCTGATCCTCCTAGTCAACGTCGTGAGTTGTAGCTCTATCCGCGAGAAGTTCTCTACGAAGCGCCTGTAGTAGCCAGCAAGCCCCAGAATACTCCGGACCTCTGCCACTGAAGTCAAAGCAGTCCACTCTCGTATCGCCACTATCTTCGCCAGATCCACAGCTATCTCTTCTCCACTGACAACATGACCAAGGAACACTATCGAGGATAACCAGAATTCACACTTGGAGAACTTAGCATACAACTGATTCCTCCTTAACGTCTCCAACGCCATGTGTAGATGATTGTAGTGATCCTCCTCGCACTGCGATTATACCAGGATATCATCGATAAATACTATCACGAAATGATCCAGGTACTCTCTGAACGTCCTGTTCATCATATCCATAAACACGGATGGCGCATTGGTCAAACCAAACGGCATGACCGTGAACTCGTAATGCCCAAACCGCGTACTGAATGCTGTCTTTGGGATGTCGCTCTCCCTTATCCTCAACTTGTAGTATCTGGATTTTAGATCTAACTTCGAATATACCGTTGACCCAACCAACTGATCAAATAGATCGTCAATCCTCGGAATCAGATATTTATTCTTTTCCGTAAGCTTGTTCAATTCTCGGTAGTTGATACAAAGCCGCAAGATCCCATCTTTCTTCTTAACAAAGAGAACTAGTGCGCTCCAAGGCGACGAACTTGGACGCACATAACCTTGCTCTAGCAACTCTTGCAGTTGCACCTTCAACTCTGCCATCTCTCTCGGCGCTATCCGATATGGAGAGCATGACACTGGTTTGTCACCCGGTACCAGCTCAATGGTAAAATCAATCTCTCGCTGAGGAGGGGCTCCTGGGAGATCATCTGGGAACACATCGGGATACTCGGATACAACTGGAATACTTTCAAGACTTGGCTTAGGCGTAGAAGTCTGCACTAATATGACAAACAACTCTGCCCCAGACCGAACTGCCTTAATCACCTGAAAAGCCGACATCAAAATCTTACCCGACCCCTTCATGCCCGCAAAAGTAGTCTCCCAATCAGTGTTCAGACCCAACCTAACCTCCTTACGGTTGCAATCAATGCATGCACCCTGCTTCGAGAGCCAATCCATACCGAAGATTACGTCGTACTCCGCTAATGGCAAAAGCGACGCTCGCAAATCAAACTCCTGGTCTCCAATCCGAATCTTCACTACGCAGATCCTATCCGCACGCATTGAGCACCCATTGGGTAACAACACATCCAACTTGTTTTATGCCATCGAGGACGGAACTCCGATGCGCAATATGAATTTTTGGGACAAGAAGGAATGCGACGCTCCCATATCAAATAGGGCTCTCACCGGAAACTCAAAGATCAACACAAATCCTAGCATCAACAATAGTAAGCTAACAAACAAAAGAGGTAACAACTATGAAAGTTAAACCACTGCAATTTAACTCATACCTGTCACCACGTCCGTTTGCTTTATGGCCTCTTGAAGACCAAGGTTGTAGACTCTAGGCTAGACTGGAGCATGATGGGATGTGGTTGACTCCACCGCCTTCCCTTTCTCCTCATAAGTCGCTCCAGACCTCCTATCGGACTTTGAACGTCCGCTCCAACACTCACGACCAAAATGCCCCGTCTTCCCGCAATTGTAGCAAGCTCTTGGGACTCAACTTGTAGTTTCCCCCGACGCACCAGGCGAATGGGCTGAGTTCAAAGTCTTCTGCTTCATGTTCCACCTGCGGAAACTTGACTTGGAATTTGGCACCTTGAACTCGGACTTCTTTTCTCCTGGGTCCTTCTTCTCTTGAACTTTCTTAACGACCTTCTCCAATGATCGGGCCGAATTTACCAAGGCTAGGAAGCCTTGCGCCTTAGGCCAAGCAAGTAGTAGTTTTAGATCGCCGCGTAGACCCTCATAAAATCGGTTGGTCTTTCATTCTTCTTCCATAAACGTAGCACCAGCATACCGACCCAACCGTGTGAACTCATTTAGATACTCGTTTACGCTTCTAGATCCCTGAGTCAACCTAAGAAATTGGTTCTCCATCTCCAACTTCTGAGTAGAGGGTACAAATCTGGCTAGGAAAAACTTGAAAATTCTTCCATAGGCACATCAGCAAGCAGCCTACCCACCAAGAGATGAAACTCCAAGTCATCCCACCACAGCCTCGCCTCACCCACAAAAAGAAAAGTCGCTATGGTGGTCTTCTTCCACTCCTCAGTTAACGTGGCCGTCAAGACCCACTTTATCAAAGAGAGCCAGTCCTCAGCTTGAGCTGGCGTTCCAACCCCATCGAACCTCGGAGGATTAAATCCCATTACATGCTTTAGCTGCTTCTCCGTAGCTCTCCTCGGCTCTACCTGATCAACTACTGCGCGCTCCACCACTCTCAGCCCTGCCGCCCTAACTGGTTCTTGCTCATTCGCAGGAGGTGCGCGATGCATTTGCCCTGCAGGTTGGGCATTTATCATTGCGAATACGGCTTCAGCCACCATCCTGTTCATTTCCGCTGAAGGTGTTGTAGGCAAGTCTCTTGATGCACTACTTTACGCTGATTGCGGACGCTCTGACTGACCAGCACCACTCCTAGCTGCCTATAGTAGCAAAGACATACGATTAGATGACAAATAAATTGCTAAAAGTAATCATTGGAACACTCAGATTCCACAAAACAAGTGTATTTTTCATTCCTAAGTGGACATTCATGGGTTCTTTTTAATGTTATAATGATGACGTACACTTGTGCTCACCACCCCTTAAAAGAATTTGCCCACGAATTCATTTAAGTCTGACCATAACCAGAAGTCTGATACCAAATTTTAACACCCCCATCCGTCACATGGCATATAACAGAAGGTCCAGCTGGAACCCGATGCCATATACCACAAACAGTCGAAAGGGTTACATAAGAATATTCAAACTATCCAATTAAGACTACTCGTCTTACACAGAGCATTCTAGTGGATGCTTTTAAAGGTTGAAAGAACCCAAAACTTAAATCCAATAAATATGAATGTCCACGACAAAAACCACAGTAATGAAATAAGAGTACACTGAAAGAAACTGGGCCTTATGGCCTTACAGAGGTTCACTTAGTAAATAGTGTTTTCCATACATCGGCTTGTAGGCCGGCCACACATGAAAAAAGTAAAACAACTATTCTTTACGGTCTTCTAGGGCCAGCACAGCAACATGTGCTCCAACCCGCTATTTTGTACTCGGCTCCGCAGCACCTGCAAGCACATTCCACCGCACGGTGGCAAACAAAGCAACGGTCAGCCAAAAGCTCACCAAATTATAACGACCCCGCCCCTTACACGGGACGATGGTGCTCTTTCTCTACATATCATTAGCCCAATAAAACAATTAAGTGCAATTATACTATGCCACAGGTGTAGGCTCGCACGGCCAAACACCTCGTGCACTCAGGGCACATTAACAGTGAATCATGATAATTCAGCATGTTCACCACCATCCCAAAGATGGCAACCATGTGAGCATTTAGCCTTTCTGACCACTGTCTAAGGCTCCCGACTATGCCAACAGCCATTCCCCGTCTTCGGGTCTCTCGCACCGAACCACATAGCCTAGGTACGATTCCACTTGCCCGTTGCTCACGCCGCATAGTCAATTTAAGTCCTACGCGCGGGCCCAGCTTCTCTCGGATCCCAAAATTTTCCAAACAATCACATAACCCAGTTATGTTCAAGGCCGGTTCGCTGACCACCAAGTTAGCAGAACAACGATTCCGCTCAGTTTTTCGGGTGCGCCTTGGAGCAAACCTCCAAGGATCCCTGCTGCAATCTACCATTTAGAAACCCAAAAAACCCAAAGCACGGAGTCTTCTCCGACAAATCATAACAAATGCAACATCACCAATCTAGACAATACACGTCCGGGAAGGCTTCACATACAATGCATATGTCCGTACTTGCGATTTCGGACTCTATAAGCAACACAAGGGGGACTATTCACATCAACCCCAAGGAACACCACGCACTCACTACATACTTGCAGGAGCGGGATTCCCTATGCAGAAAGAAAGTGCTTTACACGCTAAAGTTGAGAATCGTTACCCTTGTAGTCCGTTTTGGTGCCATGGAAAAACTATACGGACAAAACTCTTTGCAACGAACTTTCCTCCACGGATTCGGTATCAGATCTCGAAACGGTGATCCAATGCTCCGCTGGCGGCCGGAAAACCCTTCCTTCTTCCTCCTATTTCCAACTCCTTGAGAGAGAGAATGGTTGGAGAGAAATGAAGGATTAACTCCCCTATTCCCGTCCTTATCAGAGCAAGACACCATATGGGCCATTGGATCTTATTTAAAGAAAACGAACGGCTCAGATCCGCTCAGAGATCTCCAAACCTAGGCCGAACACAGCTTGGCACACGGCCGTGTCCCAGGCCATGTGCCCCGATCCAGGCACGATCGTCGAATGAAGAAATGACACACGGGCTCAGACACGCCCGTATTTCACTCGACATGCCCGTGTCGGGTCTCTCGACACGCCCGTGACCGGGGGTGTGTCACGCATAACCGCCACGGCAACCGACATGACCCAACTAAACACGGGTGCTGATACGGGTAGGCACACGCCCGTATCAAATGACACGCCCTTGTCATCAAGCCGTGTTCCTAACCGTGTCCTTCTCGGGATGAAATCGGCCAAAAATTACCAGCCAGACATGGCCTTGGACACACCCGTGACCTAGGCCGTGTACCCCTATACAGGCACAAAAAATCCCTTTTTATGCGACTGACTCAAATATAATTTTCGGGGTGATAAAGAATATACGGAAAATAGAGGCGGTTGGACTTCATCATCTCTGACAAGCTGAAAGCAAAGTTCGCAAAGCAAAGCAGCAGACAAAGAAAGATAGTTGAAGCTCTTTTCAGTAAAGCAAGATTGTTCATTGCAGAACAAGGCAGCTGATTCATCTTATCAGCAAGGAGATTGTTGTGTGAAGGGCTGTCATCCTTCAACAACAGATAGTTGTTCACCTGTACAGTAAAGAAGTAGTTGGGTGTAGAAGAAGACTCATTCCTTCTACAACAAGAGGGCTGGACTGATATCTGCTCAGTCCAGCAAGATAGACTCAGAGATTTATCTCTGGGTTAGTTGTTTTAAATTTACTTATCTTCTTGAATAAATTCTTGTAGGATTCAATTTATCTGAATATGAGCTGTAGGGCATTTTGGCCTGAGTTTTAGGTGACTAATTAGTCACTGAGGTAGGTACCCTACTGGGGTACTGAGGTAGGATCCAAGTGTGGTCTGAGAGTAGGGCTGTCCTCCCAGCGTGAGTAGTAGGCCTTAGAGATTAGGCTGAGGTAGTTACTGTTGAGTCACTGAGCTGTAGGTGATAAGTGTGTCACTGAGTTTAGGCCTTGGAGGAGGCTGAGATGTAGGCTACTGCAAGGGCACTGAGGTAGATACCTGGAAGGGTATTGAGTTGTAGGAGTACTGTAGAACTCTGAGAGTAGGGCCTTGTGCCTGAAGTTGTAGGGCTGAAAGGCCTGAGTTGTAGGCCTTAGAGATAAGGCTGAGGTAGGTGGTCAGTGGACCACTGAGCTATAGGAGCACTGCAGGGCTCTGAAGTAGGAACCATTATGGTTCTGAGGTAGGGTTCTGAAGAGATCCTGAGTGTAAGGCTGAGCGCTTGAGGTGTAAGCTCTAAGGAGCATATTGGTGGAGTTTATGCTTAGTACAACAAGATAGTTGGATAGGTGGGAGGGAAAGTGGATGTACCCAATTGAGGAACCACTATAAATATCTGTGTGCTAAGCTGTGTTGCTTGTTTCTTTATTATATTGCACGTGCTAAGGACAAACTCTAGTTCACCTAGTAAGAAATCAACAAAAAGTCTCAGAAATTTTCAAAGACGTATTCACCCCCTGTAGGTGATTATATAACCTAAGTTAAATAAATTTCAACCCTCTTTAACACATTTTAAATTAGGAGAATCTCTACCCAATTTTTCTAAAAATATCATATTAATTGTCGGGTAATTTATATGTGCAAGTCTCTTATGTCATTGAACAGGCGTAGACACTTTCTCATTAGCTATGAGACACACTAGAGTAGAAGAATTATGGCAAATAAAATCTAAGCAATAAATATTCTCACTCATAATACCTGAGAGGATAATCTCTAAGTTAATTGGCTTATTAATCATACACTTATCATTGTGAAATTCAATGACATAACCTAAGTCACATAGTTGACTTATGTTTATAAGCTTGTGTTGTAACCATTCAACATAAGCTACCCTTGTGATAGAGATTATGTCATTGGAAATCATACCATATGTAAGATCCTGACTTTAATTGGGCCACCAGAACTCCAGTGGGCCCAACAAAAATAACCCGAATCTCTACCCATGGCCCATACCAAGGTAGCAGGTAACCCTAGACGAGAATATAGAGTTAGAAAACTTCAGTTTAAATTTTGTCAGTTCCTATGGACTCGTATAATCAATACAAGTGTGTTGGAACTCGTTCCGTTGAATTCTAAGGTCATATGGTGGATATGGTCGTTCTTCGTAGAACGTAGCAAAAATGAGAATTTTGGATATCGAGCTAGAGAACTCTGATTTGAGTTCTGTCAGCTCCTATGACTTCGTATAGTAAATACCAATGCATTAGAACTCATTGCATCACAATTCAAAGTCTAACGACAAATATGAGCATTTTGACGATTTTAGCAAGACACGACGCGCAGATTTTGAATATTTAGCAAACGAACTCGATTCGACCCGGTTTAGTGGCATTGGATTTGTATGGTCAATACAAAGTCCAAAGAGTTTGCCCCAGTCAATTTCGAGGACGAGTGGTCAATCTATAATGAAATCGAGCATTATCATGATTCGAAAAGCATGCACACACAAATTATGATATGACACACCAACTCTCAATTATATGGACCTATTTTGAGTTTGACCAGCAAGAGGGACCTACCATATGGTTTATTTTGGTTAAACCCCAAAAAAGTACATTTTTTGGATTTTTTTATAAAAGAGGAATACTCCTCTCCATGAATGTTTAGGGCCCTACTCTGCTCACTCCTTGGGCCACCAAACCAGCAAGTATAATGGGTCTTAGGCATTTGAAAAAGCCCAAAGCCTTTCTCTCTCCCTATCCTTTCATTACCCCAAAGCCAAGCCCATCTCAAGCCAAAGAAGTGGCCTCCTAGATCATGCCATGTTTGAGTACCAGCTTCCATAGATGTTGCCACGTGTCCCACCAGCTGGAGGGAGGAGGAGAACATCTCCTCCTCTCAGGTTAATCCCACACCGGGGAGAGGAGGGGTGTCCACCCTCCCCTAGCCTATAAAAGGCCATGTCGTCCCCTGATCTCGCTACACACAACTCCAACAAGCCCATAGCCTTTCTGTCGGAGCTCCAACTCGACTTAAAACCACCACCACCAACTTTAATGGCAAATCAAGCCGACCCCTCCCGAGCCCCTTTAACACAGGTGGAATCTCTTTCCCACCTTCTTAACTCCTCGTACATTTTACATGCGCCTCCCGGCAGCCGGAGCACCGTCGGCGCTACCCGAGCCTTGCTCTAGGTCGGGTGGTGGACGTGGGTGAAAAAATATGCCCCGGTGTTAGTGGTGGCACTGGTAGGGTTTCACACCACTGGGGAGATTTATCTCTAGCGGCCGAGGACTGTGGTGCCAGCAGAAATCCCCGCTCCGGCGGCACCCGAAAAAGAACAAAAGATATTTTTTTTCTTTTTTATGGTAATGGCCGGCGACACTAGCCTGCCAGACTACCAACAAAGAAGAGCCCAACCCCCAGTTCGTTGGCCGGAGGTGGTGTCGTGGTCGAGCAGCCACCAGATAGGCAGGTGGTGCTGTATTGTCGAAAACAGAGCACCACGCCACTGCTGCTCTCGGGTTGATTTTTTTCAGCAACGGCCGACAGTGCTGGTACACCGTACCACCACCTCAAGGCTAGCCAACCCTCAATGAATTGATCAGGGGTAGTGTCGTAGCCTGACGACCACCTAGTGAAAGTGGTAGAAGCCGGTGAACATCTGCTGTCGGGCCTCTACCTTAGCATCAGCGCCCCCACAACGGATCTATGGCCGATCCGATGTGGAGGCAAATCAGCTATTAAATCGTCCGGCTCAATCTTAGTTGCACGATCAGGTTTGATCTATCAATATGCTGACCAATATTTAAATTATAATTTGGTGATTTTTTTAAGAGAAATCTTCTCATAGGGAAAATATTTGAAGATGAAAGTTGTTTCCCTTGATGAGAACTTCCTCCACAAAAATTTTGAGAATTTTTGGAGTAGATTTGTTATTTTTAAAAACCAAAATAATATTTATTAGGCAAAATTAAATGCCCAATATTGCTCGAAAGTTTTTGAAAAAATTACCAGGCTCATTAAAGACCCTCCTAAAGATTATATAAAAAATTTGGAACCTTGGGAGAAATTGAAATTTTTTCGATTTCTTGGTGTCTAGGGTCGCGTTTGGAAATTAATACACTCTAATTATTTGAAATTTGAAAATCGAAGCATGCGACCACCTTTTAAATAGAATATTAAGTTCAATTAATTAATCGACGAGAGTTATTGAGGCAAGATTTCCAACTCTAAGTGTTTCGAGGTTTTGCAAAACCACGGAGCTCCTTGTTTTCAAATAACTCTCGAGCATTATTGATGGACTCAGAAGACAAGAGTATGAGCATACGAGTTGTCATTTATTCTCGATGAATAATAAAGATGTAACACATAACAAGCCCCCTGATCCAATTAAGTCGTCATTAAAAAGATGCGACTAAAGTGTTAGCGGATCTTAATAATGGGTGAAACTCAAAGAAGCCTACTTAACACTATAATGGAACTGAACATGCCTCCTAATAATAGAGAGAATTGAACATGCCTCCTGAGAACAGAGATAGAACTAAATATGCCTCCTGAGAATGGAGATAGAACTGAAGATGACTCCTGAGAACAGAGAAGAAATTGAAGCCTCCCGAATAGAGTGATTAGACTACTAACCAATATCTTTATGATTTATTCCAGTTTTGTACTGTTCCAGTTCCTTTATTTTAGTTCAGTACTTTCTTTTCAGTACTATTCTAGTCAAATACTGGTCAAATTCCTTTCAGAACTTACTTTCATTTCTTTTAGTTTAGTACTATTTCAGTCTCTTACTGGTCAAATTACTTTCAGTACTTACTTTCAGTTCTTTTAATTCAGTACTACTTCAGTTTCGTACTGCTCCCATTTTAATTCAGCATTTCAATTCTGCAACATATATTATCACCAGCCTTTATTACCGCACTTTTGTTTCTGCAATTTAGTATTTTAAGCACGAGTCCTGCTATGATGAGCAGTCTTCTATTGGGTTGAGCATTAGTTGGGGATAGTAGAAGTTGAGGTATTCCTCTAAGATAAGCCCAAAAAAAAGAGCTCAATGCACCTTGTTAGAAGTCGAGCTGAGTGTCATTTTCCTGAATTATTTGAAGCATAGTAGGGCAGGCCACCATAAACCCAGAGCGTGCTAGCAAAATTTATTAATTTGATTGCTTGTAAGTTGTTTGTGGTGAATTATGGCGGGTCAGTAACTTCCGTAGACCGTTCGTACCAATGCGGGAAGTTCGATGACTCAAGGTATTAGGGAGATGAGTATCACGAGTGACCGGCTGTTATGTTTTTTCCCGTTTAATTTCCTCCGTTGGTCGCCCAAAATGTTGAATTGCCGGATGTTGCTCACATCGAAGAGTACACGGGGTTGTATATTGGGGCCTGGGTTGTGCGGTACGACCACACCCAGAAGTGGTATGACTGACCATTATCACCAATGGCCACATCGGTGAGGCTCGTATGACTCTCTACCTTGCTTGAGTAGAAGCGGTCTATACTATGTCGACATAGGGTGTGTGCGCGGCTTGAATGCCTGCGGTATAGATACATGTTATAAATACCTAATGTGCTGATGTGATAGTGGAGCTTGTTATAACCAATGTATATTATTGTTTCTATTCCACTTATACTGCGTTGCACCTACTTTTATGATTGCTCGTAGCGTATAGAAGAAATGTTATACTAACTTGGTCATGCTTCAGATATATACTTTTATTTGGTGCGTAAGCCCGTCCCCAGGATATTGATATGGGGAGGAGATTTGTTTCCACTTAGCTATGCGACTAACGATTATTTTAATAACCATTCACATGAGATAAAACATCATAGTGACCACTTGCCGCAGGAAAATGCGCCAGCTGATAGGACTAGCTGAGCAGAAGCACCCCCGTCGTCTCCAGAGTTTTGAGACGTGAGTACTAGTGAGCGGGATTAAGAGTGAGAGGAGTTTAGAGTAGACATACTTTTATAGCCTATGAGCTTGAAGTATAAACACTGGCTACGACCTCTGCGTTCTCCTTATATATATATATATGTTATGGTTTACTGTTAATGCTTTTGCAATACTCTGTAATGTGGTATGAATATTATGATTCAAGCCGAGCAAGAAGGCCAAATAGTGCTTAGTAGTGTGGGTCATTATCTCTTAAGGAGCACTGGTGGACGTCCTGGGCAACTAAGATCCCCTCCGGCCCGGCCCGGGAAAAGGTTGGGGGTCTTACAAATGGATCAGAGCGATTACGATTCGTCCTTGTGGAGCAGTCTCAGGATCCCTCCGTCCCTCACTTCATTCTTTGGTTCGGGATGAACCATGCAGTGGAAGCCTAGTGGATCCTAGTGTAAAGGATAAGGGATTCCAGACTGTGCGATAGTATGCCCGCACACATTTATTTTCGCTTTATCAGTCTCTCGCAAATTTCCCTACTTTGCAAAATTATGACACTTGTTTTCCTATTATTTCTCCAAATATTGGAGTGTAGTAACGGGAGATCCTCCTTCACAGGATATGTCCCCGCCACCCCACCTCCACTCCCAGTTACCCCTGTAGTTGTACCATTTGTCGAGAATGACTTGGGGCAAACATTGACAGATATCCTGTCGACGTTCCGAATAGCTTTGGCACAACCACCACAGTAGTTAATGGTACCCACTGACCTATTGACGACTTTCAGGGGGCTGAGATCTCCCATCTTTAGAGGTACATATACTTCCATACAGGCAGAAGAGTCTGTTGAGTGTGTAGAGGAGCTGTTAGTAGGATTGATGTCCTCGGTAGTAGTTGCAGTATAAAAAGTTATGACCTTGTTAGAGGGCTATGCCATAGACTGGTGGAGACCGACTAGTCACTCGACATTCAGAGGACGAACGTTAATCACTATACTGTGTGGGGGGGGGGGGAGTTCTCAGAGGAATTCTTGGAGCATTTCATCTCAGATGCCAATCGAGCTGCACTGAGAAGAGGTTTCTACACATATGTCAGGGTGAATGGACAGTGCCAAACTACGAGGGAGAGTTCATCCACCTAGTCCGTTTTGCTCGGAACCTTGTAGCCACTGATAGAGACAGGGTTGCTCACTTCTATCGAGGCCAACGGGATGACCTGAGACATGTTGGGATTACCATGGCGATCCGGAAGTGATCAAACATGCAGTCTCACTGCCAATGTAATATGAGCCTATGAGGTCGCACATAAGAGCATTGGAGAAGTTGGAAAGGTTTGTGTTGGCCTTGCTCATATGTGATATGAGTGAAGGACCAAGTCTATGATGTTCTGGATGTGAAGGATTTTCATTATGTGACCTATATTGTGAACATGGGTCATCAGGTAAGTGCTCGGAAGACTCTAAGGGTCCTTTCGTTTGCACGGAATTGGAATTCACTAATGAAATTGAATATTGGTGAATATTATAGAATCAAATATTGGTTACTAATTCCAATTCCAGTGTTCACCTAATAAAGAATATTGTTGAATATTATGTAATTGATGAATACTTTTGTTCGTTTGTTAAATAAATTTTAATATAAAAATTGAAAAATATTATGAAAAAACTAATATAAGTAAATGTGTGTTATAACCGTAAATTTTTCGGTCAAGCGCGAGTTTTTTCACCATGATGCAATTTTTCGTCCGGGCAAGATTTTTTTCTCCTGGCCTTGATTTCTTCTCACGGGTTCGATTTTTTCACGTGGCCGATATTTGTTTTCGCATGGTTGTATTTTTGCATCCTGACACGAATTTGTCGCTTGAGCCGTTTTTGTCTGGGCGTGTTTTTTTTGCCCAAACGAACGACACTCGAGCGAAAAATTGAGCTCCAATCTCGTGCGGGCAAAAAAACACGCCAGAGTGAAAAATTGCGCGCGGGACAAAAAATTTAGCCCCGGCGGAAAAATCATGCATGGGAAAAAAAACACAGTCGAGCGATAAATTTTGCGTTTCGGAGAAAAAATCACGCTTTTTGCTAAAAATTCACGCTTGAGAGAAACAATCGTGTCCTGGAGAAATAATCGTGCCCCGGGGAAAAAAATCGCGCCCGGGCGAAAAAATCGCGTCCAGGCGAAAAAAGGCGCTCGGGCGAAAAATTCGCGCCCCGGCAAAAAAACGTGAGCTGGCGAAAAATTCGAGACAGAGAGAAAAATTCGCTCCCGTGCGAAAAAATCACGCCCTGGAGAAAAAAGAGCGGTCGGGAGAAAAAATCGCTCTTGACCGATGAAAGCGCTGCCGGGCAAAAAATTCGATGCAGGGTGAAAAATTCACGCCCATGCGAAAAAATCGCGCCCGGTCGAAATAGCGCGGCCTGGCAAATAAGTCACACAGCGGCAAAAAATTTCTCCTAAGTGAAAAAATTGCGACCGAACGAAAAAAATGACGCCTGTGTGAAAATATCGCTTCCGGGCAAAAAAAACGTGATCAGGTTAAAAAAACGCAAGCAAGGGCAAAATATGGCGCCTTGACGGAAAATGCACGCATCGGCAAAAAATCCGCGCTTGAGCGAAAAATTTGCGCCCATGCTAAAAAATCGCGCCCAGGAGAAAATCGGGCCAAAGAGAAAAATCGTGACCTGGCGAAAAATCACGTCCAGGATAAAAATCTCGCCCGAGCGAAAAATCACGCCATGGCGAAAAAATCCACGCCCTGGCGAAAAAATCGCGCCAGGTGGAAAAACGCGGGTCAGGGTGAAATACGCCGCTCTGACGAAAAATGCGCGGCTAAGCGAGAAACCAGCTCACGGGCAAAAAACGTGCGCACGCGCGATAACACACGCTCATGGGAAAAAATCGTGCACTTGGCTTAAAAATGTGCCTCGGCCGGAATTCTCCAATTCTTATATAGATTGAAAAGAATTGTATTTAGTTCAAAATGAATTCTATGGAATTCATTAAAATTAAAATTCTAACGTCAAGCGTGCAAAGGAACGACGGAATTGGAATTAAACCTTCAATTCCAATTCCAGGATCTCAATTTCGTGCAAACGAATGAACCCTTAGGGAAATTCATTGGGTATTGCTTAAGGTTTCAACGAATATGTTTTGAATTCGTCGAGTATCGTCATGATAGACTTAACGAATCTGTGTTGGGTTCATCAAGTATCGTAATGACAGTTTCGACAAATTAGTCTTATTCGTCGAATGTCGTCGATTCGTCGAGTATCATCGATTCGTCGAGTATCGTCGGTTCGTCGAATAACGCCTTAATACTTGGACGGTTTACTTTGTCTCGATTCGTTGAGTATGTCTGAGTTATTTAGACGAATAGGTTTTGATTCGTCGAATATCGACGTATATACTGGACGAATTCTATTTCCTCCGATTAAATTCCTTTATGTCCGGTTCAACTTGGTATGTGGGTATCGGCTGGTTCGGTACTATGTATATATATGATATGTACAGTAAACCGATAGTATACGTAATTACATTTTGACCTAATCGAGCGAGATGAGAACAACGACTCTTCTTCCCGATGGAATAGTTCCTCCTAGGTCGTGATAGCCCATCTCACCGCCGACCTTTCGTCGATCTACTGTTGTCGTCGGAAATTATTTCCTAAGGTTTCATCTTCATCGTTGCCGCCTCTCCTTTAACGGTTCTAGCAAACCGTGGAGACGTAGAGAGCATATCTTCTTCCAACCTAGATCTTGTGCGACAAGAGTCTGGGTTCTCCGTGCTCGTATGGATATCCGTAGAGGCGTGGACACTATTCAATGATTGGAACTCCAACCATTAGCATTCGTTGGACTTCTTCGGAGCACCTTGGTTGAGTTTTGACTCAATCCCGCAAAGGTATAATTTTATTTATGGATATGTTACTTCATGATCAATGTCATTGCAAGATCCGTATTTCTTTTAGGTTTTATTGTTCCTTATTCTGTTGCGCACAACTATTTTGACGTATAGCAAAACCCAACAGTGGTATCAGAGTGAGCTCTTGCGCTGCCCCTTAGACCCCGTTAGGGTTTCTATACCTAAGACCGCTCCAGGGGCGCAGCCCCTTAGAACTACGCCAGGAGCGCATGTGATTTCGTTGTGATATCTTTGTTACTCCTTAACAGTAACCATCCCTCTTGATTGGTGTGTGAATCCAGGTGTATTAGATTTTGAATCTCACATGAGAGACGAGCTTGTATACTATGTAAGCGGAGTTGGTGTTGCTCATTTCCAATGCATGTAAATCTGGAGATTTAGAAGGGTTCTAGATGTTCAGATTTAGCTCAGTTTGTCAAGTATTGATGATTTTTCTTGTACACATCTGGGATACATTTGGATTGTGAATGCAGTTAGTTTCATTTTATTGATATGCACATTGGTTAATTGTTAACCATGATTAAGCGTTAATCAATTATCTAAAATCCCTTATTTAATATTAAGTATTTGGATGCCTTGTGGTGGATGACACTCTTCCTGCCTCGATAAATGAAGTGTGGGCTTGTTAAAGCAAGGTGCATTAATCTATCTTGGTAAGGGTGTGAGCGGATAATTGTGATATCCCACTATCGACATCGGCTCAAACTTAATTGGGTGACCTCAAAGGTTGAGTGCCCAAAGGCATAGGGTTGACATGCACCATATGATCGATGTGAATATGGAGTTATTCACCAACCATACAAGAGTTGCATGGTGATGGAATTGGCAAGTGTTGCCTACCTAAATAACTACATTGTGAGAGAAAAGCCAGAGCTGACTCATAGTGTTGGTGAAATACAGCTCTTGTCCACTAAGAGAGTAGCTCGCATAAACTCTCAGATTGATATTGAGGGTTATCTGTTTGATTAAAATAGTGAGAGTAATTTTAATTAAAGTCCTAATTGAAGTAAAAATTTATTTTGAAATGTAGTACTGAAATTTATTTGGCAAAAATTCTTGTATAATTTTTATTTCAAGTTGATCTCATTCCACCCTGTCCCTCAGAGCCATCCTTGAGAAGGATAAATCGAGTGGGACGAACTATTTGGTCTGGTATATAAACCTGAGAATTGTTCTCAGGCAAGAGCGTAAGCTCTATGTTTTGGAAGAGAAATCCCCTGATGAGCCAGTCGGGAATGCATCTCGATCTCATAAAGATGCTTATAATAAGTATCAAGATGATTCCTTTGATGTCGAATGCCTCATGCTGGCAACCATTAACTATGAGCTTCAGAAGCAACATGAGAACATGTGTTGCAAGGAAATTGACGAGCATCCCAAGAAAATGTTTCAAGGGTAGGCTGGCCCAGAGAGGTTTGACGTGACCAAGACTTTGTTTCAGTGTAAGATGGGAGCTCGATACCTAGTAGGGACTCACATACCCAAGATGATTGGGTATATATAGAACCTTGAAAGACTAGGCTTTCCTCTAGGCCAAGAGTTTGCAACATACCTAATCCTACAATCATTATCGGACAGTTATGAGCAATTTGTCTTGAACTACAATACGAAAGAAATAGCCAAGACACTTCCCGAGCTCCTAGGCATGTTGAGAACTTCTGAGAGCAATATGAAGAAGGTCAAGCCCGCTAGCCTCATACTGATGGTGCATAACGGCAAGGGCAAGGCCAAGTGTTTCAAGAAGATGAAGGTTGGACCTAAGTCATCTCTTGAGCCCAGGTCTTCAGCACGAAAGAAGAAACTCTTAGTGAAGGAAGGAAAATGCCAGCACTGTGGCAAGGATGGTCATTGGAGGAGGAACTGTCCTTCTTATATTAAGGGTCTACAAAAAATGAAGAGAGGCATGAATTATGTTTCAAGTATTTATGTTATAGAGATAAACCATTTTGCTCCTTCATCCTGGTATTGGATACTAGATGTGGTTCTCACATTTGTATAAATGTGCAGGAACTGTGAAGGAGAAGAATGCTGAGTAAAGGGGAGGTGGACCTATGTGTTGGCAATGGAGAAAGAGTTGTTGCTATCGATGTGGGAGTTTTCCATCTTTCTTTGCCTAGCAGGCTTGTAATAGAACTAAATAATTGTTCTTATGTTCCTTCCATAAATAAAAACATTATATCTATTTGATGTTTGGACATGATTGGATTTTCTTTTACTATTAAGAACAATTATTGTTCTATATTTAAGAATGATGTTTGTTATAATATAACCCAAATGTTTAATGGTTTATATGTTTTGAACTTAGACCATCAGATCTATAATATAGAAAATACTAAAAGACTAAAAATGAATGACTCGAACCCTACATACCTTTTGAATTGTCGTTTGGGTCATATAAATGAGAAACGCATATCCAATCTCCATAAAGATGGACTACTTGACTCATTTGATTATGAATAATTTGAGAGATCTGAATCTTGTTTGTTAGGCAAGATGACTAAGGTCCCTTTCACTTGTTTCAATGAGAGGGCTGACAAACTTTTGGGTATAGTATATAGTGATGTATGCAAACCCACGAGTTCTTTGACTAGAGGTGGGTACTTCTACTTTGTTACATTTATTGATAATTTTAGTAGATACAGATACGTGTATCATATGAAATGCAAATCCAAAACCTTTGAAAAGTTCAAAGAGTTTAAGAACGAAGTAGTGAACCATCTGGGTAAGAGGATTAAAGCATTCTGATCTGATCGAGGTGGCGAATACCTGAGTCAATTGTTTCGTGATCATCTGAAATAGTGTGGTATTATATCACAGCTCACTCCACCCAGAATGCCACAACATAATGGTGTCTCTGAGCGGAGGAATCATACTCTGTTAGACATGGTACGGTCGATGATGAGTCATGTTGATCTGCGTATTTTATTTTGGGGTTTTGATTTAATGACTACTGCTTTTACACAAAAATGTGCCCCAATGAAAACAGTTCTAAAGACACTTATGAGATATGGACTGGGAATCATCCTAGTATGACTATCATTAAGATTTAGGATTGTGAGGTAAACGTGCGACGTCAAATACCTGACAAGTTGGAACCCAAGTCTGATAAATGCTATCTTGTGGGATATCTTAAGAAAACTAAAGGGTATTATTTCTACCTACAGTTCAAGGGAAAAGTGTATGTCGCGAGGACTTGTGTATTTCTTGAGAAAGAGTTCTTAAGTAGAAATACTAGCAGGGTAGAACTTGAAGAAGTTCACGCACCACAAACCGCGAATGAACTAGAATTGGAACCTGAGCAAGGACTACAAGTTATTATAGCTAGAGAGCTTACTAAAGAAATGCATGCCAACGTAGATATAGTAGACCAAGGTTTGAGCTTACTCAAGATATGGATTTATCATGTCTCAAGTAGGTAATGTGTTGCTTATGGATCATGATGATGAGCCTGCAACCTATAAAGAGGCTATGAGTAGGCCAGACTCTGAGAAGTGCCTTGAGGCCACAAAATTTCAAATGGACTCCATGTATTCAAACCAAGTTTGGACCTTGGTGGAATCACCGAAAGCGGTACGACCCATAGGGTACAAGTGGGTCTTCAAGAAGAACACTGACATGGATGGGAATGTGTGGACATTCAAAGGGCGACTAGTGGCTAAAGTTTTCAAGCAAATTCATGGTATTGACTATGATGAGACTTTTTCCCCTATTTCTATGGTTAAGTTCATCAGAATACTGCTTACTATTGATGCTTATTATGACTACGAGATCTGACAGATGGATGTCAAAATTGCTTTCCTAAATAAAACCTCCTTGAGGAAGTGTATATGATACAACCTGAGGGTTTTCTATCTTTAGGTGAACCCACTAAAATATGCAAGCTACAGAGATCCATTTATGGATTAAGACAGGTTTCTCGAAGATGGAATCTTCATTTTGATAAAAAGATCAAAGAGTTTTGTTTTATCAAGAACGAGGATGAACCATTTGTTTATAAGAGGATTAGTAGGAGCATTGTTGTCTTCCTTATATTTTATCTAGATGATATATTGCTGATAGGGAATGACAAACCGACCCTACAAGTTGTTAAGAACAACCTAGGGAACTGCTTTTCTATGAAAGACTTGGGCGAAGCAACTTATATACTCGATATTAAGTTTATACATATAGATCGAAGAAGTTGCTGGGTTTGACCAAAAATACATATGTTGAGAAGGTGTTGAAATGGTTCAACATGCTTGAGTCCAAGAAATGATTCTTACCTATATCTCATAGTGCGAGTCTATCTAAGGACCAGTGTCCTAAATGTTTGAAGATAAGGACCACATGAAGTTGGTTCCATATGCTTCAGTGATTGGATCATTCATGTATGCAATGATATGCACTCAACCCAATGTTTATTATGCTTTGACCATGACTAGTAGGTATCAGTCTGATCCTGATGATAGTCACTGGATTGTTGTCAAGAATATCCTAAAGTACTTGAAAAGGACTAAGGATACGTTCTTGGTATTTGGTGGAGAGGAAGAGCTCATTGTAAAGGGTTACACGAATGCTAGCTTCCAAACTGATAGGGATGACTCAAAGTCTCAGTCAGGTTTTGTATTTTGCCTAAATGGAGGAGCTATTAGTTGGAAGAGTTTTAAACAGGAGACAGTTGCTGATTATACAACTGAGGCCAAGTATATCATCGGTACGAATGCGGAGGAGGCAGTATGGATTAGGAAATTCATCAGTGAGTTAGATGTAGTTCCTAGTATTGTTGATCTCGTAAATTCTCTAGTGTGGCAACAACGATACAATTACACTTGCTTCAGAACCTAGATCTCAACAACGCTCCCAACACATATAACTGTGGTTCCATTTTATTTATGAGATTGTCGATCAAGGGGATGTGAACATTTGCAGAGTGCCGACTGCAGAAAATATTATAGATCCACTAAAAAAGCTTCTAGCGCAGAGAAAGCATGATGCTTAAGTTAAATCAATGGGTATTAGATACCTCAATGATCAACTCTAGTAGAATTCTTGTGGATTGTATATTTTTCGGTTGTTGTAATAACTCATTTGATGATTAAAGTACTATAAATTTCAATTTTATATTTTGACAAGTTCTTTTAATGTGTAAATTTATTTCGATTGTGATAGATTAATTTAACATAATAAATTCCCTTAGAAAGTTTGCTTCCATAGCAGTCAAGTAGTGACTTGAATGTGAGAGCCTGTGTTCTTAGAAGCTTCGTTATTAAATGGTCCCTCATAAGAGTATCATCTTAGAAGCTAAGGGCGATGATGTTGCATTAAGACTAGCATGTGTGCTGAGTGATGACCGATTCTCACATGTCATGATATTGTGATATCAAGTCATCACATGGGTACTTGTTAGTAAATAAGTTGTACTGGATTGACCCACCGTGAGAATACTTTGTTAATTGTTATATGAACGTGTCATAAGTATGGCTCAAGTGGCAATGGTGTTTGTGGTTCTGTGACCTGAAGTCACAGCACTCATCGAGTGAGGAACAACATGAATTGATGTTATCAAAAGTCCAGTCTTGAGAAAGTTGGATGATAAAAATAGTTATAGGGTACATTACGAATCATTTGGGTGTTTTGTGTGTGGACAGAGATGGGATTCATCCTTCTATATGACATGAGTTGCATCCATGGCCCCCTTGTTGGAATGGGACTGGGAAATGCATGGTCATGCTTGTTTGTGTAAATATATGATACTGGACTCACCGATTTTTGGAAGTCCATTTTAGGTCAAGAAACTAGGATTGAACAATTATGAGGGTGACTGGTTTATACCTCTAGTTCGTTCCGGATGTAAGTGACATAACAACACTGATACATTAGTCATACTGAATTTTGAGTTTTAAACTCTTATTACTTGGGGAGCAATGATGCATTGCTAGATGCCGCTCATTATTTGTGAAGCTTTTGTTTGATACAAATCAAGTGGGAGACAATTGGTGTTACCATGGTGATCTGGAAGTGATCAAACATGTAGTCTTACTGCCAACGCAATATGAGCCTATGGGGTCACACATAAGAGCATTGGAGAAGTTGGAAAGGTTTGTGTTGTCCATGCTCATATGTGATATGAGTGAAGGACCAGGCCTTTGACGTTCTGGATTTGAATGATTTTCATTCCAGGATCTATATTGTGAATATAGGTCATCAGGTAAGTCGTCAGAAGACTATAAGGGAACTTCGTCGAGTATCGCTTAAGGTTTCAATGAATATGTTTTGAATTCATCGAGTATCACCATGAAAGACTCAATGAATTTGCTTGGATTCGTCGAGTATCGTAATGACAGTTTCGATGAATTAGACTTATTCGTCGAGTGCCGTCAATTTGTCGAGTAGCATCGATTCATCAAATATCTCCTTAATACTTGGACGGTTTGCTTTGCATCGATTCGTCGAGTATGTCTGTCTTATTTTGACGAATAGGTTTTGATTCGTTGAATATCGACATATATACACGACGAATTATGTTTCCTATAGTTTAATTCCTTTAAGTATGGTTCGACGTGGTCTATGGGTATCGACTGGTTCGGAACTATGTATATATATTATATGTACAATAAACCGATGATATACGCGATTACGATTTGACCAAATCGAGCGAGATGAGAATTCTTCTTCCCGACGGAATAGTTTCGCCTAGATCGTGACAACCAATCTCATCGTCGACCGTTCGCGGATCTATTATTGTCGCCAGAAATTGTTTCATAAGGCTTCATCATCATCGTTGCTGCCTCTCCTTTAACGGTTCTAGCAAACTGTGGATACGTCGATAGCATAACTTCTTGCAACCTAGATCTGGTGAGACAAGAGTCAAAGGGTTCTCCGTGCTCGTGTGGATATCCGTAGAGGCATGGATATTATTCTACGCTTGGAACTTCGTCTGTTAGCGATCGTTGGACTTCTTCGGAGCACCTTGGTTGAGTATTGACTCAATCCCACAAAGCTATAATTATTTTATGTCTATGTTACTTTGTGATCAATGTTCATTAGAGGATCCGTATTTCTTTTGGTTTTTCTTGTTCCTTATTCTGATGCGCACAACTGTTGTGATGTATAACAAAACCTAACAAGATAGGACTTGATTATGATCTCTCAGTCCACCTTCCACACTATAGCGACTCATGCCACTACGTTGGAGTTAGACTAGAGGATGGTGGCCCAACAATGCCGAGTACAAGTCGAGGTCCCCAGAGGTCAAGGACGAGATAGAGGAGCTGCTACCCGCCGATAGGAGAGAGAGAGTAGATAGAGAAAGTGCAGGCAGCCTTATAGTCACCCACTAGCACCCCTAGCACTGCAACCAGATAGCAGACCAGTTCTAGTACCACAGCCCATGCCAGTAGCTTGACGAGAAGTTCCCTTTGCTGGGAACTACTTTCAGTGACAGTAGCCAGGACACATGAGAGGTTTTTTCCCGCAGGCAGCAGGAAGGCCAGGATTAGGAGCAGTTCAAGGAGGACAGACAGCGTGTGCATAGGGCCAGAGAACCCGAAGAGATAGAGCTGGCAGGAGAGGTCAGCAGGGTCGAGCAGCTCCCTTGGAAGCTTATGTGTTGACCTTCAGTATGGACCGAGACCCGATGTAGTGATAGGTATATATATTAGACGCTAGAGATACAATAGATATGGATACCTATGTTGTATAATATACATATGTATGTCTACATCAGATGCGTGTTTTGTTGTATGATAATGTAATCCTTATCTCTTCAGGATTATTTTTGTTAGGACACCATGCAAAAGCTCTATTTGACACTGGAGCGACACACTCCTTTGTATCCAAAAATTTCATAGCGACTAAGGAGAATGTTGTCCGCTCGTCCAGACTTTCCATACAGATTCGTCTACCAGATAGTTCGGATATGATGTCTATGGAGAAATGTTCGTTCTAGGCTATACTATGAGATGTGGAATTTGATATTTCCGCGACAATCCTGACAATAACCGGATTCAACATCATACTAGGGATGGATTGGCTCGTCGAGAATAAGGCCTAAATAAACTGTTTGCCCCGAGAGGTCAAACTTTAGAACCTAGACGAACAGGTTATTATGCTGACAGGTATACCCTCGTCTCTCGCATCATTTTGACCTCTGCTCAGAACATAAAGTCCGCCCGACAGAAGAATGAAGTATTTCTTATCTACTTCGAAATGGAGAATAAAATTCAAGTGCTTGCCAAAATTCTTGTGGCACGAGATTTTTCGGATGTTCCCCCCAAGTCCCTCCCAGGTTTGCCCACATAAAGAGAGGTTTACTTTCAGATTGAGCTTGTATCCTTAGCTTTACTAGTGTCCCGAGCACCTTATCGAATGTCCCCTAAGGAATTGGTCGAGTTAAAGAATCAACTTTAGGAACTGATGGATGCTGGATCCGTCCGCTCAAGTTCCTCTCCCTGGGGATTCCTTGTGCTGTTTGTAAAGAAGGACGGAATAATGTGCTTGTGCATAGACTACTGGGAACTAAACAAACTTACTATAAGGAATACGTACCCACTTCTAAGTATTTGTGAGATGTTTGATCAAATGCAAGGTGCATTCATATTTGCCAATATGGACCTAAGATCGGGCTAATATCAGCTTCAGATTCGGGAGAAGGATACACCAATACTGCCTTTAGCTCCTGCTATGGTCTATAGAAATTTCTGGTGATGCCTTTTGGGCTCACAAACACCCCCTCTAATTTTATGGAATTGATTAATAAGGTATTCAAACCCTTCCTAGAACATTTCATGATTTTTTTCATAGACGACATTTTAATCCACTCAAAGACCAAGGCAGACCATTCTAAACACCTACGATTGGTGTTACTTGAGCTTCGAGAACACTCTCTCTTCTCCAAGTTCAGCAAGTGTGAATTCTGGTTAGAGAAAGTCAGATACTTTGGCGACACCATCAACAAAAATGGGGTAGTAGTAGATCAGGCCAAAATATAGGTAGTTTAAAGCTGACCTCCACTTAAGAAAGCAGTAGACATATGGAGTTTCCCTCGTCTTCCTGGATATTATAGGCAATTTGTGGAAGGTTTTTACAAGATTGAGTTACCCCTCACAACTCTTACGAGGAAGGATGTTGTGTTTTGATGGACGCCGAAATGTTATACTGCGTTCGTTGAATTAAAGAAGTGGCTAACTTTTGTCTTAATCCTTATGATCCCCTCAGGAACCAAAGGATTCCTTATTTATATGGACCCAACCCAGAGGGGATTGTGAGCTATCCTGATGCATCATTACAAGGTAGTAACATACACATCTTGCCAGCTAAAGCCGCATGAGCTGAATTACGCAACCCACATTCTAGAGTTGGACACCATTGATTTCATCCTCAAGATTTTGAGACATTACTTGTATGGAGTAAGATGCGAGATCTTCTTTGACCATAAGAGCATCAAATACATCTTTACTCAGAAAGAGTTGAACCTTCGACAATGCAGATGGTTGGAATTTCTGTTTGATTATAATTTTCCTCTCGAGTACCACCCCTGGAAGGCTAATAAAGTTGCTGAAGCGTTGAGCCACTATCCCTCGATAGTCGGGAGCCAGATGGAGCAAATTTTAAGGGATTTGTTTCAGTGTTTGTAAGACTTGGCAATTACTCTTGTTGCTCGTAGGGATTCAGAAGAGTACCAGGCCCAGCTGTATTGGATGGAAATTCAGTGCGACATCCAGGATCGAATAATGAGAGGACCAGAAGTTCAATCTAGAAGTGATCCCGATCATCAAGTCCCTACAATATGGAGCACAAGAAGAGTTGAATCTACACGATGGAATCTTGCAGTTCAGGCACCACATATATATCCCCTATACCGGAGGAATCTGAAATGAGATTCTTTAAGAAGCTCACCGATCGAGGTATTCTATTCACCCTGATGCGGTTAAGATGTATGTTTATCTGCACAGGACCATTTACTGGACCGAAATGAAAAGAAACGTGATCGACTTCATCGCCTAGTTCTAAACCTGTCAAAATGTTAAAGCTGAATGTCGCAATCCAGGAGGCCTACTGCAGCCCCAATCAATACCAGAGTGGAAATTTTAGGATATTTCTATAGACTTTATCCATGACTTACCTCAATCCTGTGCTGAAAATGACTCAATATGGGTTGTCATGGATCGACTTATCAAGGTAGCGCTGTTCATCCCAAACCGACAGGGTAATGGAGTTGATGTTATTGTCAGATTGTCCATAGAGCAAGTGGTCCGGTTTCATAGAGTGCTGAAGTCCATTGTATCAGACCGAGATGGATGCTTCATATCGAAGGAGTGTAGACAGTTTCAAGCATATTTGGGGACCAAATTGGCCTTTATAACCACCTTCCACCCACAGGTAGATGGACAAAAACAAAGAACAAATCGAACAATGGAGGATCTACTTCAAATCTACATAATAGAGCATAGTGAGTCGTGGGAGCAGTTGTTGCTTTTAGTTGAGTTTTCTTACAATAATAGCTATCAGTACAACATTAAGATGGCACCGTACGAGACATTATATGGAAGGCTCTGTCGAACTCCGTTAACTTGGGATTAATATAAGGACCCGGAAGCCTTAGGAGTGGCTTATATTGATGATACTACGTCAACAATATGACTAATCTATGAGTGAATGCGGGAAACACATAGCCGACAAGCCAAATATTATGATGCATGACACTGACCAGTGGAGTTTAGCGTGGGAAAAATGGTGTTTTTTTTGAAAATTAAGCTCATGTATGGTGTCTCTCGGTTAAGGAAGCAAAAGAAACTAGATCCCCGCTATTTTGGCCCCTATCAGGTGATATAGCTTGTTGGCCCTGTTGCCTATCGATTCTCCATGTCCCCAAATTTAAGAAATCTCCATGATGTATTTCATGTCTCCTCCTTGAGGCGAGTTCTCCTATAACCAGAACCACACCTCCCTACATCATCAGTACAACTACAGTCAAATAGATCTGTCCAGCTTGAACTGGTCAGAATAGTAGATTAGAAAGTGAAGAATTTGAGCAACAATACCACTTCAATTGTTAAGATACTGTGGTGAACTTGCGGACGAGAAGAGTACACAAGGGAACCTGAAGCACTCGTCCGAGAAAAGCACCTAAAGCTCTTTTCCCAGGTATGTTACTTTTTCCCGTACTTTAAGTAAATTATCAGAGATGAAAATCCTTTTATTTTTATTGGATTATAACATCCTAACTTTATTGGGCCACCAGAATTCTAGTGGGCCCAATAAAAATGACCTGAACCTCTACCCATGACCCATACCAAGGTAGAGTCACTTTGACTCTAGCACTTCTCCTCGTTCTTGTCAATGAAAGTCTTCTCAGACTTCTTCCATTTGTGGTGGTGCCTCCTGTCACCATCATGCTTTTTCTCTTTTGCAATAGCTCTTTCTTTTCAATTAATTAGGCAGTCAACAATGACATGCCCAGACCTGCTATAATAGTAACAAATAATGTCAGAAGAAATATATTTGTTTCGAGATCGAGGAGACATACCTGTCCATCTTAGGGTTCTTCTTGTAATTGGAGGAGGAAGAAGGCTTGCTTTTCCAATGCTTCTTCATGAACATCATCTTCTTGAATTGCCTTGAGAAGGCAGCAAACTCCCCATCAGACATATCACTATGTAATGTGATGGGCTCAGAAATTTCTGACTCAACAATTTTCCCGGGAGGAGAGTGGATTCTCTCCTTGTACTTTCTTCACCCTTCAGCCTTGAGGGCCGCTATCTTTTCCCTCTGGTGTTACTTGGCTATAGTCTACTCCTCTTTCCTTATATTTAGCAGTATTCATAAGAGAGCAGCTTCTTATATAGATAATGTGGAGGAATATTGGCCAGGTTGCCTATCTCTCTGATGGCACAAATCTTGTTGTCTTAGTATATATTGAGAGATCTTAGGAACTTATCGTTAAACTCATAATTAAAAAAGACCCTTCCATAGGTCATCAACTCATTTACTATCTTAAAGGACCTTTCATAGCAATTAGCTATGTTGTCCTTGCTGCTCTGTCTGAAGGATTCATACTCTTGAATGAGTAGGGATTTCCCATCATCTCTTACTTCCTCTATCCTTTCCAAATACACTATAAGTATATCAGTTCTACTCCAAGACCCTACCTTAGGCACACCTGCCTTACACTCAAGATTATCAAGAAACCCTACCTTAGGCTCACAGTGCTACCTCAGAGTACTCCAACTCCTACAACTTAAAAACCCTCCAAGATTCCTACATAAAACTTAACTTCAAGTCCTACCTCAGGCACGCAAGCCCTATAACTCAGGCTGGGAGTACAACCCTACAACTCAAGAAAAAGTCCCTACAGCTCAGATCTAAAATATATCCTACAGAGAAAGTATAGTGGAAATACAACAGAAGACTTAATGAAGTTAGACCTTGAAGTTGTAGATCTTTTGTTGTTCTTTATTTGACCGCAAGTAATTAGAGCGGGTCTGTGAAAAGATTAATCTTCAAGTTACATAGGTTAGGGCTTGCTCCACCCTGATCTTCTTCTCCATAAGATGGATGAGGATCTAGCTTGAGTATGATGAATGAATCTCCTTGTTCTTTTGAAAGTAATCAACAAGAACTATCTTCCTTTCTCTCAGAGCACCGTTGAACTTCTTTAGGTTTTCTCTTTGTATAACGACAATGTTCCATTACCGTAGAAGTTCCCTTTTATACTCTTTTACAATCTGCAATGGCCTTAGGAAACAACTTGTCAAAGCATGGACAAGAATAAAATAGTTTATCCCTACTTTCGACGCCATCGCCAATTTTGACTTCCACCAAGCTGAACAGGATCAATGGTAACATTTTCCATCTTCTCTATGGTAATGTTATGTAGAAACTTGATTCTCAACATTATCTACCTTGGCACTGAGTTCTGTGACTTTCAGCAGCTTCTCTACGATATCGCTAAGCATTTTCTTCATTCTCAGTTTTATTAGCTTTGGCGCTGAGACCTGTTTATTCTCAGTGGAATTGACCTTGTTCTCATAGTTATAGATGAGCATTATTTATTGTCTTAGTGGTATAGTTCTGTTTTTCTCTAAGCCTATTTTAAAGACAATAATAAATGTCTTGCATAGTCATACAATAGACATGTTATCATATACAATATACTCTTAGCATTGGAGGTGATGCCTCTTCAAATTCTCTTTAAATCTTAGAAAATTGAGAGCAATATTTCTAATAATGTGAATAGTGATTTAACTTACTTTATTCAAAATTATAAAGCAAATCCACAAATTTTCAGATTAACATCCATAATCACACAACCATAATTAACTAAATATGATAACAAATAAAATATGAAACAAAAATGGAAAACTGCACAAAAAAGAAGCACAACATAAAAGACACTTGAAATATAGTAGTTTCCCAAAATCTGGGTACGTCCACCCTTCTATCATTTCAGTAAAAATCCACTATCATATTGTCTGAGCCTTTTGATAAATAGACACTCAGAACTATTGACTGGTCTTTTGATTAGGAGACTCAGAATCAATGATTGAGTCTTTTGATAAGGAGACTCTCAAAACTAATATAATTAGATATTTTGATAAGGACATCTTGAACCAGCCAACTAGATCTTTTGATAAGGAGATATTGAACCAAAAAAATCCTTTGAAAATGAATTATTAAAACTCTTTTCACAGTGATATGAAGTGAGTGAGAAAGAAAGAAAAGAATGAGAAGAAGAAATAAATCTTCTGAATTGAGTCCTCTTTCAGTAGTCTCTGAGGATTATATGGCACTTTAGTGGTTTGGATCTTTAGAATATGATGAATCCTTTTTAAAGAAGAATGAAGGATTATTTGCACTTTTATCCACTCTTAGATTTTTGTAGCTGAGAGAAGAGATGAAGAAGAAAACAAAAATATGAGTTGTTCTTTCTGTATTCTCTTGGTTGATTTATTTTGTTTGAAATCCGTGTATATCAATCTCTAAAACAATTCTTATTCCTTTTCTAGGAGATTGTCTTCAGAAGGAATGATATAATTTCTTTCTATATTTGTATTCAAAAATCATGTCTATCAATTCAAAATTCGTCATTATATTCTTTAGACATCTATTAGAAATTTTTTTCTTGAATTAGCTCTCTAAGATTCAAATAAATTCCATAGTTATAGTATTCAAATATTTTTTAATGAGAGCCCCTAAAATTTCATTTCTGCATAGATGTTGATGCTACTTCGAGTTCTAGTAGAGAGTGCGTTGAATTCTTCTTCAGAATAAGAATCTGTTGATTTGATTGAATATTTGATGTTATGTCAATAACTTATTGCGGTATGTACTGACTTCTACTCTGGAGATGCATCAACATTAATTCATAAGATGTGTAGATAGCAAATCTAAAATACATTGGCTTCTAATCGACGTTGTGATGATGTCTACTAGAGACAACAATGCCTTGGTTGATTTTCTTCTTGTTTTCAGCATGCCTTTCTCATTTCATTGACTAGGCAGACTTCCTAGGACATGTTTGACCAAATTACCCAATTTATAAAATATGGGTCCTAGGATGTAAAATCAATTATAAATAATTTTCTAATTTAAATTATAGGGTTTTCCCAACATTCACAGTACACAACATACACTTGCTCCTCACTGTGAAAAATTGGAAATGTTAATATTCCTTTCAGTCGATTAGGAACAAAATTACAGTTTTAATTAATAGTAATGTTTGTTACAATTCTAGTTGTAAAAGAAAAATTATAGTTTTAACATACATTGATGTTATTTCTAATTCCAGATGTAAAAAATAAAATTAAAGCTTTAATTAATAATAATGTTAGTTATAATTCCAACAATAATACGAAAACACTGCTAGAAAACATCATATATTACGGGTGTTCTACTTTTGATTAATAAAAAGGAGAAGGGTTATAGACTTACATTGTCGAAACTTTCAACAACTAGTTCCTTGTATGTCTATTGTGCAATTATTAGGATTTTTAGTGTTTCAAACTGATTTGTTATAGCCCTGGAGAGTGTTAGTTGGAAGAACACCTATTGTAGATGAAGAATGAGAAGAAGCGAAATCCAAAAATTGAGTTGGAAGATCACCTGCTTATGAGTAATGTCAAACCTAAGTAGAGAAAATATTAGGAATAATACTAGGAGGGAGTGACAAAAGCAAGCATGAGCTGCACGATAATGGCAAAGACGAGCTAAGCAAGATAAAACCCTAGTAATGGCATCATGGAGTGCGGAATAGGCAAAAGACATAAAAATTTCCAGTTTTGAAAAAAAGTGGGCACCATGGCCCTAAGGGCTATTTAAATGTGCATAGGAGGAAGATGCATCCAGCATAATAAAAGTTTTCCCCTTTTTAAACAGTTTTCTTTTGATTGGTTGCAAGCCACTCCGTGCAAAAAAATGCCACATTTATTTATTTTTGACTATTATTTGCCCAGAAAAAAAGTAGTCTCTCGATAATTTTTTCTCTCGAGGAAAGATCGACACTGCAAGTAACATCCTATTTTAAACTAGACCCCACTTGGGTGACATGTGTCAGTTTGTGAAGACTTGGACTAGGTATTAGTCCTAGGAACCCCAAGGTGACCAAGGATGAGTCACAAGTACCATAATTGGCTTAATTAATCAACATCAAAGGCTTAGGTCAAATTAGCCCTAATTAGATCAACATTGCCTAATTAGCCCCAATTGGACATCAAATGGTTAAATTTATCTCACCCTAACATCCCAAACATCTTGAGGAGTCAATGGGGTCATGGTCAATATAAATTGGCCACCAATATCTTTATTTTTGACTAAAGTCAACCGCAGGTCAACTTAGCCAAGGAAAGTCTTAAATTCAAGAGTAGCTTTGCACCTAGAGGGGGGGTGGGGGTGGGGGTGGGGGGTGGGGGTGGGGGGTGGGGGTGGGGGGTGGGGGTGGGGGGTGGGGGTGGGATAGGTTTCTTAGTCTTTTATGACTATATTTTGCTTTGGTGTGTTGTGATTTAGTTTGGTTACTTTGCTTTCAAGACACACAACAACACACATGTATTTATAGTGGTTCCTCAATGTATGGGTACAACCACTTTCCCTCTCACCTTTCTAGCAGTGTGTTAGACAAGGCAACTTCTCCAAACTCATCTCCTAAGAGCTTACAACATTGATCCCTCAGGATCTCTTATTGTTCTCCAAGACCTACCTCGGGCACAAAGCCCTACCTCAGAGCAAACTTGCTCCTATAACTCAGTGATCCAAATATCGCTTACCTCAGACTAAATTAATAGTCCCACAACTCAAACTAGGAGCATATCCCTACAAATTAGAGAGAATGACTCTCCTACAGCTCAGGAACAAAGGCCCTACCTCAAATCCATAGAAGGATCCTACAATTCAGGTACAAAGTCCCTACCACTCAGAGAGAATGACTCTCCACCTCAGGAAAACTGCCCTACGTCAGATCCATATAGGGATCCTACCTCAGATCTACACAAGATCCTATAATAATCCTTTATAATTAGGCCTCAACTTAGATCAAAGGATCCTATAGAAAGTAAAGAGGTTGTTGATGATGATTTAACTCCAGAGAAATGTTCTCTAAGCCTTCTGCTTACTGAGCTGAGAAAAACTCAATCCAAACTTCTTCTTCATAGCCTCCATAAAATGTTATTCAAAAATGACCAACTGGAACTATGAAGTAACTACAGCTAGGGTTTTGGCCCTGCTGCTTCTTGTATCTCAAAGATTTCTCTAAACTTGTTGTTACAAGTATTGATCACAACAACTATCTTGCTGCAACTATGGTTAGCCTTGGACGCTTCTTTTTCCTCAGAGATTTCTCTGAACTTGTTCTTACAGCTGAAAATCGCAACAGCTCACTGCTTGAACTTTTAGATCAGCGGTTTGAACTTTTGCTTCAAACTCTGCAACATTGGAGAGAGGAAGAAGATGAAGTTTTTGTCTCTTTACAAAAAGTTAAAACCCTAAAAGTTAATTTGTTTCTGCCAATTTGATTTCTTTTATCTTCCGCCGTCCAACGGCTCTTTGCCCCGGGGGACCACCTGAAGTTGTTGGCTGCAACTTTGCTTTTACAGAAAAAGTCATACAGTAGGTTTGCAGCGCCATTTGTCGTGTACTGTAGACTTCCCGCAACAATTTGAAATTTTGCTAACTTTTGCTGATGTCAGTATCTGTGGAATTAGCCAAATTCATATAGTTCATCCCAGGTGTTGAGTGAACAACCTTCACTCAGTGCAAAAACACAGTCATATAGTCAGCACTGTCAGGCGTTGAGTGAACCTTCATGACTCAACTAATTTAGACTTAGCCAATACTTCTGCAATGCTATGAATTGACTGAGTTGAGTGAGCTTTCATCACTCAACGCATTTGGACTTAGCCACTTCTCTGAAGCCTATCATCTTACTGAGGCGTTGAGTGAACTGTCTTCACTCAATACTTCTGTACTTAGCCGATTTCCATCTTTATGAATGCGTTGAGTGAGCCTTCATAACTCAAAACTTCTGTACATCTCTTCTTGATGAGGCTTTGAGTGAACTGCCTTCACTCAATGCTTCTGTACTTAGTAGAATTTCCCTGTTGAGTTGGTGTTGAGTGAGCTGTCCCCACTCAACGCATCTGGACTTTAGACAGATTTTTTGTCTACATCTTCTTAAGCTTGGACATCACACTATTCTATCGACGCTTTCTTCTTTGGGAATTGTGTGAGTTACCCTCACTCAATAGTTTTGGACTTAACCAGATTTCTTGCTTGCCAATGTTGAGTGAACTACCTTCACTCAAAACCTGTGGAATTAGTCAAAATCATGCTTTGTTAACAATCAGACTTTGACTGCCTATCCTTTACTAAATGTTTCTTGGCATTTGGCATTGAGTGATCTGGCTTCACTCAATGCCTCTGGACATAGACAAATTTCTATCCCTCCAGCATTTTTTGTGACCACTTGTGAATATCACTTAGACAACCTGTCTAAACTTATTCTAAAGAACATCTTGCACATATTGAACTTGAACATACATCAAATATAATTATGCTCTTTGTATTGATGGTGATGCCTCTTCAAATCTAGGGAATATTGAGGGTGAAAGTGAGGGTTAGATCTACAATACTCTAGAGGGGGGGGGGGGGGGGGTGGGGTTGAATAGAGTATATTAAAAATTTGTTAGGTCCCAAAACAAAAAGTGTTGTTATAGCTTTTGCTGTAAACTGAAAGGTGCAGTGATAGAAAATTGTAAATCAGATAAAAATCTACCTAATCACAGCCACATGGCAAGAACCAAAAAGAAAAGATAAGCAACCAGATGAAACAAGAAATTTATAGTGGTTCCCCCTCAACTAGGTACATCCACTCTTCTACCACCCTTGGTAGGAATCCACTCAGGTTTTTGATCAGGTGCCTGACACCAATGAGTTTTGATCAGGTCCCCAAAAACCAACTCAAGTCTTTTGGTAAGGAGACTAGCAACCAGGAATCATTTTTGAAGGGAGATGACAACCCTTTGTACAAGAGGGGGTGAGAGTGTGATTTTTTCTCCTCTGTCAACAATCAGAGAGAAGACTTATGTGGAATGATGTTAGCAAACAGCTCCCCCTGAGATGAAGAATGATTCAGGGAAAATCTAGAGCTTTGCTGCAGGGTGATGGGTCTTCAGTCAGATTTCTTGACAAGCAGTGATTGAGGATCTTATTGACTGATTTGATATCTGTTGTCCTTGGAAGTCCTGGAGAGAATATTGAAGAAGAAGACTCTTGATATAATATAATTATTCTTCTTCTGAATGAATGAATATCACTGCCTATCACTGTAAGCTTCAGTATGAGTTCTTGTGTGTGAAGCTTTTTCTGGTGTTGTATGAAATCTTACAGTCAGTCTTTATGTATCTCTATTTTTTTGACTGAGTATATTCTTGTTCTTGTTCTCTGTACTGTTCTCTAATTGCAGATCTTGTTTTCTTTTTTAATCTATTCAAAAATTTGAATCCTCTGTAATTAATGCTGACGCCTTGAGAATAATCGGCATTAAATCATTTCCTCAATTGTCCCATGGAAAATAAGAAAGTAATATTCCTGAAGAAGACTGTAATTAATGCTTCCTCTAACGGCTACATTCAGAGAATGTTTGAGCATTTAATCTGTCAGGAATTATTGCATTTGAGTGAGTATTGAACGCCAGAAATGGCTAAGTATGGATTTGTCGAACGAATAACAGAATTCGTCGAGCTGAGTTACTAGTTCGTCGAACTGAGAATTTATATTCATCGACCAGACAGCTTTTGTTCATCGAGCTGAGTTCCAAGTTCATCGAGCTGATAACAGAACTTACATGCTTCAGAACCTTTGCCTTTTTCTTTCTGAAGTTCGTCGAGCTGACAATCGCATTCATCGACTGGAGTTTAGCAACAATTCTGGACTTAGTCAAACATTTTGTGTTGACTGATATTCTGGGTGTCGAAATCAATCTTCTGATTCCATAATTCGTCGACCAAAGAATACAGTTCGTCGAACAAAGAACACAATTCGTCGACCTGAGAATTTGTTGGACTGAGAAGTTGACTTCGTCGTCCTGAGATCTTCTAATAGAAGGTTGTTGTGAACTAGAGGTCTAAATTCGTCGAGCTCAGAATATTGTTCGTCGACCAAAGTCTGAAGTTGGACTTACAATAATCTGGAGTTATCCTGTCTTTAGTCTGTTGAAGTATCACAGTTTTCGTCAACTAGAGAATTAAGATCATCGAGCTCAGCTCAAAGAAATATCTCAAGATCGTCGAGCTGAGAATGCCTTTCATCGACCTGAGTTCGACGAACGTCGAACTCATTTTTACTTGGTCTTAAAATCTTCTAAGTCTTGAGTGTGATGGTCTTGTTGAAAGGTGATCCATCTGATATTGACTCTAAGGACTTGGCCTAGACTCTAGGACACAAATTTGACCCTGGCTATACATGTTGGGTCACATCCTAAGTTAGTGAACCTAGCCCAAATCAACTACGGATCCAACAATCTCCCCCTATTTGGGTGAGGTCACTAATAGACTCAAAACATAAACATAAAGATAAACAAAGCAAGAAAAAGATATATCTGGCAGAGAATTACAAACACATGTAGCAAATATATATGTACATAGGTTTTGTTTAAACAAACAACATAGTTTGAAAGTAAGTGCAGGAAGAAGAGCAAAGAAATTAAAACAAAGTAAGGATTACTTCTTCTGCTTCTTCTCTATGGTCTTGTCCTCTTTAGGCTTTTCTCCTGGCTTGGTAAAGATAATTTCTATCTTTTAATCCAAAGCCTGTGCCTTTGTCATTATCATATCAGCTTCCCCAATAATCTTCAGAGATATAGTTCTAGGGACAACTGCTTCAGGATGGAGTTTCATGTAATCATCAACATTAAACAATTTGTTTGCTTTATCAAATATTTTTAGTTCTTCCTTCCTGTATTTTGACATAGTTGCATATTCTGATATGTCTTTGCCTTCAGCTTTTTCTTTATTAATCAAGGACAGACCAATGAGTTCCTGGAATCTGTCCATTTTAGCAGTATTTGTTGTTTCAAGATCTTCAAAAGGAATAGGAGGTGAATCTGGTCTTTCAGGACTCTTAGTTTTCTATTCTGCAGAGAGAGTTGGTTGTTGCTGCTGATGCTGTTGATGTTGCTGTTGATGATTTCCTGAAGAATGATGCTCTTGCTGACTGCTTCTAGAGGATCTCCCTTGATGTCTCTGATAAGTTTGCATAGGGGCAGATCTCCGAGAGCTAGATCTAGTGGCACTAGCTGTTGGAGGAGGTGGAGGAGGTGGATCTCTTCTGTATCTCTGAACTGGTGGAGGAGAATATTTCCTACTTCTTTTCCTCTCCTTTTGCTGATTCTTATACAACCACATCCATGCTGGCATTCCTTTGTAATTAGTGATATTTTGAAGGATGTAAAATGGGGTGTCATTCTTTGAGCTTGGTTTAGTAGTTGGAGGAGGAGGGGCTTTCCTTTTCTTTGACAACATTTTCTTCTTCTTCTTAGCAGTTTCTTCATCTGAATCTTCTTCATCATCATCTTCATCATCTTCACTGGCAGAACCCTGAGGTTTATCGTACAGAGCATCCAATGCTTTCAAGGCTTTATCATAAGTGGTAGTCTTTTCTGGAGCAAGAGTAGAAGTTTCAAGAGCTGGAGTGTTAGTAGGAGTGGAAGAAGAGACTATATAAGAGTCAGAAGTATCTAGGACAGAGCTTTCAGCTGCTGTCTTATTTTCTTCTTCAATATCAGCCAAGATCAACTCATCTAGATCTGGCATAGGGGAGTCATCCATCACAAAGATTGGTGCTGAGATAGCTTCTGGAGAGGATGGAAGGACTGTAGAGGTTGGTGCAGAAATTGGGATTTTAAAACTGTCACATAGTTGCTTAGCAACTGCTTGACTGATAGGAGGAGTATAAGGTATAATAGCCAACTGTGGCTTAGTAAATTCTCCTGAAAGATACCGCATATGTACAGTGTCAAAAGTTTCCAGTAATTATTGTATATTAACTATGGGATTGAGGATAAAATCACCAATAGTTTCATCAATGTCCATATCAGTATCAATAAAATCAATTAAATCAATTAAATTTGTATTTATACAATCTATATATGTTGCTGGGGCTGATGTCTCTACTGCTGCTAGGGCTGAAGTATCTGAAGCTGTTGCTGCTGCTTCATCATCAGGCATCTCCCCCTGCCTGGTTTCAGTGGGGACTGAGGCCAGGCCCCTAACTGAGGAGGGGGCAGCAGTAAGAGCAGATATTTGAGCAGATAAGGAGGTAATGGTGGTAGCAAGAGGTGCAATAGCCTCTATTATGAGGGATTTCAGAAGGGGAGTGATGATGGTGATGATAGAGGATATGGTTGAGGGGTCCAGAGAGAAAGTGGTAGATGGTGTTGTAATTTGTGTGGAAGAGGTGACAACCAGTGATGGAATGGATGGTGGAACATCAGGTATGTTGAGATTTGATGGTGATGAGGATGGAGGGATGACATCTTGCATCATAGTGTCTGTGGGTAGGAGGTAAGATGGTATGGAAGATAAATGTTGGGGAAGTGGAGACTGTGGTGGGGTAGGAATGGAGGTGTCTTGAGGTGATTCAGGAGGTGTTGGTTGTGGATTTTCTTGAAGAGGGGTAGATGGGATGTCAGTGATGTCAAGTGGTGGAGATGGAGGTGGAGTAGGCACATGAGTATGCTATTGTGATTGGGGTGTTGAAGAAATAATGGGAGAGGAAGTGAGTTGTTTTACTGGAAGGGTGCTGGAACAGATGGTGGAGTGGGATGAATCTCTTCAGTAGGTGTGGGAGTGGCTTTAATAACCCTGGTGCCTTTAGAAGCTGGGGTGGAAGAGGTAGAAGCCTTAGTGGGCTTGGTGATTGTCCTCTTCCACCTGCCAAATAAGGCACATGTGAGCCTTTTACTGGCATTAATGAATATGGTCTGGGAGACCAGTGATTCAGCAGCCTTTTCCTTGAGGAAGATCCCTATGATCCTTCCAAAACATACTTCCTTTTTGGTATTCTTTTTCTTAATCAAGTCAAACAGAAGTTGTGCCCAGTCTATTTGCTTCTTGTTTATTTCTGCACACATGACCAAGAACTGATGTCTTGTGATATAGTCATGGGCAGTATGCTTGCCAAGCAAGACCTTCCCAACAATGTCTGCCAGGAACTTGTATGCTGCAGACAAATTCCTTTTCAACAATTTATGTGGGTTGTCACCAGCATAACCCATCAGATATAGCATCATATTAAATTCTTCAGAATCAATTTCTAATTCCTCTTCGCCATTTGTCAAACCAAATATTTCAGTTAAAACCACGGGGGTTAAGGAGACAGTATTACCGGTGATTGATCCTGTCATAGTATTGTCTTTAGAAGTGGATGAAGTATAGACCCAATCTCTGATTTCTGTTCCTGCCAACTTTATCCTGGTGGTCATCAAGTTCTTCAGATTCTGTTCTTCCAGAAGTTCCAGAATATATAGGAAGATTGGATCTGAGTGCTGGAATGATTCGAAGTCGACATCAAATCCAGTGTCAAACTTCATAACGGCTAGAGCTCCTGCTGGAATCGCCATTTAGATAACCAACAAAAAAGACATAGAAAACGGCGATCAAGTGCAAGGGAACAAAAAGCGCGGGATGGAGGTCGAAGAAAACCTAGATATAAGTTTTACCAGAATATGAATCGACAATCTCTGTTCCATGAAAATAAAATGATTCTTCGAACTGAGGTCGACGAAATAATTTAGAGTTAAATAATTCGTCGAGATCATCAAAAGAATTGAAGACGGTTCGTCGACATTAGGTCGACGAATATCTTCTGAAGCAACGTTCGTCAAACGCTGGTCGACGAAAATTATTTCACTCACAGAGAGTTCTTCGAACTCCGTTTGACGAATATCTCTCAAATCTTCCCCAGTTCGTCGAACTCCGTTCGATGATATTAGGAAAATTCGTCGAATACAGACAGAACTTAAGCTAAGTCTTCTTCATTGATCATTCCTAACTGATTTAGAAAGAAAGCATGATTTTTCTCATCCAGAGGTTTGGTGAATATATCAGCTTTTTGTAAGTCAGTGTAGATATAGACAAGCTTAATATTATTTTTATCTATACACTCCCTAATGAAATGATGTCTTATATCAATATGTGTTATCCTACTATGGTGATCTGGATTTTGTGCCATGGCTATAACACTAGTATTATCACAGAATAGTGTTGAATTATTTAAGTTGAACCCATAATCTAGGAGCTGATTTTGTATCCAGAGCATCTGTGAACAACAGCTTCCTGCTGCAATATATTCTGCTTCAACAGTGGATGTTGACACAGATGTTTGCTTTTTACAAAACCATGATACTAATCTCATACCCAGGAACTGACAAGTTCATGAAGTACTTTTTCTATCTACCCTACATCCAGCAAAATCAACATCAGAGTATCCAGTTAACTCAAATTCTGATTTAGCAGGATACCATAGGCCTAGATCAGGACAACTCTTTATATATCTTAAAATCCTTTTTAAGAAAATTAGATGAGATTCTTTAGGGTTCACTTGGAACCTAGCACAAAGACATGTAACAAACATAATATCTGGCCTACATGCTGTGAGGTATAATAGGGACCCAACAATGCCCCTATAAAGTTTCTGTTCTACAGGTTTTCCTGGTATATCAAAGTCCACAACAGCATTTGTGGCCATGGGAGTTTTCTTTGCTGAGGCATCAACCATCCCAAACTTCTTTAGAAGTTCTTTAGCATATTTTTCTTGTGAGATGAAGATGTCATCGGGAAGTTATTTCACTTGGAGACCAAGGAAATATGAAAGCTCTCCCATGGTACTCATTTCAAATTTAGAATGCATGAGGTCAGAAAACCTCTTGCACAATTTTAAATCTGTAGAGCCAAATATAATGTCATCTACATAGATTTGTACTAATAATATTTGGTCCTTATGATGTCTAGTGAGAAGAGTTTTATCTACAGTTTCTCTTGTAAATTTATTCTCTAATAAAAATCTTGCCAAGGTCTCATACCAAGCACTTGGAGCTTTCTTTAGACCAAAAAGAGCCTTATTTAATCTAAAAACATAAGCGGGATAAGTTGGACAAACAAGACCTGGAGATTATTCTACATAAACCTCTTCTTGTAGCACTATATTTAAGAAGGCACTTTTCACATCCATTTGAAAGAGTTTGAACCTTTTGAATGCTGCATAGGCAAGGAAAATCATTATAGCTTCCAACCTTGCAACTGGTGCAAAGGTCTAATCATAGTCAATTCCTTCCTCTTGCCTATATCTTGAGCAACAAGCTTAGCATTATTTCTCACAATAACTCCTTGTGCATCAAGCTTATTCTTGAAAACCCATTTGGTTCCAATAACTGGGTAGTTTTGGGGTCTTGGAACCAAATCCCAAACTCTACATCTCTCAAAAAGATTTAGTTCCTCTTGCATTGCAAGAATCCAGTGGGGATCTTATTCAACATCATGAATGGTTAGAGGTTCAACCTGAGAGAGAAAACATGCATGCACAAAGTCTTGGTTGAGTTGATGCCTTGTCTGTACACCTGCTGAAATGTCTCCAATTACTTGAGATCTGGGGTGAACCCTAAGTGTGACAAAATCAGTGGGTGGAGTTGGTTGTGCAACAGCATTTTGAATAAATTCCACTTGTGGAATTATATTTGCTGTTGTATGAGTCTCATGTTCTTCAGCTTCATCTTCTTCACTATCTTCAATGACTTGTGGAGAGGAATTAGTAGGAACCTCTTGGGTGAGGTTTAGTCCATCCAATGTCTGACACAAGTGGGGTACCTGCAAGTTGCTAATGGTAGAAACTTCTTTCTCCTTGCAATACATGTTAGTATCATCAAAAGATACATGAATTGACTCTTCTAGTTTTAAGGTTGATTTATTGAATACCCTATAAGCCTTGCTTACTTGGGAGTATCCTAGAAAAACTCCTACTTCAGCCTTAGCTTCAAACTTTCTAATGTATTTCTTGTTATTATTGTGTATATAGCATGTACAACCAAATACTTTTAAATAGTTAATTTTAGGTTTATTCTCTTTGAGTAATTCATAGGGAGTCCTATTCTTTAGTTTGTGAATTAAACTTCTATTCAGGATATAGTTTGCAGTGCTTACAGCCTCTGCCCAAAAGGTTAGTGGCATGTATATAACAGCAAGTAATGTACCTGTAGCTTCAATGAGTGTTCTATTTTTCCTTTCAGCTACCCCATTTTGTTGGGGAGTTCTAGGAACTGAGAAGCAATGTCTGATACATTCTTTCTCACAAAACTCATGCATAAGAAGAGACTCAAACTCTGTGCCATGATCACTTCTGATCAATGCAACATGAGTAGAGAACTCAATCTGTATGGTCCTGATAAAATCTGTAAGAACCTTGAATGTATCTGACTTTGTTCTCAGAAAGAATACCCAACTGAACCTAGAGAAGTCATCCACAATAACCAAGGTGTAGGATTTCCCTCCTAGGCTTTGTACTGCAATGAGTCCAAATAGATCCAAGTATAGCAAGTACAAGATCCTAGGTGAATCACTCTTATTAATTGATTTGAAACTAGTTTTAGTTTGCTTGTCTAATTGACAAGCCCTACAGAGACCTTCCTTCTTATAGGGAGCAGAAGGTAGACCTCTAACAAAGTTGGGCTTAGATAACCGAGCTATATTTTCCAGATTTACATGTCCTAGTCTTTTGTGCCATAAATCATTCTGATTACCAGTTAAATTCAGTAGGCAGATATCAGTTGTGGCAGAAGAAAAATTTACTAGATAAATATTGCTTTGTCTATTTCCAGTTAAAACAGTTTGGTTGTTTTTATTAATGATAGAGAAAGTAGAAGGGTTAAAGTATACATGATAACCATCATCACATAATTGACTTATGGTGATGAGGTTATGCTTCAGTCCACTTACATATGTCACTTTTCTGAATGTGACAGCTCCTATTTTTACTTCTCCAACTCCTTCTGACTGACCACATTTTGAGTCACCAAAGATAACCTTTGACCCCAATTTGGACTTGTAGTTGAATAGGATGTCCTTGCTGCCAATCATATGCTTGGAGCAGCCACTGTCCAGGTACCAAGTTTCATTTACCCCGGGACACTTTTTCACCTGCAATATAAACAGTTATTGATTTTTGACCCAGGTTACCTTGGGCCCTTTGAATGGCTGATAGGAGAAACTAGAAATAACAAAAAATTCTGGCTGGGGCTTATATCCTAGGGGGTGGTATCTCCTAGGTGGAATGGTCCAGTCAGCTAGGGGATTAAATGATTTCCTAGAAGTATTTAAGTTTCTGTTATAGTTAAAGCTTTGGTTAAGTCTTCTTGGGTTAGACAAATTTATGTAAGTTCGTCGACCAGAGTTCGATAAATTGGGTTAAGATTGTCGATCTTTGCCTAGAGAATAAAAATGTTCATTCTCTGCTCCCCACGTTCTTCGATCTCTGCTCGACGAACCATACAAAGTTCATCGATCATAGTTAAACGAATGATGATAACTATAGTTGGCGTCCAGAGTTCGTCGATCTGGGTTCGACGAACTGGCCCCTTTTCGTCGATCTGAGTTCGACAAAAAGTGCTGAACTTTGTTTTTACTTGGTGTTTTCTGGTTTTCCATTTTGTCCTTAGTCTTAATTTGTTTAAGAATTTTATTTACCTTATTTACTTGATCAGTGTTCTTCTTTCCTTTCTCAGAAATAAAGTTTATGGGTTGTGATAGATGGTTTTTCTGAATAACAGGTGGTTCACTAGATGAGGCACCTAATCCTAACCTACTTCCATTAAATCTAGCATTAGATGTGTTAGTGATTTTTGCTAGTTGTTTACTTCTTCCATTTAGTGATTCGTCTAGCTATTTTGCCTAATTAAATTCATCTTTCAGAAGGGTGATTTGTTCACTAAACATATCTATTTCATTTTTTAATTTAGTATTTTCTAATACTAAGCTATCATAGTTAACTTGCTTATATCTGAGAAGTTTGATTTCCTTCTCAGAGTTGATTAGGTATAAACACATGATCTTAAAGTCTAATTTAAAAGATTCTGAGTTATAATCAAACAATGATAATACCTGATCAGCTTCTGATTCAGAAGCTTCCTCATTGTCTGACTCTCCTTCTTCTGAGTTGCTCCTTGAGGCATCAATTGCCATGAGGCAAACCTCTTTTTCTCTTTCTTCTTCTTTATCTTCACTGGAGCTTGAAGATGTTGACTCCTCTTCAGTCTCACTCCAAGTCTCAGCTACAAACCCTTTTTCCTTCCTCTTGTGTTTGCTAGAAGAGGGTTTGCTGGTGAACTGCTTTCTGAAATCCTTTTCCCTTTCTCTTCTCTTCTCTTTCTTCTGATTCTCTGGGTACTCAGAGAGGAAATGCCCAGGCATTCTACATCCATAACACACCACTTCCTTTATTGGTGTCTTATCATACTTTGGCCTGTCATTCTTTCTTGCTGACTTCCTCCTGAAGTCCTTTCTAGCCATCTTGAAGAATGTCTTTGCAAAGAGACTCATGAGCTCTTCATTTGATGTAGTGGATTCTGATTCTTCTGAGGCTTTGAATGCTATGTTCTGATCTCTTTTAGCTGCAGGAGGTGTTCTTTGTTCAGCAGCCTCAATTATTTTAATTAACTGCTCATAAGATTTCAGTTTGCCCAGTAGAGATTCTGTTGACATCTCATTCAGGCATCTGGCCTCCTTGATGGGCCAAATTCTTGTGTCCCATGAGCTTGGAAAGCACATCAGAATTTTGTCATTCACCTCATTGAGAGTGATGACCTTGTCCAGAGTTTTTGTATCATTAATGATTGAGCTTAGTCTATTGTACATCTCTGAGACTGTTTCAGCTTCTTGCTTCTTAAAATTCTCATATTGGGATATGAGAGTGGATCTCCTATCCTTCCTTTCATCAGCTGATCCATCAACCATTTGGTTTAGGGAATCCCAAATAGCTTTTGCTGATGTGCACTCAGCAACCTTCTGTAAAATGTCATCTGACATTGTTTAAGCCAGTATGTTCATGGCTTTTGCATCAGTCATCTTGGTTTTCCTGTAAGCATCATTGTAGTCTGGAGGAGGTACTGCAGTCATATTTGTGGAAGTGCTTGGAGAAGCTGCAGGTGGTTGAGGTACTCCTGTTAAGATGGAAGCAAAGATATCTTCATCAATAGAATTCATATACAATTTGATTCTTGCCTTCCAGATTGCAAACTTTTGCAAGTTGTAAACTGGAGGTCTGGAGCTTGCATAATCTTTGTTTTGTGTCATGGCTGTGGTTCTACTTTAAAGGTTAAATGTTAATGAAGGTGATGTGTAGATCTAACAAAGGATCTTTGGTTCAAGGTTTAACTTGTCCAACCAAAGGAACCTTGCTTTGATACCAATTGAAAGTGAGGGTTATATCTACAATACTCTAGAGGGCGGGGGGGGGGGGGGGGGGGTGAATAGAGTATATTAAAAATTTGTTAGGTCCCAAAACAAAAAGTGTTGTTACAGCTTTTGCTGTAAACTAAAAGGTGTAGTGATAGAAAATTGTAAATTAGATAAAAATCTAACTAATCATAGCCTCACAGCAAGAAACAAAAAGAAAAGATAAGCAACCAGACGACACAAGAAATTTATAGTTGTTCCCCCTCAACAGGGTACATCCACTCTTCTACCACCCTTGGTAGGAATCCACTAAGGTTTTTGATCAGGTGCCTGACACCAATGGGTTTTGATCAGGTCCCCAAAAACCAACTCAATTCTATTGGTAAGGAGACTTGCAACCAGGAATCACTTTTGAAAGGAGATGACAACCCTTTGTATAGGAGGGGGGTGAGAGAGTGATTTTGTCTTCTCTGTCAACAATCAGAGAGAAGACTTATGTGGAATGATGTTAGCAAACATCGCCCCCTGAGATGTAGAATGATTCAGGGAAAATCTGGAGCTTTGCTGCAGGGTGATAGGTCTTCAGTCAGATTTTTTGACAAGCAGTGATGCAGGATCTTCTTGACTGATTTGATATCTGTTGTCCTTGGAAGTCCTGAAGAGAATGTTGAAGAAGAAGACTCTTGATATAGTATAGTTGTTCTTCTTCTTCTAAATGAATATCGCTGCCTATCACTGTAAGCTTCAGTATGAGTTCTTGTGTGTGAAGATTTTTCTGGTGCTGTATGAAATCTTATAGTCGGTCTGTGTGTATCTCTATTATTTTTTGACTGAGTATCTTCTTGTTCTTGTTCTCTGTACTGTTCTCTAATTGTAGATCTTGTTTTCTTTTCTATCTGTTCAAAAATTTGAATCCTCTGTAATTAATGCTGACGCCTTGAGAATAATCAGCATTAAATCATTTCCTCAACTGTCCCGTGGAAAATAAGCAAGAATATTCCTGATGTTGAAACCGATTCCTCGATCTCCTGTGGAGTTCGTCCGTGGGGAAGGGGTGGTCTCGCACCTACTTCGCTCCTGCAAGCAAAACAACAAAGAAGACAAGGTGACGCAGACCCAAGGGCCCGGCGGGGGAGGTCCCACCACAAACCCGGAAGATCTCAAAGTGCTTCACCTCCTTAGCCAGAAGCCGAGCTAATGTACCCTCGGAAAGCACTTGAAGATCGGAGCAGGAGAGCGCAGGGGAGAACCTGCTTTCTGGGGTACCCCTTGGGTCCTATTTATAGTTTTTCAAAATCTGGACTGCCAAAAACCAAAAGAACTGACCTAAAATTACCAAAAAACCCTTGGTTGGGTCTGCCAACAGCCAAACTCCGCTGTTTTGAAGGGCTATGGGCAGACCAGCGGGGGCAAAACAGTAAAAAGTACCTCATACATCCAGGCGAGCTGGGGAGCTTTGAGCTCCTCGGTGTGTTCTGCTCGCCTACTGTTGTCGAGCTCCACTCGAGGACGCGAGTTGTGTCTCGCTCGGCATATGCCGAACTCGGGGTCGCCGATCGTCGATCTCTGGTCGACGGATGTCGAGCTCTGGCTCGCCCCCTTTACTGCCGAGCTCGCCTATTGTCCTCAACCCAATATGCCTAGACCCTGGTGACCTTGCTCGCCGGACACGGGGTTGCACACAATCCCCGCTCTTTCCGAGCTTGTCAAAGCTCGGAAAGAAACATCCAACCCCAAGTGTGCGACGAGCGCTGGTTGGCGAGTTGGAGGGAATCTTCTGGTGGGGGCCACCTGCGGCTATATATATGTGCACCTGCCCACCTGCCTGACTCTTGCCATTCCCTCTGCTGCCCTGCCAAGATTCCTCTTCCTAAGGAGATCTAAGAGCGCATAGACCGAGCCCGTCAGGCCTCCGCAGCTCGCGTTGCCACTCTGACGGCGGTCCCCGCGAAAGCTCCCCAAACCGATTCTACCGAGCCCAGTTCCAAGAAGTCAAAGCCATTCCCTGAGGCGGCTGAGCCCATTTTCAACGACCTGAGGTCCACACTGGCTCGCGAGACCGGCTCTTCCACCCGAACTATTCTTGAGAAGGATAGAGAGGTGGTCGTAGTTGGCGACGACTTGGACGGTCAACCAGATGGCGAGGGCGTCGCGCCGCGAGAGCCCACACCGCGGGGTGAGAACACGGTCGCCAACTCGCGATTCTCGGCACCGGACAACCATCCCCGGGATCCGCCTCTTCTCTTTGGGATCCTGCCTGTGAGCTCGCAGAGGCCGAATTCGCCAGTGTGCACCTCCACTCCTCGCCAAGCTGACGTGGTCGTGGGGGATGGTCTGGGGACCATTCCCACCCCGGGATTCGAGCTCATCTCCCCGGGAGCTCGCGGCCCAGGTCGCGGGAAGGATCTAAGGTTCATACCTCCCCGCATCTCCCTCGATCTGCCGAGCTCGTCTGGTCAGTCTTGCTTCTCTCTCCATGAGTTACCTCTGCCTCTTTTTGCTAACACTTTTGTCTTCATAGCTCTCCCCAGTCAATCGGCTGCCGAGGAATCCTCGTGGGCAGCCCACTATTCTCCCCTCCCTTCCCCGAGCTCGCTGGACTCTTACTTGGGTCCTGAGGTGGATCAAGGCGAGTTGACGAGGAGGGAGGTCAAACTTCTCAAAAAGCTGGTGTGCGGGCTGCGCGAGGTGCAGGGGGTCAACGAGGCGCTGCAGCGCGATTACGCGCGTCTTGCTGATGAGGTGCGCCGTGGCCAAGTTGGCAAGCTGATGTCCCCCTCCCGGCTCCTGGACGAGATAGTTGACTGTTTCTCGGTTGCGCAGAGGAATTCCGGAAGGATCCGCGAGCTGCTACGCACGCGGCAGCCTAGGGGGCGGGGGTCGCGAGGCCGGGGTAGGTAAGTGGGCGGCTCCTCTGCTGAGCCAACCGACACTCGCATCCCGATGCCCTCCCTGCTCGCGCGCCCTGCCTTTCTAAATCCTGAACTTTATTTCTGTAATAAATAAATCTTAGAACACTCTTGATCACGTTGATTAAATAAAATGCTGCAATGTTTGGCTTAGCCTTGGTTGGGATGCGCCGGAAGTCGGCGAGCTGGGGTGGCGAGCTGGGCTGATTGGACAGCCTGCCTCAGATTTCTTTTCCTATAAATAGCCCCCCCTCACCTACTCCCGTACTGTGCCTTTATTGCTTTTTTCCCTTCTACCTGTGCTTTTCCGTTTCCTGCTCGCGCTCTACCTCTGCCTCCGCGAATCATGGCCAAGGCGAATCCAGATGCCGACGGCCCCTCCAAGTGTGCTCAGCACTTCACGAACTATTACTTCTTCGAGGGGCACACTAGCGATGAGTAGCTCGCTGAGTTTGTGGCGGAGCGCGTTCCACCGGGCTTTGAGGCTCGCAGGCCAAAACAGGGGGAGGCCATCAATACCTTTTACGAGGATGAGCTCGCCTTCCCCCTTTCTCACTTTGATGTGGGGTTACGCCTCCCCCTGTGGCCGGAGATCTGGCAGATCTTAAAATACTACGGAGCCGTGCCCGCTGATAAGCCCGGAATCCGCGACCTGTCCGCGCAGTGTTCCAGACCGGGCGGTCTGCCTTTTCAAGCCGCCAAGCCTCCCAAGCCGGGCGGTCTCCAAGTCAGACCGCTACCAACGCCTACCCTGCTCAGCGACAAGGCCCAAGGACCCAGCCGACAGCTCGCCAGGGGGAATCCGCCAGGCGCGCGGCTTCCCTCCTTTCTTGTTTCTTTCTCTTTTGCTTCCCCTCACCTCTTCCCAGTTCTCCCGTACCCCGGGCAGCCGGTAATTTTAGCCCTGCCCGTTTGGGCAGGCCCCCGAGCCTATAAATAGGGGGTGGGTGTACTCCCCAAGACACGCTGACTGGTACCCAGGAGCTCGCCTGTTGAGAGCTCCGGTCTCAAGTCGAGTGTATTGCAGCTTGTAGCCCGGCCGGCTTCTTCTTTTACTTCTTGTAACCAATTCTCATTTTTAAGTAAAGGAAAGCCCGCCGCAGGAGTGGCATTTTAAGCCGCGGAGGGCGAACTCTGCTGTTGCCGCTGCCAGCGGCCCCCCTCTTTTTTCGGTCTGTCCTTTAGCCGCGACCGCTAGTAACCGATTAGTCGACAGTCTCCTCCTTTCCATCCCTATTCCCCGGTGTTCGAACCGTTAGCTGGTGGTGCCCGACTCCCAGTCTGTTTCGTTTCTGGCGGTTTCTTGTTGCGGGCTAGCATTGATGACATCACGTCCATCGTTAAAGAAATCGCGTCGGCTTGCAAAATTCTAACCGCAAGTGGCGAGTAGCGACCCGTGCTTGGCAGGAATCCTGAAGAATGTCAAGAGTCAGGGGATTTTATAGACAACGATGAAGCAGTCGCGGTCTCCGGCTTAGTTCAACATTTTCGAAGTTTTCTGCAAACTTAAAAATATGCGGGGATTATGATAAGCCCGGAATCCGCAACCTGTCCGCGCAGTGTTCCAGACCGGGCGGTCTGCCTTTTCAAGCCGCCAAGCCTCCCAAGCCGGGCGGTCTCCAAGTCAGACCGCTACCAACGCCTACCCTGCTCAGCGACAAGGCCCAAGGACCCAGCCGACAGCTCGCCAGGGGGAATCCGCCAGGCCGCGCGGCTTCCCTCCTTTCTTGTTTGTTTCTCTTTTGCTTCCCCTCACCTCTGCCCGGTTCTCCTGTACCCCGGGCAGCCGGTAATTTTAGCCCTGCCCGTTTGGGCAGGCCCCCGAGCCTATAAATAGGGGGTGGGTGTACTCCCCAAGACACGCTGACTGGTACCCAGGAGCTCGCCTGTTGAGAGCTCCGGTCTCAAGTCGAGTGTATTGCGGCTTGTAGCCCGGCCGGCTACTTCTTTTACTTCTTGTAACCAATTCTCATTTTTAAGTAAAGGAAAGCCCGCCGCAGGAGTGGCATTTTAATCCGTGGCGGGCGAACTCTGCTGTTGCCGCTGCCAGCGGCCCCCCTCTTTTTTCGGTCTGTCCTTTAGCCGCGACCGCTAGTAACCGATTAGTCGACAGTCTCCTCCTTTCCATCCCTATTCCCCGGTGTTCGAACCGTTAGGTGGTGGTGCCCGACTCCCAGTCCGTTTTCGTGCATCAACACCCGCGCAGCTGAATTCCAATGCCATCGCGATGATGGTGGCGTTCGCGAGTTACCTCCGGTGGGAGAGGATCGAGTTCAACCTGACGGTGTTCAGGAAGCTCTTCTCCTACAAGGCGACGGAGGATGGGGTCGCCTACTTCTGCGGCTCGCTAATCAAAGTTGTCGAAATCGCGAACAAGCACCATACCTGGATGACCAAGATCGCCTTCATCAAGGGCGATCTCGGCAACATCCCCTACTCGCCTCAGCAGAAGGGCGAAGAGGTGTACCGCCCACCGGCCGTGTCCGACAACGACGCCGAGCTCCATAAATACTTCCTCCATAAAGATTTCGAGGTCGCCTTCCAGCAGAGAGGCCTCGACGCGCTCCCCCCCATTCTGCCCGGCGAAGGTAAGCTTCCCTCCTCATCTTGCCGAGTTCGCCTGACCGCCGAACTCGCCATATCATTGCTGAATTCCTAACGTTTCGAAGTGTTTTATTGCAGGGGAGCGAATAATCCCCATGAACCCGCCATTTGCGGATCTGGGGCTCCATACCGACCCTCTTGCTCGCGAGAGGGCGGCGGCGGCGGCCTGCCGAGATGAGGCGGCCCTCTCGCAACCCTCTTCCAGCAAGAGGCGACCTGAGGACGCAGGGTCGAACCCGCCATTCGGCCATCGACAAATGAAGAAGATGCGGAGAGCCCTGCTGGCTCCGCGGGGGCAACAACAACAACAGCCCGGCCCCAACCCGGCCCCAAGTACATCAGCTCGTCGGCGACCCCTCCCGACGCGTCGCCGGAGAGCCCGCTGAAGGAGATAACCAGCAAGGGGCAGAAAGGTGGCTAGAGCCCCTGTTCCACGGCGGCGATCTCCCCTCCTCCATCGGCGAAGAGGGCTGCCCGCGACCGCGCGCCGCCGAAGCAACACCCCCTCTTCAACTTCAGCGCGCGCTGGAAGGACTCGGCGGGCGAGCACATGCTGTAGTGGGACGAGCTCGCTCATCGAGTCTCCGTCTCCACTCTGCACCACTCCTGGCACGACCTCGAGCCTGCCACCGGTCCCGCCTACGCCCTCGGCTTAGGCCTATATGGCTGGGAGGATGCCGAGGCCTATAAGAAGATGACCCTTCGGCAGCTAGGTGAGAGCCTGACAGCGGGATCTGCTCGAGGCCAAGGATGAAACCGAGTGTCTTCCAGCCCTGCCAGATAGGTGAGATCCTGACAGCGGGATCTCCTCGGGGTCCACTACTAACACCATCGAGTGACTTCCAGCCCTACCAGCTAGGTGAGAGCCTGACAGCGGGATCTGATCGAGGCCAAGGATGACACTGAGGGACTTCCAGCCCTGCCAGCTAGGTGAGAGCCTCATAGCGGATCTTCTCGGGGTCCAAAATTCATTATATTCCTCTATGCAGGCTAGCTATGATAATATTAGAGAGTTGAAGGAATTTATTATAATCAAAGTGTTGCTTACATGTTTCAGGGAAAAAATCGTTTTAGGTCGTCACCACTCCATGTGAGACGCAGGGTCTCGCCCTCTACATTTTGAAGTCGATAACCCCCTGACCTCAAGGCTTCCTTTACAATGAATGGTCCCTCCCAGCTGGGATTGAGCTTCCCTACGGATGCTGACCTCCCTGCTGCATCCACCTTATTCAGCACCAAGTCCCCTTCCACGAATTGCTTGACCCTGCCATGCTTGTCAAAGTACTTGGTCATTCTCCTTTTCACCTCCTCCTGCCGGATAGTGGAAAGGTCCCTCACCGCTTCCACCATGTCAAGGGAGAGCCTCAGTTCCTCCCCATTCTCCGCTTGCCATTCCTCACGGCCTTCTAATGCCGCAACGACTCGCGGTGTTTGGACTTCGAATTCTACGGGGAGCACTGCCTCGCATCCATGGGAGAGTTTGAAGGGGGTCTCTCCCGTAGCCGTGTTGGGGGTGGTCCTTAGGGCCCAAAGAACTGCGGGAAGCTGCTCCACCCAGCTCCCCTTCAAGTTCTCCACCTTCTTCTTGAGGAGGTTGACGATGATCTTGTTTGCGGCCTACACCTGTCCGTTGCTCCTGGGGTGATGGACCGAGGAGAACCTGAGGTCGATTCCGAGCTGCTCGCAGAAGCCGGTGAATTCGGCGCTGGCGAACTGGGGATCGTTGTCCGTGACGATGGCCTGGGGCAGACAATGGCGACAGATGATCTCCCCCCAAACAAAGTTCCTGATCACCTGGGAGGTCACCTTGGCCAACGCCTTCACCTCCATCCACTTTGAGAAGTAGTCAATCATTACTAGGAGGAACCTTCTCTGAACGCTGGCTTGGGGGAATGGTACAACCAAATCCATTCCCCAAATTGCAAAGGGCCATGGAGCCGTGATACTTCTGAGTCGCTGGGCCGGCTGTAGCTGAAGAGGGGCAAACAACTGGCACTTATGACATCTTCTTGCGAACTCTGCGGTGTCTCGGCCCAGGCTGGGCCAGAAATACCCTTGCCTTACTATCCTCCCTTCCAGGGTCCGACTCCCGGAGTGACTCCCACATTACCCGGAGTGGACTTCCTCCAAGATCCTTCGTACTTCTCCCTCGGTCACGCAGTGGGCTAGCATCCCTGAGAGGGTCTTCCTGTATAGCTGCACGTCCTGGAGGAGGTAATATGCTGACTTGTGCCTCAGTTTCTTCTTATCTATCCCTCCCGGATACTCTCCCGTGGAGAGGAAAACCACCACTGGATCCATACACGAAGCTTGTTGATCGATTTCCATGAGCTCTCCTTCTTCGATGGAGGGGCGGAATAGGTCGGTGATGGTGCCCCCCCCCCCACCTGGGGACCATGCTTCGCTAGCTGATCGACTTGTTCATTCTCTTCCCTGGGCACGTGTCGGATGGTGAAAGTTTGAAAATTGCCAATGACCCCCTTCACCTTGGCCAAGTACGATCGCATGGTGGGCTCCCTTGCCTCAAACTCCCCGTTGATTTGGGAAGCTACTACCATGGAGTCAGTAAGGACCTCCACATCCAATACCCCTAGCTCCCTTGCTAGACGAAGCCCCGCTAACACGGCCTCGTAATCGGCCTGGTTGTTGGTAATGGGAAAGTGCACCACCACCGTCTGCTCGATTCGAGTTCCCTGAGGGCTTTTTAGGATCACCCCGACTCCAACGGAATGCCTTCCTGAGGCGCCATCCACTCTTACCTTCCAAGGAGCAGGGCGAGTGAGCTCTTCCTCCGCCACTTCAACCACATAGTCGGCCAAGAAGTTGGCCATCGCCTGAGCTTTGATCGAGAGCCGCGGAATGAAGGAGACGTCGAACTCGCTCAGCTACACCGACCACTTAGCCAGCCTGCCTGAATGCTCCACCCCCTCAAAGATGTTGTGGAGGGGATGGTCGGTCACTACTCGAATTGAGTGAGCCTGGAAGTATGGTCGTAGCCTCCTGACCGAGATGATTAGGGCAAATGCTAGCTTCTCCAAAATCGTGTACCTGAACTCGGCCTTTCTCAGGACCCGGCTCACGTAATAAATAGGGAGCTGCTTCTTCCCTTCTTCACGAACCAAGATGGAGCTCAAGGCCTCTGCCCCGACCTCGAGATATAAGTGAAAGTCCACCTAGTGTCAACTACCTTCACCTATGGGGGGGGGGGAATAGGTGACGTGCAGCGTTTTTGCGGAATTAAAATTGTACATGCACACGAAAATAAAACAGCACAGCAAAGAAAGTACACAAGCAATTTATAGTGGTTCCCCGATTTGGGTACATCCACTTCCCCCTTCGACCTATCTCCCAACAAGGGACGACTCAGTCACTTCACCAACAGGATTGAAATCCAATCCTTACACTATCGGAAGGAACCCTTTCACACGTAGGAGACAACACTCCCACAACACGGGTTGCACCCAACTCTTACAACTAGGAACCAACGTTCCTTTTCAATAAAAATGAACTAGAATGTACAAGAAATACAAACTACTTATGGAGACCAAGGTGTCCCTCTTCATTCGATGACGTGTTCTAGAAGTCAACGAAGAGTCCACAACCCTAGATCTCACTTGGAGAGAATGTAACACCCCCTATCCGTCGCATAGTATATAGCAGTAGGTCCGGCCGGGGCCCGACGCCATATACCACAGACAGACCGGGTGGTTACGTATGGAAACCATCCAACCAATCTCAACGTCCTACACAGAGCATTCTAGCGGAAGCAGTTTATAAGTTGTAAACAAGAACCCAGCATTAGAGCACGAATGTCCACTATTACATAATTAGGAATGTTATACAAAATACCCAAAATCGGCCTTAAGGCCTTACAGAATGTTTCACTTGAATAATACATGATTTACAAACCTCGGCACGCAAGCCGGTCATACATGAATAAAACAGAAAACATTTCCACTTGGGCCTTCGAGGGCCAGCTTCGCAAAGAGGGCTTTAGCCCGCTATTGACCGCTTGGTCCAGCTGCACCTGCAAGCAACAAACCACCGCACGGTGGCAAACAAGGCAACGGTCAGCAATGCTGACCAAATTATAACGATCCCGCCCCCAACTCGGGGCGGCGATGCTCCTTCCCTGCATTTCATTATCATAAGCGAGCAATGCATATAACCATAGCCATTTCATCACAGACGTTGGCTCGCACGGCCACACGCCTCGTGCACTCAGGGCACATTCTTGGTGAACCGGTCGATGTCACGTCAATTAAAGCCATTAACATTCCGGACTCACCACCGCCACTTAGACGTCCATTCCTATGAGCAATTTGTCTTCCTGTCCTGGGTCACGTCAATTTAAGCCATTGACCGCCGAAGACTCACATCTATGCCAACGGCGAGTGCCACGTAACCTTAGGTCTCTCTAACCGAACGACATAAAGCGGGTACGGTTCCATCTAACCCGTGCTCACATCGCAACGACAATTTAAGCCATTTGCGCGGGTCAAACTTCCACCGAGTCCCATTCTACCGCAAATCACATAACCCCGTTATGTTCAAGTTGGCTCTCAGGCCACCAAGTTGGCAAGATCTCGTATCCGCCCAGTTTTCCGGGTGCACCTTTGGGTTTGTCCCCAAGGCTCCCTGCTGCAATCTACCGCGTAGAAAACCCGAAAAACAAACAATAGCACGGAGTCTTCTCCGGCCTTATGCAATGCAACATCACCGATCCAGACTAACATGTCCGGGTAGGCTTCAACCAAAATGCCTATGTCCGTTCTCGCATACGGACTCTAAACAAAGGGGACTTCACATATCTACCCGAAGGAACGCCTCCAACTCTCCGCAAACTCGCGGGAGCGGGCTTCCTATGCAAAGAAAGAGAGCGACTCATGCTCAAGATGAGGATCGTTACCCTTGCGTTCCTCTTTGGCGCCATTGAAAAGTAATCGGATGGAAATCACCGCACTTGCGTTGCCTCCGTGGATCCGGAGTCGGCTTGCGATTCGGAGCTCCGAAGCTCCTCCAATGGCGGATCTAGCTCTTCTTCTTCTTGCCTTAGCTCTCCTCTCTCCAAGGATTTAGAAAGAGAATAAGTGAAGAAAAGTGAGGTTTTCCAAGTCAACTCACGGGTATATCCTCTCAGGAACAACCCCCAGCCATTGGATCTCAACCTAAGGAAACGAACGGCTTTGATTCGGGGCTGAAATGCCCAATCTAGACCGAACACGGCCTGGTACACGCCCGTGTCCAGGGCCGTGTGCCGCATTCGCCGTCAAAATCGAATCACCTGGAACCTCACACGGGTATCGAACACGCCCGTGTTCGAACTTGACACGCCCGTGTTCCACCTGACACGGCCGTGTAGCCGGCCGTGTACCCCATGATTTTTCCCCGTTTTCAACCCGAGCACTGCACGGGTTCTAGGACACGCCCGTGTCCTTGCCCGTGTCACCTTGACACGCCTGGGCTCCAGGCCGTATACACGGTCTCGACACTTCGCGGCTAAGTGTCGACACGGGTCGACACGCCCTGCGACACGCCCGTGTCGCAGGCCGTGTGCCATGTCTCGACACATTGTCGACACCAAAGTGTCGACTTCGTGGGACGAGTGTCGACACAGGTTGACACGCCCTGCGACACGCCCGTGTCGCAGGCCGTGTGCCATGTCTCGACACAACGCCAAAGCACAGTGTCGACTTCGCGGCTAAGTGTCGACACGGGTCGACACGCCCTGCGACACGCCCGTGTCGCAGGCCGTGTGCCCAGTCTCGACACAATGTCGAGACCAAAGTGTCGACTCCACGCCTTAGTGTCGACACAGGCTTGACACGCCCTGGGACACGCCCGTGTCCCAGGCCGTGTGCCTGCAGCCAGAACTCAAACTGGCCCAAAATATCCCCCTTTGCTCCTTTGAGTTTCGGGGCGTTACAACTCTACCCCTCTTAAAAGAATTTCGTCCACGAAATTACATAAAGGAAAAACATGTACAAAACCAAAATTTGTACCTGAGCGGAACAACTCCGGATACTCGTCAAGCATCGTCTGCTCTCGCTCCCAAGAGAGCTCCTCACGACCGCAATTGTCCCACCGGACCTTGACCATCCTGATCTCTTTATTGCGTAGCCGCTTGACCTCCGAGTCCTCAATCCGCACGGGCTTGACTTTTGTCGTTAGCCCACTATCCACCGACACTTGATCAACAGCGATCACTTGCGTAGGCTCTTGCACCGCCTTCCGAAGCACCGAAATATGGAATACATCATGTAAACCACTTAGCTCCACTGAAAGCTTCAGCCGATAGGCCGCTTCTCCTACTCGCTCCAGAACCTCGAACGGTCCAAGGTACCTCGGGCTTAGCTTTTTCAATCGCCGCACCCGCGAGACACCCTTGAACGGCTTGATCTTCAAGTATACATAATCGCCCACAATGAACTCCACGTTCCTGTGCTTGACATTATAATACTTTGCTTGCCGGTCCTGAGCGATGAGCAACCTCTCCCGAATGGTTCTCACCAAGTAAGTAGCATCCTCCACTTTCGATCGCTTATACAACTTTGACTCGCCCGTTTCTAACCAAGACAACGGCGTGCGACATCTTCTACCATATAGGGCCTCGAAAGGCGCCATCTGAATACTTGTTTGGTAGCTATTGTTGTATGCGAACTCCACCAAATAAAGGTGGTCTTCCCATTGCTTTCCGAAATCCAAGACACACATGCGAAGCATGTCTTCCATGGTTCTATTGACCCTCTCGGTCTGCCCATCCGTTTGTGGATGGAAGGCTGTGCTAAACTTCAGCTTTGTTCCCAACATTTGCTGCACCAGCCTCCAATCATTGGACGTGAACCGCCCATCTCGGTCACTCACGATGTTGCGGGGCACACCATGAAGCCGTACTATGTTATCCACATATATCTTTGCCAGCTTCTCCACCAGATCATCCTTCCTATGCGGAATAAAATGCGACACCTTCATTAATCGATCAACAACCACCCAAATGGCGTCGTTCCCCTTTTGCAACCTTGGCAAACCGTGCACAAAGTCCATAGAGATGTCGTCAAATTTCCACTCCGGAATAGGCAAGGACTTAAGAAATCCTCCCGGCTTTTGGCACTCCGCCTTCACCAAGGCGCAAGTTTGGCACTTCGCTACGTATAGCGCCACATCCTTTTTCAAACCCGGCCACCAAAATAGTTTCTTTACATCGCGGTACATCTTCGTGCTCCCCGGGTGAATCGAGTACTTCGTATGGTGTGCCTCGTACAACAACTCCACCCGTAAATTGCCCACACTTGGGACGCACAAACGACCGTCTTTCCACAGCATTCCATCCACCACAACGAATTAGGAATTTGACCCATCCAGAGCCTCTATCATGAACTGCTTCATATGAGCATCCATATCCAAAGCCTGCTGAATCCGATCAGCCAGGTCATATTGGACTTCGGTCCAATTCAGCACTACTTCAGCACTAGATTGTCTATCCACACAAACAATCTCCAACGCCTCCAATTCCTGCACCAACCGCTCATCATGCACTGATAGCCAATTTGCTTGAGCTGGGGCTCGGCGACTCAACGCGTCCGCAACCGCATTCCCTTTGCCAGGCACGTAGTGGATCTTGAATGTATAGTCCCCCAGGAACTCCATCCATCTACGCTGCCGCATATTCAGATCCTTCTGATCAATCAGGTACTTTAGGCTCTTGTGATCGGTGTAGATATCAATCTTCACACCGTACAAATAGTGTCTCCACAGCTTCAAGGCAAAAATCACGGCCGCTAACTCCAAGTCATGGACCGGATAATTCCTCTCGTGCACTTTTAGCTGTCTCGAGCCATAAGCTATCACGCTTCCGTGCTGCAGTAGCACGCAACCCAAACCGCTGCCCGAAGCATTGCTATATATCTCATAGCCTTCGGTTCCACATGGCGAACTCAGCACAGACGCCATGGTCAACCGACACTTCAACTCCTCAAAAGCTCGCGCACACTCCGGCGTCCAAACGAACTTATGATCCTTCCTCGTCAAAGTAGTGAGAGGTAACGCTATCCACGAGAAGTTCTCTACGAAGCGCCTATAATAGCCGGCAAGCCCCAAAAAGCTCCAGACTTCTGCTACCGTAGCAAGCTCAGGCCACTCCCGTATCGCAACAATCTTCGCCGGATCCACAGCAATACCCTCTCCACTCACTATATGCCCGAGGAACGCCACTGAGGATAGCCAAAACTCGCACTTCGAGAACTTGGCATACAACTGATTTCTCCTGAGTGTCTCCAACACCAAATGGAGATGCTTGAAGTGATCCTCCTCACTTTGCGAGTACACCAATATATCGTCGATGAAGACGATCACGAAATGGTCCAAGTACTCCCTGAAAGTCCGGTTTATCAAATCCATGAACACTGACAGCGCATTAGTCAGCCCAAATGGCATGACCGTAAACTCATAATGCTCGTACCTCGTACTAAACGCTGTCTTCGGGATATCACTCTCCCTTATCCGCAGCTGATAGTACCCAGCCTTGAGATCCAACTTCGAGTACACCGTCGACCCGACTAACTGATCGAAGAGATCATCAATCCGGGGGATCGGGTACTTGTTCTTCTCAGTCAGCTTGTTTAGCTCCCGATAATCAATACATAGCCTCAAGCTTCCGTCCTTCTTCTTAACAAAGAGGACCGGTGCGCTCCAAGGTGAAGAACTCGGGCGCACATACTCTTGCTCCAACAACTCTTGCAGTTGTACTTTCAGCTCTGCCATTTCCTTAGGCGCTAGCCGATACGGAGATCGTGACACAGGCTTTGCACCTGGCACTAGCTTGATCGTAAAATCTATCTCCCGTTGAGGTGCGGCTCCGGGAAGATCCGCGGGGAACACATCAGGGTATTCTGATACCACTGAAATACAATCCAAAGCGGGCTTCGGCTTTGCAACCTCCACCAGTGTAAAGAACAGTTCTGCTCCTACACGAACCGCCTTCACCACCTGAAGAGCAGACATCAACATCTTGCTCGACCCCTTTAAGCCCATAAAAGTCGTCTCACGACTTGCTCCCAGCTTGACTTCCTTGCTACCGAAATCTATATGGGCCTGCTGCTCCGAGAGCCAGTCCATGCCAAATATGACGTCGAACTCCACCAACGGAAGTAAGGACGCCCGCAGGTCAAACTCCTGCTCTCCAATACGAATCTTAACATCGCAGATCCTATCCGCTCGCATCGAACACCCATTTGGCAACAACACATCCAACTTATCCTTCGCCATCGAAGAAGGGACTCCGATGCGTAATATAAATCCTTCGGACAAGAAGGAGTGTGAAGCTCCCATATCAAAGAGTGCTCGTGCCGTATTTTCACAAATCAATACAAATCCTAAACAAGTAGTGGTAAGGTAACATGTGCATAACAAGTATTTAAAGAAATTAACTTGCTATAAATTAAACCGTACCTGTCACCACATCAGCTTGTTTAATGGCCTCCTGTTGGCCAAGATTGTAGACCCTTGGTTGGGCCGGAGCATAATGGGATGCGGTCGACTCCACCGCCTTTCCTTTCTCTTCATAGGTAGCTCCCGGCCTCCTCTCGGACTTAGGACGTCCGCTCCAACAATCACGGGCGAAATGCCCCGTCTTTCCACATATAAAACACGCACCCGGGGTCCGACCCGTAGTCGCCCCAGAAGCGCCAGAAGGAGCTGGACCCGAAGTCCTATGCTTCTTGAAAGTCCTCCGATAGCCGGACTTTGAAGTAGTCGGCACTCTGAACTCAGATTTCTTTTCACTCAAGCTTTTCTTCGCTTGCACGCTCTTCATATCCTTCTCCAAGGACCGGGCAGTATTGACCAAGGTTAAGAAACCCTGCGTCATTGGCCCCGATAGTAATAATCTCAGCTCATCCCTCAAGCCTTCATAGAAGCGATTAGTATTGCGCTCCTCATCCATGATGATGGAGCTAGCATAACGACTCAAATGCGTAAACTCGTGGAGATATTCATCCACGCTCCTCTCACCCTGCACCAACTTCAGGAACTCATTCTCCATTGAAATCCTCTGAGTAGAAGGGAGGTATCTTGCTAAGAACAATCCCGAGAACTCTTCCATTGGAACGTCTATCAGTTGTCTACCTCTCAAATGATGCAGCTCCAATCCTTCCCACCATATCCTCGCTTCCCCGTCCAGAAGGAACGTAGCGATGGTGGTCATTTGCCACTCCTCCGTCTCCATCGCTGTCATGACTCTCTTCACCCTAGAGAGCCAGTCTTCAGCCTGAGATGGGGTTCCCAACCCCGAGAATAACGGAGGGTTAAAGCTCATTACATGCTTCAACTGCATCTCAGTTGCCATCCTTGGAACTATTGGTTCCGCAACCACTTGCTCCATCCTCCTCGGCTCAGCCTCTTGAAGAGGTACTTGCTCCATCACATGAGCGGGCTGCTGCGCTTGCCTTCCAGGCTGCGTATTGATCACGGCCAACACCGCTTCAGCCACCAATCGTATATTTTCAGCCGACAGAGGTGTTGCGGGAGCAACTTCCGGTGCACTACTAGCCTCAGAAACTCGGCGTTCTGATGGCCCAACACCACTTATGGTCACCTATAGTGGTACAAAACACCGTTAAGCGACCAAATAAATTGCAAATAGTAATTATAGGAACACGCAGGTTCCTCAAACACGAGTATTTTCATTCCTAAGTGGACATTCATGGGTTCTTTTACCATTATAACGATGACGCACACAATGTGCTCACCACCCCTTAAAAAGAATTCTCCCACGAATTCAGGTTAAGCCCGACCAAAACCAGTAGTCTGATACCAAATTGTAACACCCCCTATCCGTCGCATAGTATATATCAGTAGGTCCGGCCGGGGCCCGATGCCATATACCACAGACAGACCGGGTGGTTATGTATGGAAACCATCCAACCAATCTCAACGTCCTACACAGAGCATTCTAGCGGAAGTAGTTTATAAGTTGTAAACAAGAACCCAACATTAGAGCACGAATGTCCACTATTACATAACTAGGAATGTTATACAAAATACCCAAAATCGGCCTTAAGGCCTTACAGAATGTTTCACTTGAATAATACATGATTTACAAACCTCGGCACGCAGGCCGGTCATACATGAATAAAACAAAAAACATTTCCACTTGGTCCTTCGAGGGCCAGCTTCGCAAAAAGGGCTTTAGCCCGCTATTGACCGCTTGGTCCAGCTGCACCTGCAAGCAACAAACCACCGCACGGTGGCAAACAAGGCAACGGTCAGCAATGCTGACGAAATTATAACGATCCCGCCCCCAACTCGGGGCGGCGCTGCTCCTTCCCTGCATTTCATTATCATAAGCGAGCAATGCATATAACCATAGCCATTTCATCACAGACGTTGGCTCGCACGGCCACACGCCCCGTGCACTCAGGGCACATTCTCGGTGAACCGGTCGATGTCACGTCAATTAAAGCCATTAACATTCCGGACTCACCACCGCCACTTAGACGGCCATTCCTATGAGCAATTTGTCTTCCTGGCCTGGGTCACGTCAATTTAAGCCATTGACCGCCGAAGACTCACATCTATGCCAACGGCGAGTGCCACGTAACCTTAGGTCTCTCTAACCAAACGACATAAAGCGGGTACGGTTCCATCTAACCCGTGCTCACATCGCAACGACAATTTAAGCCATTTGCGCGGGTCAAACTTCCACCGAGTCCCATTCTACCGCAAATCACAAAACCCCGTTATGTTCAAGTTGGCTCTCAGGCCACCAAGTTGGCAAGATCTCGTATCCGCCCAGTTTTTCGGGTGCACCTTTAGGTTAGTCCCCAAGGCTCCCTACTGCAATCTACCGCGTAGAAAACCCGAAAAACAAACCATAGCACGGAGTCTTCTCCGGCCTTATGCAATACAACATCACCGATCCAGACTAACATGTCCGGGTAGGCTTCAACCAAAATGCCTATGTCCGTTCTCGCATACGGACTCTAAACAACGGGGACTTCACATATCTACCCGAAGGAACGCCTCCAACTCTTCGCAAACTCGCGGGAGCGGGCTTCCTATGCAAAGAAAGAGAGCGACTCATGCTCAAGATGAGGATCGTTACCCTTGCGTTCCTCTTTGGCGCCATTGAAAAGTAATCGGATGGAAATCACCGCACTTGCGTTGCCTCCGTGGATCCGGAGTCGGCTTGCGATTCGGAGCTCTGAAGCTCCTCCAATGGCAGATCTAGCTCTTCTTCTTCTTGCCTTAGCTCTCCTCTCTCCAAGGATTTAGAAAGAGAATAAGTGAAGAAAAGTGAGGTTTTCCAAGTCAACTCACGGGTATATCCTCTCAGGAACAACCCCCAGCCGTTGGATCTCAACCTAAGGAAACGAACGGCTTTTATTCGGGGCTGAAATGCCCAATCTGGACCGAACACGGCCTGGCACACGCCCGTGTCCAGGGCCGTGTGCCGCATTCGCCGTCAAAATCGAATCACCTGGAACCTCACACGGGTATCGAACACGCCCGTGTTCGAGCTGACATGCCCGTGTTCCACCTGACACGGCCGTGTAGCCGGCCGTGTACCCCATGATTTTTCCCCGTTTTCAACCCGAGCACTGCACGGGTTCTAGGACATGCCTGTGTCCTTTCCCGTGTCACCTTGACACGCCTGGGCTCCAGGCCGTGTACACGGTCTCGACACTTCGCGGCTAAGTGTCGACACGGTCGACACGCCCTGCGACACTCCCGTGTCGCAGGCCGTGCGCCATGTCTCGACACATTGTCGACACCAAAGTGTCGACTTCGCGGGACGAGTGTCGACACGGGTTGACACGCCCTGCGACACGCCCGTGTCGCAGGCCGTGTGCCATGTCTCGACACAACGCCAAAGCACAATGTCGACTTCGCGGCTAAGTGTCGACACGGGTCGACACGCCCTGCGACACGCCCATGTCGCAGGCCGTGTGCCCAGTCTCGACACAATGTCGAGACCAAAGTGTCGACTCCACACCTTAGTGTCGACACAGGCTTGACACTCCCTGGGACACGCCCGTGTCCCAGGCCGTGTGCCTGCAGCCAGAACTCAAACTGGCCCAAAATATCCCCCTTTGCTCCTTTGAGTTTCGGGGCGTTACAGAGAATCTCCCGGAAACCGGTGGCGGCAAGAAGGGCGGCGGCTTGGTTCTCAGGATCGGCGGCGACAAAGGTGTGTGGCTGCTGTGCTTTGGAGACTCAATCTTCGTAGCAAAGCTAGCAAGGTCTACCAACGGTCACACTAGGATCGATCGTCTCGATCGATTCAGAAGGGGATGGTTTTCCCGATCGAAGAATCAAGAGACAAGGGATCTCTGGATAGACACGCGAGACGCTATACTTGGCTAAGCTTCTATCACCGGAAGATCTGGATGAACCACGATCAAAAGTGGCGAACAAATAGCATGAGCGGCGATGGCGGCGGAGCTGGTATCGCGATCTAGGTCTAGGTCGGCGGCTCGACTTTTCCTTTTTCTTTTTGTGTGTCTTTACTGTTCAAAATACGAGTGTATTTATACGGTAGAATACTCCATTATGACCATTATGGGTCCCACCTGAATAAACCCTAAAAGCGGTTCAAAACAGAGCCTTAACATTTGATCCGGTCCAGTGGGATCCAGAAAATTGCCCAAGTCAAATTCGGTGAGAATCGAAGGTGATTCTCGACGAGTCGGCGAGAATCAGCCGGTGATTCTCGACAATTCGGCGAGAATCACTAGTGATTCTCGCCGAATCACTTGATGATTCTCGACGATTATGACTTAGCGCCAGATTTGCACGCTTTGATGTAGACGGAAAGAGACGGCGAGAATCAGCCAGTGACTCATCCTTGCTCCTTGTCTGCTCTTGCAATATCACAGCCCTGTACTTGAAAATAAGTACACTCCAATAGAGAGAGTACATGTAGGCCAACACACTGATCTGCTCAACGAGGGATTACGTTGTGCAGACTCGTGTATATTGACCTACTGCACCCTGACATTGGAGTGCACTTAGCATGGAATAACTGCAAGCACAACTTGAAATATTTTATCAAGTACATTGTCTATTTACCTTAGCTTGTTCAGGGGCTTCTTCAAATCAGGTACGTTGTGGATACAATACCCAACAATCTCCCCCTATTTGAAGAAGCGTAAACCCTACAAGCTAAGGTGAGTAGAGCATATGGGAATGAAAATCCCAAACTTGAAATTGAGTTGAGAGAGATGTTCATTACCAACACCAATTTCTTGAGAGCAAACTTGGAGCCACCTTAGCCTTAGCTGAGAGGGTAATATCCCCCTTTTTGGCTTCTGCAAATCTGGGTCTGTGGCATTTGACCCCTTGCTCCCCATCAGTTCTTGCACCTGTGCTCACACCAATTTCTTGAGAGCAAACTTTGGCAGAGGCTCCCCCTAGATGCACGAGCCTGGAGCTTCTGTAGTCTTCATTCCTCATAGTTTAGCATCCCCAATTTAGTTTTGAAAAGACTGAACTTGGCTTTGTCTAAGGGCTTTGTGAAAATATCTGCAATCTGCTTGTTCGTGGGGACATAACAGAGAGAGATGTCCTTGTTATCCACGTGCTCCCGAATGAAGTGGTAGCGCACTTTAATATGCTTTGTTCTGCTGTGCGATACCGGATTGTTGGCAATTGCAATTGCACTGGAAGAGTCACAGTACATGGGTACTTCCTTGAACTGAAGGTAGTAGTCGGCTAACTGGTTTCTGATCCATAGGAGTTGTGCGCAATAGCTGCCTGCCGAGATGTACTCAGACTCTGCTGTGGAGGTTGCTACATAATTCTGTTTCTTGCTATTCCATGAAATAAGCCTTCTTCCGAGGAATTGACACGTCCCGGAGGTGCTTTTCCTGTCATCCCTACTCCCTGCAAAATCAGCATCTGAAAAACCGATTAGCTCGACATCATTGTTTCTCGGGTACCACAAGCCAAGATTTGGAGTACCTTTAAGGTATCTGAGAATTCGCTTTGCAGCGACATAGTGAGATTCCTTAGTGTTCACCTGATATCTAGCACAGACATATGTGAAAAACATGATATCCGGTCTACTGGCAGTAAGGTAGAGCAGGGATCCAATGATGCTTCTGTATTTGGTTTCATCGAAAGGTTTACCTTTCTCATCCTTATCCAGAGACATAGTGGATCCTATTGGAGTCCTCATAGAGGTTGCATTCTCCATACCGAATTTCTTGAGGAGTTCATTTGTGAACTTCGTTTGAGAGATGAATATTCCATCCTCAGACTGTTTCACTTGAAGTCCCAAGAAATACTTCAGCTCTCACATACTGCTCATTTCAAACTTTCCTTGCATAAGTTTAGAAAACTTTTTGCAAAGATTGTTGTCTGTCGAGCCGAATATGATGTCATCAACATAGATTTGTACAAGCAAAATCTTGCCTTTGACTTCCCTGAGAAACAATGTTTTATCTATTTTACCTCTAGAGAACTTATTCTCAAGAAGAAAACTAGACAAGGTCTCATACCAAGCTCGTGGAGCTTGTTTTAAGCCATATAGAGCTTTATTAAGAAAATATACATGATTGGGATAAGTAGGATTGACAAAACCTGGGGGTTGAGCGACATATACTTCCTCTTTCAGGTCTCCGTTCAAGAATGCTGATTTCACATCCATTTGATAGACTGTGAATCCTTTGTGCGAAGCATATGCCAGAAACAATCTGATTGCCTCGAGTCTTGCCACTGGTGCAAAGGTCTGGTCGAAGTCAATCCCCTCCTCCTGTCTATAACCTTGAGCCACCAGCCTGACCTTGTTCTTTATGATGACACCATGTTCATCCAGCTTGTTTCTGAAGATCCACTTGGTGCCAATCACATTCTGCTTTTGTGGTCTGGGAACCAGCGTCCAAACATTGCATCATTCGAATTGATGCAGTTCATCTTGCATGACCAACATCCATGCTGCATCTTTGTTCGCCTCGTCGAACTTCTTTGGCTCAACCTATGATAGGAAGCTAAGATGCAAAATCTCGTTAACAGTACCTCTTCGAGTTCTGACACCAGCACGAGGATCTCCGATGATCTGCTCTTTAGGGTGATCCCTCACATCCCGGAGCTCTAGAAGTCTGGCGTTTGGAGCTTCGACTACTTCTTGGGCTTCTCCTTCTTCTAAGAGATTTTCTCCATTTTGATCTTCAACATTCCCAGTTGACGTTGAGGTGGAAACTTTGACATACTTAGGAGTTTCATCTTTAGCGGTCTCATCGAGACTCAGCTGATCAAGTTTTGCACCTGCATCTTCAAGAATACCGCTGGAAGAATTGTTGTAAGCAAGCTTCCTTCATCAAATACAACATTAATTGATTCTTCTACCACTAGGGTTTTCTTATTGAAGACCCTATATGCCCGACTGTGGGAACTATAGCCCATGAATAAGCCTTCGAAGCATTTTTCACCAAATTTAGTACGCGGGTACTTCCCATTAATCAGTACATAACATCTGCAACCAAAGATCCTTAAATAGGACATGTTTGGTTTCCTGCCTTTCAATAGTTCGTAGGGCATCTTACGATGACTTTTGTTGATTAAAGCTCAGTTTTGTACATGACAAGCCGTATTGACAGCCTCTGCCCAGAAGTATTCTGGGAGAGAAGCGTCTTTCAACATTGTCGTGCAGGCTTCGATGAGAGTTCTATTTCTCCTCTCCGCAACTCCATTTTTCTAGGGAGTGCGCGGGGAGGAAAACTCATGAAAGATACCTTGTTCTTCACAAAACTCTATCATAGCACCAGATTCGAATTCAGTTCCATGGTCACTTCTGATTTTGACCACTGAGTAGCTAAATTCGTTCTGAACTTGCTTGACAAAACTAGTGAAGATGTCAAACGTAACCGACTTTCGCTTTAAGAAGAACACCCATGTAAACCGAGAGTGATCATCAACTATCACTAGCGTATAGGACTTGCCTCCCAAGCTATGAATTACATTGGACCAAACAAGTCCATATGCAGAAGATAAAGACATCGGGAAGAGTCTATGTCTACAATGCTCTTAAAGGTAGCCCGAGTCTGTTTGCCCATCTGGCATGCAGGACAGGGGCTATCTTTGATGCACTTGATAACGAGAGCATTCCTTACAAAGTTTTTAGAAAACAGCATACTAATAGTTTTGAAATTGATATGTGCCAATCTCTTGTGCCATTGTTCACAAAGAGATGCACTCCCTTTTGCTACTAGGCATACGAGGATAGAAGAATCTAAACTAAGAAAATTTAAACAGAAGATATTTTTGCTCCTAATGCCTGTTAATACCGTCTCAGAAGAGGCACATGATATTATCAGGCATTTATCCTTGCAGAACTTAACGTCATAACCTTTATCACATAACTGACTTACACTAATCAGGTTATGGTTTAACCCTTCAACATAAGCCACGTCGGTGATAGAGATTGTACTGTTGGAGATCATACCGTAACCTCTGGTGACACCTCGATCTGACCCCCCAAAGATGACTTTGGGACCATTCTCGACTGGAGTGTAATCATGCAGCAGGCTTCTTGTCCAAGTCATATGCCGGGAGCATCTACTGTCCAAGTACCATATTGGCATTTTGGTGGCCTGTGGACATTCCTGCAAAACAAAATCAATTTCCCTTAGGAACCCAATCGAACTTGGGTCCTAGATTCTTGGTTAGCATACTCCCCCTCGGTTGGTTAACCCTACGAGTGGTCGGCCTCGCATTGCTAACATAGGGAGTCTCGTTATACCTCGGATTAAACCAACAATCCACGACAAAGTGACCGACTTTGCCACAACACCAACAGTCAAATCTGTTGTACCTCTTCCTAGGCTCCTGCTTTACCCTGGGAATGGTGGGTACAGCCGGGGCCTTGGATCTAGAGGTGGAGTCCTCATAGTGATTGCAGTCAAATGACTTCTTCACCTTCTATTTCTTCAGTATAACAAGCTTGGCTCTTGGTGCCTGCTTTCCATTATGGCCGCTAGAGAATTGACCATAATTTCCCATGTGGATTTCCTCATAAGGTGCCTTGAAGGCACTCTCACCGAAGTTCTGGGGAAAAGTCCAACCATCATATCGTCTCTTTGGCTTTGCAACCGATTTCCGAAAATGATGAACAAAGGTTGATTCAAAGTCATGTTGGTTGCAAGGAAAGCTAGGCTTCCTGAACACAACAGGACTGAGCGGAGCCTTTCCCTTTTCAGCAGCAGAAACCTTCTTGGCGGCCTTATTCTTCCTCTGGTTCCTGTTTCTCCTAGATGAGGAACCAGATATCCCTACATGCCCCAAGCCAGCTCCTTTGGCCTGAGCAGAGAAGGTATCAACCACTGGAAGAACTGTTTTTGGCATAGAGAAGCTCTTGACGATCTTCCTTTTTGCCGCAAGTTGTTCTTCCAACTTGTCGACTTCCTCCTGCTTAAGATCAAGGAGCTTAAGAGACTCTGAATGCTTTGAAGTCAGGTCTAGGTGCTCCTGTCGGAGAGAGATCAAACTGGTGATCTCTTCCCTTAGGGAAACACTCTCACCCTTAAAGAATTTGACTTCCTTTTTCTCAGCCTTCAATCTCTTACGGCACTCCTCGAAAGTGTTGAGCAGAAGCTCATACTTCTCGAGGAGCTCCACTTCACAGGCCGAAAGGCTATCCTTAGGGTCATCATCCTGAGACTCAGGATCAGATTCAGAGTCGGAGAGAGGGGTGTGAGCATTTACCTTCCCAGTAAATGGGGGGCATTCTCCTTCTGAGTCGAAGTGACCCACCAGCCCGAATTAGGCTTCCTCATCATCACTGGAGTCTGAGGAATCAGACTCACTCAGTGTCTTTGGCTTTTTGGCGATGTAGCTCCTCTCTTTCTTCTTATCTCTAAAGAACTTGTGCTCCTCTCCCTTCAGCTTTTCTCTCTTGCCTTGGTGGAAGTCGACCACGACGTGTCCTGGCTTATTGCATCCAAAACAAAAAATGTCAGAGGAGCGATGTGTGTTCGGTTTAGAAGCATACCTGTCAGAAGAATAATTTTTCTTCTGATGCCTGGAGGAGGAGCTGTCTCTTTTTCTTTGATTCCTCATCTTGAGGAACTTCTTGAATTCTCGTGTGAGGAGGGAGAAATCTTCCTCAGACAACTCAGAGCTGGAGGAGCATGGCTCAGAGTCCTCCTCCTCATCCTTTTTCCCGGCACGGTATGAAACCGTACCCTTGCCCTTCTTCGAGTGAATGGCTTTCAGGGCCACAGTCTTTTCCTTGGCTGCAGCCTTCTCTGCTTCTTCTTCTGCTTTTCTGGTGTTCAGTTGAAGCTCATAGGACATCAGCTTCCCAAACAGAATTTGCGGGTCTATTTCAGCAAGTCTGCCAAACTCTCGGATGTCGCATATCTTTGTGTCCCATTCCTTAGTAATGAACCTAAGGAATTTATCATTAAGTTCACCATCAGTGAACAATCTTCCATATCCTTTGAGGACATTGACAATTTTGAGGAGGTTCTCGAAGGTGACTCCGATCTCTTCCTTAGGCCCTTGTCGGAAAGCCTCATATTTCTGGTTCAGGAGGGATCTCCGATCATCCCTCACTTCATCAGTGCCCTCCATTAGGATAATCAGGCAGTGCCAGATCTCCTTTGCTGTCCTGCAGTTGTAGAAGTTCTGCATCATTGAGTCATCGACCGCGCTGACCAGAATGTTCTGTGCCTTTTTATCAAGTCCCACCAGCACCATCTCGTCCTTGTCCATTTCAGAAATTTTCTTTGGAACTTGCTTGGTTGGATCAATGGTGGAGGACTTAGTGGGGACATAAGGTCCCTCCTCCACGATCATGAAGAGTCGGGGATCAACTGCTTCCATGTAGAACCTGATCCTTTCCTTCCAGATAGGAAAGTTGAGCCTGGTGCATACTGGAATCTTGCCTGTGTACTTGAGCCCGCCCATGGTAGATGTTTTCCTTCTTCTTGACACTAGTGCCAGGATTCTACTCAAGGTGTGAACCTTCGTGATGAGCAACCTGGTATGGCCTAGTGTCAACTACCTTCACCTATGGTGGGGGGGGGGGGAATAGGTGACGTGCAGCGTTTTTGCGGAATTAAAATTGTACCTGCACACAAAAATAAAACAACACAGCAAAGAAAGTACACAAGCAATTTATAGTGGTTCCCCGATTTGGGTACATCCACTTTCCCCCTTCGACCTATCTCCCAATAAGGGATGACTCGGTCACTTCACCAACAGGATTGAAATCCAATCCCTGCACTATCGGAAGGAACCCTTCCAAACGTAGGAGACAACACTCCCACAACATGGGTTGCACCCAACCCTTACAACTAGGAACCAACGTTCCTTTTCAACAAAAATGAACTAGAATGTACAAGAAATACAAACTACTTATGGAGACTAAGGTGTCCCTCTTCGTTCGATGACGTGTTCTAGAAGTCAACGAAGAGTCCACAACCCTATATCTCACTTGGAGAGAATCTCCCCGAAACCGGCGGTGGCAAGAAGGGCGGAGGCTTGGTTCTCGGGATCGGAGGCCACAACGGTGTGTGGCTGCTGTGCTTTGGAGACTCAATCTTCGTAGCAAAGCTAGCAAGGTCTACCAACGGTCACACTAGGATCGATCGTCTCGATCGATTCGGAAGGGGATGGTTTTCCCGATCAACGAATCAAGAGACAAGGGATCTCTGGATAGACACGCGAGACGCTGTGCTTGGCTAAGCTTCTATCGCTGGAAGATCTGGAAGAACCACGATCAAAAGCGGCGAACAACTAGCGTGAGCGGCGACGGCGGCGGAGCTGGTATCGCGATCTAGGTCTAGGTCGGCGGCTCGGCTTTTCCTTTTTCTTTTTGTGTGTCTTTACTGTTCAAAATACGCGTGTATTTATACGGTAGAATACTCCATTATGACCGTTATGGGTCCCACCTGAGGAAACCCTAAAAGCGGTTCAAAATAGAGCCTTAACATTTGATCCGGTCCAGTGGGATCCAGAAAATTGCCCAAGTCAAATTCGGTGAGAATCGAAGGTGATTCTCGACGAGTCGGCGAGAATCAGCCGGTGATTCTCGACAATTCGGCGAGAATCACTAGTGATTCTCGCCGAATCACTTGATGATTCTCGATGATTATGACTTAGCGCAAGATTTGCATGCTTTGATGTAGCCAAATAGAGACGGCGAGAATCAGCCAGTGATTCTCGACGATTCGGCGAGAATCACTAGTGATTCTCCCCGAATCGGTGAGAATCACTTGGTGATTCTCGTCGAAGAATACTTGGATGATTTTTCGTCTTTCCTCCTCTGTGCTGCTCTTTGACTCATCCTTGCTCCTTGTCTGCTCTTGCAATATCACAACCCTGTACTTGAAAATAAGTACACTCCAATAGATAGAGTACACGTAGGCCAACACACTGATATGCTCAACGAGGGATTACGTCGTGCAGACCCGTGTATATTGACCTACTGCACCCTGACATTGGAGTGCACTTAGCGTGGAATAAATGCAAGCACAACTTGAAATATTTTATCAAATACACTGTCTATTTACCTTAGCTTGTTCAGAGGCTTCTTAAAATCAGGTACGTTGTGGATACAATACCCAACAATAAGAACAGGTCCTCTCCCTCCTTCGGCCCTTGGAGCAGCGGAGCCTGTGTCAACTGCATTTTGAGGGCCTGGAACGCCTCCTCGCACTCCTTGGTCCATTCAAACCTCTAACCACCCCTTAGCATTTTGAAGAAGGGGGAGCACTTCTCCCCTGCACGTGAAAGGAAGCGACTCAACCCTGCTAGCTTCCCCGTCAGCCGTTGGACCTCCTTTGCATTCCGCGGGGACCCCAGATCCAAGATAGCCTTGACCTTATCTGGATTCGGTTCGACCCCCGCGGGGGTGAGGAGGTGCCCCAAGAACTTTCCCCTGCTGGCCCCAAAGACACATTTTAGGGGATTCAATCGCATCTTGTACTTGCGCAGGGTGGCAAAGGTCTCCTCCAGGTCCCGGAGGTGGGAGTCCACGTATTGGCTTTTGATCATGAGGTCATCCACATACACCTCTAAATTCCTCCCCCTTTTCTCCTTGAAAACCCTATCCATCATTTTCTGGTAGGTTGCCCCGACGTTCTTCAGCCCGAAGGGCATCATCTTGTAGCAGTAGCATCCATCCCCTGTGATGAACGAGACATCCTTGATGTCTGGAGGGTGCATCCTGATTTGATGATAATCTGAAAAAGCATCTAAAAAACTCATTACAGAATAACCGACGGCTGAGTCAACCAGTGCGTCGATTCGAGGCAAAGGATAACAGTCTTTAGGACAAGCTTTATTAAGTAAGGAAAATCGATATACATCCTCCATTGGCCGTCTCCTTTTTTAAACATAACCACGTTGGAGACCCAGCAGGGGTACTGAATCTCAGACACGAAAATGGCCTTGAGGAGTTTCGCCACCTCCTCCCTGATGGGTTCTGCCAGCTTGTCCGCAGTGGACCCCTTCTTCTGCTGAACGGGGCTTGTTCCTGGGTCCAGGTTGAGGAGGTGGCAGACCTCATCCGCGTCAACCCCCGACATCTCCACGGCGTTCCAAGCGAAGATATCCACATTCTTCTGGATGCACTCCAGCATCCTTCCTTAGTCCTCCGGGGTCAGCCCCCCGCTGACGCATATCTTCTCCATCCTGCCTCCTCGGGTGAGCACCTCCAGCTCCACCACTTCCTCTGCTGCCTCCAGTCTGGATTGCTCCTCCCATCCCTCGGCACCCCTTCCTCCGGAACGGGGACCTCCAACTCCATCTCTTCTTCCACGGACCTTACTTCGGCCACCTCCTCCAGATCTCCTCCTGCCGCCTCCTCTGCGCAGTTCTTCACTTCCAGCTCCCTCTCTCTTGGTCCCTGCCCTGCCTCCTCAATCCTTCGTCCCATCTCTTCGGATCCCTCCATCCAAGAGATGGTGTTCACCGCAGTGACATAGCACTCCCGTGCCACATTTGGGTCCCCTCTGACCCTGTCCTGAATCCCCTCGGTGTTGAACTTTAAGCATTGATGGAAAGACGAGGGGACGCAGCGGAAGGCGCTGATAAGGGGCCTCCCGAAGATGGCGCTGTAGCTACTGGGTGCGTCCACGATGACGAACCTGCAGTTTCGGGACTGCCCTCCCAAGGTGACATGGAGGCCAACTCATTCCTCAACTTCCTTCCTTTCTCCTGAAAACCCGAACAAGGGCCCATCTGAGGCCAGCACCCTCATGGAATCCACTTTCATCGCGTCAAATGCCTTTTTGAAGACGACGTTGACGGAGCTCCCGTTGTCCACGAGGATTCGAGAGACAGTGAAATTCTCGATGGCCGCCTTGATGACCAGCGCATCGCAAAATGGGTCCTCGTGGTCTGGCATATCGCTCCTGGAGAAAGTGATCCTCTCCTCCGGGGGTGGGGTTAGGGATGTGGTGGCGACGCTTCGCCGATACATGGTGTGGAGGCTTGCCTTGCAGGAGGCCTCGTCCCCTACTCCCCCGTGGATCACCCCGATCCCCCCTCGGGTTCCAACATCCACCCGGTATTCGCACCGATCCTCCTCCGCCCGAGGGAGGACCTCCTCGATCCTCACTTCTTGTCGTCCTCCCTACTACTGCTGCAGTTGTTGCTCCCGATTCCATCTCACCTCAAGGAACTCCGGGCAAGTGGCTGTGGCATTCCCCTCTTCCTGATGGAAGTCACAATAGGGCAGCTCCACCCTGACCTCTCTTCTCCTCCTCCTCCATGCTCCCCTCCTTGCTCTCAAGGCTATGACCATGGCCTCTTCTTGATCGGGGAGCCGGGGCCTCTGACCCTGCCTCCAGCCTGGGGGGGGGGGGGGTGGAACTGATCTTGCCTCCCCTGGTAGTGATCCCTTCAGAAATACCCTCTCTGTGGCCCCTGCCCCTGCCACTCGGGTCTCCATCCTAGCCGTCGGTCGGGCTCTTGACGCCCCCACCCCGGCTTCTGCTGCCCTTGGAGCTGCCTCTGCTCCCTCTGCTTGTGGTCTCCTCTCCTCTCCTCCTGTCCTCTTCCTCCCTTCGACTCCTTTTCCTCCTCAGTTGCCCACCTAGCCAGTTTCCTTGCAAATTCCGGGTTCGACGCCTCCCCGTCTACTTCTCTTGCCGCCCTCTCCATCGACTCCTCGTAGGAGAGGGGGGGGGGAACTCTCTTCAGCTCCATTCGGAAGAAACCTTGATGTAGGCCCAGGATAAAGGCCATCATCAGACTGTGGCCTGGCATCTCCTGGACTTGAGTAACTTCCTCCTGGAATCGGTCCACGTAGCTTCCCAACGTCTCGTTCACTCCCTGCTTAATGTGGAACAAAGACTCAGACTCCTTCTTTCTCTTCTTCGAGGTGGTGAATCTCAGCATGAACCCTCGGCGCAGGTCCTCGAAGCAATAGATGGAGCTGACTGGGAGCTGGTGGAACCACTCCCTTGCCTTCTCCCGGAGGGTGATAGCGAAGAGTCGGCATTTGAATCTGTCTGACATCTGACGGATGGAGACCACATCCTCGAACCATTGGACATGCTGGACCGTGTCTCCCTTCCCGGTATAGTAAGACATCTCGGGTTCCCTGAACCCATCTGGGACTGGAGCTGAGGAGACCAGCTCGCTGAAAGGACTGCCTCCCCCCACTGGGCGAGCTGGCGAGTCTCGCGAGCCCATCTCGCCGAACCGGCCTCAGCCTGCCGAGACGGGGAAGTGCTCGCGCCCTGGGAGCTCGCACCCTCGGCCTTCCTCGGCCACCTCCTTCCCAGCTCGCCGGGCGGGAGCGTCCTCGCCCAAAGAGGGTGCGGCCGAGATCTGGGCTGCCGGAGTCGAGTACTCGGCCTGCACGCTGAGTGCGAACTTGACGAGGCACAACACCTCGTTCCTGAAGTCTTCCAACGTCCCCACCGTTGCAAGAGGCGGGGGGGGGGGGGGTCTGCCTATCAGATCCTTGTCCTGTCATTGGACTCGCCGAAGATTTTCTGCACTGACCACTCTCCACGCTCACCGCACTAAAATGTTGAAACCGATTCCTCAATCTCCTGTGGAGTTCGCCCTTGGTGAAGGGGTGGTCTCGCGCCTACTTCTCTCCTGCAAGCAAAACAACAAAGAAGACAAGGTGACGCAGACCCAAGGGCCCGACGGGGGAGGTCCCACCACAAACCCGGAAGATCTCAGAGCGCTTCCCCTCCTTAGCCAGAAGCCGAGCTAAGGTACCCTCAGAAAGCACTTGAAGATCGGAGCAGGAGAGCGTAGGGGAGAACCTGCTTTCTGGGGTACCCCTTGGGTCCTATTTATAGTTTTTCAAAATTTGGACTGCCAATAACCAAAAGAACTGGCCTGAAATTACCAGAAAACCCTTGGTTGGGTTTGCCAACAGCCAATCTCCGCTGTTTTGAAGGGCTATGGGCAGACCAGCGGGGGAAAAACAGTAAAAAGTATCTCATACATCCAGACGAGCTGGGGAGCTTTGAGCGCCTCGGTGTGTTCTGCTCGCCTACTACTGCCGAGCTCCACTGCGAGGACACGAGTAGTGTCTCGCTCGGCATATGCCGAACTCGGGGTCGCCGATCGTCGATCTCTGGTCGACGGATGCCGAGCTCGGGCTCGCCCCCTTTACTACCGAGCTTTCCTATTTTCCACAACCTGATCTGCCTAGACCCTGGTGACCTTGCTCGCCAGACACGGGGTTGTACACCTGAAGAAGACTGTAATTAATGCTTCCTCTAACGGCTACATTCAGAGAATGTTTGGGCATTTAATCTGTCAGGAATTATTACATTTGAGTGAGGATTGAATGCCAGAAATGGCTAAGTCTGGATTCATCGAATGAATAACAGAATTCATCGAGCTGAGTTACTAGTTCGTCGAACTGAGATTTTGTATTCGTCGACCAGACAACTTCTGTTCATCGAGCTGAGTTCCAAGTTCGTCGAGCTGATAACAGAACTTACAAGCTTCAGAACCTTTACCTTTTCTATCTGAAGTTCGTCGAGTTTACAATTGTATTCGTCGACTGAAGTTTAGCAACAATTCTGGACTTAGTCAAACATTTTGTGTTGACTGATATTCTAGGTGTCGAAATGAATCTTATGGTTCCAGAATTTGTCGACCAAAGAACACAGTTCATCTACCAAAGAACACAGTTCGTCGACCTGAGAATTTGTTGGCCTGAGAAGTTGACTTCGTCGTCCTGAGATCTTCTAACAGAAGGTTGTTGTGAACTCAAGGTCCAAATTCGTCGAGCTCAGAATCTTGTTTGTCGACCAAAGTCTGAAGTTGGACTTATAATAATCTGGAGTTATCCTGACTTTAGTCTGTTGAAGTATCCAAGTGTTCGTCAACTAGAGAATTAAGATCGTCGAGCTCAGCTCAAAGAAATATCTCAAGATCGTCGAGCTGAGAACGCCTTTTGTCGACCTGAGTTCGACAAACGTCGAAGTCATTTTTACTTGGTCTTGAAATCTTCTAAGTCTTGAGTCTGATGGTCTTGTTGAAAGCTAGTCCATCTGATATGGACTCTAAGGATTTGGACTAGACTCTAGGATACAAATTTGACCATGGCTATACATGTTGGGTCACATCCTAAGTTAGTGAACCTAGCCAAATCAACTAAGGATCCAACAGAGGGCAATATTCCTAACAATCTTCCCATATTTGAAGAAGGCAGAACACACTGCAATACTAATATGCATTAACACATAAAACATATCAATTTAATGCAGTTGTAAGCTTGTTCAAAGTTCTCCAATTCAATGCAGTCACTTAAGATGTAAAGTCATGGCTTTTCTCATACCACTTGAATGTTTCCAGGTAATATGCGCCGACTCAACATATAGTCATTGCGCTCCTCATACTACTTGAAGCACTTTCCTCATGTCGCTTGGAAGTGGGAAAGTAATATGCACTAACTTAACATGTAGTCATTGCTCTCTCACTCCTCTAAGTATATGCACTTACTCAACATGACTTGGTCATGTCAAGTATTTCTCTCCCACTCCTCCCCCCTTTCTGGCTTCTTCAAAAAATGGATTTTTCTAATGAGGGAGTTGAAAGGATCACGAGAGAACTTTTCTCTTGATCCTAGCTAGATTCCACTAGACTGGTGATCATACAACTTGATAAGAGATCATACCTCTTGAGTTGATACCACAGACACAACACTTCAACGCAACTTGGAACTTGAGTGGTCCATCCTTTATCCACTTAAGCTAATGCCACTCCTCCCCTTTATAACTTCTGTAAAAGCAACTATTGTCAAAGAGGTGCTGGCAGTCTATATTTTCCTCTTCTCATGTAGCAGCATTCCACCTCAAAATCAGAGATATTTATGACTATAGAATAAGGATTCTTTGGAGCAGGGAGTTCAGGGTTGATCTCCCCCTCGGTCTGTGCATTATCCTTAGGACATATAGATCAGCAGTGTTGATCTTTGATCCACTGTTGCCGCTGATTGCTCCCTCTCAATAGGAAGTTGAACCTGTTCCTGCAACTTCTAGACTTTCTCCTCCTCAACAGGAACATGTTCTATCATCCTCTCTAATAGACACTTTAGTCCATTCAAGTTTTAATACAAGTTGAGAGAGTTAACAACCTACAAAATGAGTAATTCATGCAACAAAAATCGAATAAGGAGCAACTTAAGCTATACTAAGTTCAACATATCCAACTCAAACATGAAGGTGTTGAACAAGACTTCATCTAGTATCTTAGTGAAGATGTCAATCACTTGCTTGTATGTAGGGACAAACTCAAGACTAATGTTTTCCTTCTCCACATGCTTCCTAATAAAATGATACCTAATCTCTATAATTAGTCCTGCTATGAGAGATAGGATTTCTAACAATCGAGATTGCACTAGTTGAATCACATTACATGGAGGTGTTACTTATCTTGATGTTGTGGTCCTGGAGCTGGTGTTGGATCCACAATAACTATGTACAACATCTCCCTGCAGGTATGTATCCTGACTCAGCAGAGGATATTATTGGTTCATTAACCATAATGTCCCAGACTTGTAGAAGTCAGATTTTGAAAGTGAGTGTTAGATCAAAAATACTCTAGAGGGGGGGGGGGGTGAATAGAGTATTCTTAAAAAATTTCTTAACTACTATTAATTCAAAAGTGCAAAAATTAATAACCTAGCAAACAATAAATCTAAATCACAAGCACAACAAGAACAAAAGAAAAGGATACAACCAGACGACACAAGAATTTTATAGTCGTTCCCCAACCTGGGTACATCCACTCTTCTACCATGCTTGGTATGAATTCACTCAGATTTTTGATCAGGTGCTTGACATAAATGAGCTTTTGATCAGGTGCTCAAAAACCAACCCAAGTCTTTTGATCAGGAGACTTGCAACCAAGGAATCACTTTTGAAGGGAGATGAAAACACTTTATAGAGGTGGGGGTGAGAGAGTGGTGGAAGTCTTCTTTTCTCAATCACAATGAGAAGACTATGTGGATTCAATGATGTTGTCAAAGCTCCCCCAGAGATGAAAAATGTACAGGAGATCTGGAGCTTTACACAGGGTGATAGGCCTTCAATAGAGAGACTAGATCCACGAGCTTTAGACTGATAGTCCTTGAATTTCTTTAGCAAGGTCCTGGAGAAGAAGAACAGGAAGACTATTGATTTTTGAAAAAAATGTGTTCTTGCTTCTTCAAATTACTGTATGCTTCTTAGTTAGTAGTATTCTGTGTAAAACTTTCTCTGTGTCTCTCTTGATTAATTCACTGTGAATCTGTGTGTTTCTATTTGTTATTCTCTTCTTCTGTGTCTTTTAGACATTTGAATTTTTCTGTAATTAATGCTGACAGCCTTGAGAATAATCAACATTGATTTATTTCCCCAACTGTCTCGTGGAAAAACGGCAAGCAATAATCCTGGAGAAGACCATAATTAATGCTCATTTTAACAGATACATTTAGAGAATGTTAGAGCATTAATTACCCATGAATTATAGCATTAGAGTGGGGACAGAAGGCTGGAAATAACTAAGTCTGGAATCGTCGAGCAGATAGCAGAATTCGTCGAACTGAGTTCATAGTTCATCGAGCTGAGACATTGTATTCATCGACCTGACGTCTTCTGTTCGTCGAACTGAGTTCCATGATCGTCGAGCTGAAAACTGAACTGCTATCTGTTTTGATCTTTGCCTATTCGTTGAGCTGGTAAATATGGTCCTCGATTGGAGTTCAGCAATTATTCTGGAGTTGTCAAATATCCTGTGTCGACATAATTTCTCCTGTGTGTCGACACAAATCTTCTGTGTGGTGTCGACATAGCCTTTCCACAATGTCGACTGATGATCTTTGTGTCGACACAAGTTCTTCTAGTGTCGACTTAGTTGATGTCGACATATACTCTGAGTGTCGACATAAGTCTTCTGGTTCCAGAATTTGTCGGGCAGAGAACTGAGTTCGTCAACCTGAGAACTAGGTTCGTCGACCTGAGTCAAGATAACAGTCTGGACTTAGAACTCTGAAGGTGAAGTCGAAGGTTCGTCGATCTATGACTGAAGTTTGTCGAGCTCAGCTCAGAGAATATTTCTCTAAGATCATCGAGCTGAGAACGACTATCGTCGAGCTGAGTTCGACGAACGTCGAACTCATTTTACTTAGTCTCTTGAGAAATCTCTGAATCTTGAGGAAAACTCTATGTCTTGAGTCTCTGGCAGTCTGATGATGGCTTGTCCATGTGGTGTTGTTACTGAGGACTTGGCCTAGACTCTAGGACACAACTTTGACCCTGGCTATACATGTTGGGTCATATTATCCTAAGTTAGTGAACCTAGGCCAAATCAAATTAGGGATCCAACAATCTCCCCCTATTTGGGTGAGGTCACTAATAGAATCAAATTAAAAACATAAAGTAAATAAAGTAGGAAAAGATATATCTTGCAGGGATAATTAACACATGCAGCAGAAATATTTATAAAAAAGTTTTGTTCAGACAATAAGAGATAGTTTAAGATAGAAAGACAAATAAAATAGTTCATATTTCACTTCTTTTGCTTTTTCTTCTGATGTTTTATGTCCTTGCCCTTGTCTCCTGGCTTGGTGAAGACTATTTTCCTATTTTTATTTGAAGCTTGTGCCATAGTCATTATCATGTCAGCAGCCCCTATAATCTTAAGAGATGTAGCTCTAGGGACCACTGCTTTAGGATGCAATTTCATATAATCAACATTAAATATTTTGTTAGCCTTATCAAACCTTTTCAGTTCTTCTCTCCTGTACTTGGACATTATAGTGTATTCAGAAGAATCCTTTCATTCAGCCTTTGAATTGTTGATCATAGAGAGGCCTACCAGTTCCTTAATCCTGGCCATTCTAGCTGTGTTGGCTGTTTCTGGATCTTCATAAGGAACAGGAGGAGAGAGTGGCCTTTTAGGACTTTTAGCTTGTTGATGTTGTTTCTGTTGATGTTGTTTTCCTGAAGGTTGTTGCCTGTGCTGGCTGCTTTCATGATGAGATCTCCCTTGATGTCTTTGATATGTTTGCATAGGGACAGATCTTTGAGAACTAGAACCAGAATCACCAGCTGCAGGAGGAGGAGGAGGTGGTGGATCTTTCCTATACCTTTAAAATAGTGGAGGAGAGTACCTTCTACTCTTCTTCCTTTCTTTCTACTGATTCTTAGAGAGTCACATACATGCTGGCATCCCTTTATATGGAGTTATCTTTTAAAGAATATAGTAAGGGGTGTCATTATTTGGATTGGGCTTGGGAGCAGGAGGAGGAGGAGCTTTTCTTTTCTTTGAAACTAGCTTCTTCTTCTTTGTATCCTCCTCATCTGAATCCTCATCCTCATCTTCATCATCATCATTGTCAGAACCCTAAGGGTTATCATATAGATCATCCAGAGCTTTCAAAACTTTAGTAGAGATAACAGGTTTTTTTGGAGCAGGAGAAGGAGTTGAAATAAGAACTGGAGTTTCAGAAGAAGTTGGAGGAGAAGCTACACAAAAATCAGAACTAATTTGGACAGAGCTTTTAGCTGCTGCCTTAATTTCTTCTACAATATCAGGCAAGATCAATTCATCTAGATCTGGCATTGGAGAGTCATCCATTACAAAAGTTGGTGCTGAAGATATTATTGAGGAAGAGGGAGCAGCTACTACTTCTGGAGGTGCAGTGATTTCTGACTGTACAATAACAAAACTGTCCTTAAGTTACCCAACAACTTTTGAAGAGATGGGGGCAGTATAAGGTATAATAACCAAGGATGTCTTAGTGATCTTAGCTGGAAGATAATGCATATATACAGTATCAAAAATGCTCAACAAATATTCTAAATTAATTGTGGGATTAAGAATCAAATCACTAATAATATTAGGTTCTTAAGAGTCTGATTCAAAATCCATATCAATCTCAATAAAATCAATCAAATCTTTATCAATCAAATCTATATCTATATATTTTGTACATTCTGCTGCTATGTCTGAAGCTGCTGTTGTTACTATAGCTGAAGCATCTGGTGCTGGAGCTGGAGCTACTGAAGTTGGAGCTACTTCTTCATCATCAGGCATCTACCCTACATGGTTTCAGTAGGGCCTAAAGCCATGCCCCTGACTGAGGAGAGGGCAGTAGTAAGAGTAGAGATTTTGTTAGAGAGAGAAGATATGGTGGTAGAAAGAGGTATAAGGGCCTCTGCTATAAGGGACTTGAGGAGGGGAGTGAGTATGGAAATGATGGAAGATATGGTGGAGGGATCCAATGATGGAATGGTAGATGGTGTTGCAGAAGGTGTAGAAGTGGGAACTATGGGAGGGATAGAGAGTGGAGCATCGGGGATGTGAACATCTAGAGGGATGGTGGATGTTGATGGGGATGGATGGGTGGCATCTTGCATGATGGTGTATGTTGGTAGAGGGTAAGATGGTATGAAAGATAGATGGGGGAAGAGGAGATTGTGGTGGTGTAGAAATGTAAGTGTCATGGGCGGAATCATGAGATGTTGGTTGTTATTTTTCTTGAAGAGGGGAAGATGGAATGTCAATGAGGTCAATTGGTGGAGATGAAGCTGGGGAAGCATATGGAGATAGAGGTGGAGTAGGAACATGAGGATGTTGTTGTTTTTCTGGTGTTGAAGAGATAATGGGAGAGGAAGTGAGTTGTTTTGCTGGAAGTGATGGTGGTGTGGGATGAAGCTCTTCAGCAAGTAGGGGAGTGGCTTTAACATCCCTGGTGTCTGTAGAAGCTGGGGTGGAAGAGGTAGAAGCCTTAGTGGGCTTTGTGATTGTCCTCTCCCACCTGCCAAATAAGGCACAGTTGAGCCTTTTACTGGCATTGATGAATATGGTCTGGGAGACCAGTGATTCAGCAGCCTTTTCCTTGAGGAAGATCCCTAGGATCCTTCCAAAACACACTTCTTTCTTGGTATTTTTCTTCTTTATTAGATCAAAGAGGATCTGAACCCAGTCAACTTGCTTCTTATTTATTACTGCACACATGACCAAGAACTGATGTCTTCTAATGTAGTCATGGGCAGTATGCTTGCGAAGCAAGGCCTTTCCAACAATGTCTGCCAGGAACTTATATGCCGCAGACAAATGCTTCTTCAATAATTTACTTGGGTTGTCACCAGCATAACCCATCAGATTGAGCATTATATCAAACTATTCAGAATCAATTTCTAAGTCCTCTTCGCCATTCGTCAAACCAAATATTTCAGTTAAAACCACGGGGGTTAAGGAGACAGTGTTACCCGCAATTGATCTTGCCATGGTATTATTCTCAGAAGTGGATGAGGTATACACCCATTACCAGATTTCTGTTCCTGCCAACTTTATCCTTGTAGTCATCAGGTTCTTCAGAATCTATTCTTCTAGAAGTTCCAGAATATACATGAAGATTGGATCCGAGTGCTGGAACGATTCGAAGTCGATATCAAAGACAATTTCAAACTTCATAGCGGCTAGAGCTCCTGCTGGAATTGGCATGGAATCACCTGCAAAAGAGAGTAACGAAGATTAAGTGCAAGAGAACAGAAAGCGTGGGATGGTGGTCGAAGAAAACCTAGTGTTGGAACACCCTATTACTAATTTGGGTCAGGATCACTATGTCTCTAGGAATCAAATGCTTGACCTCCTGTATAGCTTAATAGGTCAATTAGAATTGAGTCTAAGGGTTAGAAGTCTAGGTTTGGAAGCTGCCCTGAAGACCAGGATTCTCTGTCTGGAGACTAAGTCTGATCGTCGAGCTCAGCAGGACGATTCGTCGAACTCCGATCAACGATTGTCTAGCTCAACTTTGGGAGATCGTCGAACTCCATTCGATGATCGCTGAGCTCAACTTCATTATGTCATCGAACTCCGTTCGACGATCGGTGAGCTCAGGTCAACGATTTTGACTCTGCTCTGGATCTCTATCTCCGAACTGAGTTCAACGATCTTTCCAATTCTGCGTCGAACCCTAATATAAAACTCATTTTTCGTCGTTGTTCCCTTTTGCGCTTTCGATTTCTCTGCAAGAATTTTCTTTCCCTCCAAACAGTTCTACACTTGGTCGTTTTGTTTGTTGAATTTTTGCAGGTACCAATGGCTGTGTCAGTTGCTGTTCTTGCTGCAATGAAGTTTGATGCTTGTTTTGACATCAACCTGGAATCATTCAGCACAACTGACCAGGTTTTTCAAGATATATTAGGATTGTTCAAAGACCAGAACTTGACTGCCATAATGACCACCAGGATCAAGCTGGCTTCTGATGAAATAAAGGAGTGGGTTTATACTGCCCATAATCAAGATAACTCTACCATTGTTGGATCTATAGCTGGAACTCAGGTACCCTTGACCCCAACAATTCTATCAGAAGTTTTTGAGTTGAGAAATGGAGAATATACTGCTGAGTTATCTGGAGATGAGTATTTTGAACTGCTTGCCAGAATGGGTCATTCAGAGGGAAACCCTAGCAAGCTCTTCAAAAGGAACCTGTCTGTAGAATGTAGGTTCATGGCAGATGTTGTTGGGAAAGTGCTACTGGCTAAGCACTCAGCCCATGATACAATTTCAAGATATCAGCTCTGCCTCATGGGAGCTCTTGTGGACAAGAAGAATCTGAATTGGGGAGAGGTTTTCTTTGACCTCATCAAAAAGAAAATCAACAAAAGTTTTGTTAAATTTGGGAGAATCATTGGAGTGTTTCTACAGCACAGGTGCCCTGCCCTGCTGGTCTCCTCTAGAGTTCATATCAATGCCTCCAAGAGATTGTCTTGTGCCCTCTTTGCAAAGTGGGACAGACACATCAACAAGCCTAGCAGGCCCTCCTCCAGTACTCCTTCAGGCACAAGGACTCTAAGAGTCACTCCTCCACAGGTCTCTGCCCCTGCAGATGACCTGGCTGTTGTTGTTGCCTCTTCTCCTCCTCCTCCAATTCCATCCCTTCCCATACCATCTACCATCCCAGCTCCATCCACCATCATCATATCCAGCCCCTCTCCAACATCCACACCATCTCCAGTCCCTACCCTTCCCGCACCAGAAGAACAATTCCAACCATTGTTCTCCTACCCTCCACCAGATATGACCTCATCACCCTCCATTCCATCCTTCACCCTAATTGATGATTCCTTTATGGATGATTCACCATCATCTCCTCCTGAGTTACCCTCATCCTCCACCTCATTTCAAGACCTTCTCCACCAAATCATAGACCAACCAACATTCACCCCAGCTATCTCCATTCCCCTGTCCTCCATTTCCACCTTACCAACTCCTCAGCCTTCCCTTCCACCACTCACCAGCTCTCCACTACCAGAACCCTCAGCTGCTCCTGTATCTTCTACCTCTGCTCAAGTCACCCTTGAGCAAGTAGACATCTCAGCCCTTGCTGACAGGCTGTATGAGTTGCTTGCCCCCAGGCTAACTCTGTTGTTGGAGACCTCCTTGGCTCCACTACACCTGTCAGTGGCAACCCTCTCTGCCAGGCTCTCTTCCCTCTTCCCTCAGGCAGTACCTACAGCAGTGTGCCTTGATCCAGACATGTCTGCATCTAGGCAGGGGGAGATGCCATATGAAGAAAGTCTTCATGCTGTTGTTGTTGCTGCTGCTGCTGCTGTTAGTACTGCTTCTTCAGCTCCTTATCTTACTGCTATAGCTGTGCCTCAAGCACAAAGTCTTCATGCTATTGCTGTTGCTGCTTCTGTGACTGCTTCTGTGAGTCTGTCTGTCTGCTGCTGCTGTTAGTACTGCTTCTTCAGCTCCTTCTCTTACTGCTATTATTGTGCCTCAAGTACAAAGTCTTCCTGCTGCAGTCCTTGCAATAGACCTCAGGTCTCTGCTATCAGTTTTTGATTCTGCATACTTCAGCTGTCTGCCAGAGGTCAATGCTGTCCAGCCTCCAGAAGATTTATCCAAGGCACTTGTGCCATTTTCTTGCTGTGACTCTAGCATTATCACCTCCTTTGTAAATTCAGTGTATGCTGCTGCTGCTGCTTCTTCTAAAGAAAGGATTGTTGTTACTTCTGAGAATATTGATACTGCTGCTGAAGTTTCTGCTATTACTGATGAACCAATTTCCAAGGACATTCTTATGACAGAGGCACCTGAATTTGAGCCTTCTGCAGTCCTTGATGATAGTCCTTCTGTTTCTATTGCTGTTAGTGAGACTGTTACTGCTGTTGTCACCTCTCCAGTATCTGCTGCTGTTGTTGTTACTGCTTCTACTCCATCTGCTGCTGTCATTTCTGCTGTTACCATTTCAACACCTGCTGCTACAACCTCTGCCTCATCTACTTCTGTACAACTCAAGAAGGATCTAATGAAGAAAATAGATGCTCTCTATGATGACTAGAGTTCTGAGAGTGATGAATTTAGAATAGACTCTGATGACTCTTCTGCTACCATTGCTAGGAAAAGAAAGGCAAGGAGCAAAGCAATGAAGAGGGTACCTCCTGCCAAAGTTAAGGATAACAATGACATTCCATACTACATTCTCCATGACTGCCCTATCACTGAACACTGGATGCAGTACTCCAAGAATCAGCTGAAGGCAATGAAGAAAAAGAGAAAATATGAGAAGGGTTCATCCCAATTCCAGCACTCTCATCCTCCTCCACCACCTACTCCTGATATAGGTGCAGGTGGAAGCTCTACAACTCAACCCCCAGCCAGAAGTCAGGCTCCCTATCAGCCTCATGCCAGATCTTACCACAGGGAAAGCCAATCCAGGGAATCTCAATCAAGGAGAGGAGGATACAGAGGAAATCAAAGAGATATTCAAGTTTATTCCAAAGGGTACTCAAGGCAACACCCATATTCCAGGGAAAGACAAACTTCAACTAATACAATATCTGGTTCTTTCCCTTATAAGCTGAAAGAAATTGTGTCTGCCAGGCCTCCTCAAGACAATCCCTCTAACAGATATGAGCCTCCTGTACCTTTTGAGGATCCTGAGAACAATCCTGCTGCCTGGACTGCAAGAATGAAGGAACTAGCTGCACTGGATCAGATTAAAAAGGCTAGAGGGCAAGGAATAGATTCTTCCAACATTTCAACAAAGTCTGAACAGAGACAGAAAGAGCTAGAAAGATATGCTTCAAGTAAATTCTTTTATGCTGACAGGTATATGGAATTACATCCTGAAGCAGTGGTTCCCAGGCTTAAACAACAAACATCTTTAGGTGCAGCAGATGACTCCAGATCAAAGAAGGAAGCCCTAAATCCTAACAGAGAGATTAAAATGGTTAAGGGCAAAGAGAAGAAATGATATTGTAAGGTGACATTCTCTGATTTCTGATTATCTGGATGCTATATATTTCTGTGGTTCTGCAATGTCTGGCTTGTTGTGTTTCTATTTTACTGCTTGTATGTTGTTATTTAAATTTTTCCAAAGTTTGTAAATAGTAATCCTAACCTAAATAGGGGGAGATTGTTGGAACACCCTATTACTAATTTGGGTCACGATCACTATGTCTCTAGGAATCAAATGCTTGACCTCCTGTATAGCTTAATAGGTCAATTAGAATTGAGTCTAAGGGTTAGAAGTCTAGGTTTGGAAGCTTCCCTGAAGACCAGGATTCTCTGTCTGGAGACTAAGTCTGATCGTCGAGCTCAGCACGACGATTCGTCGAACTTCGATCGACGATCGTCTAGCTCAACTTTGGGAGATCGTCGAACTCCATTCGACGATCGCTGAGCTCAACTTCATTATGTCGTCGAACTCCGTTCGACGATCGGTGAGCTCAGGTCGACGATTTTGACTCTACTCTGGATCTCTATCTCTGAGCTCAGTTCGACGATCTTTCCAATTCTGCGTCGAACCCTAATATAAAACTCAATTTTCGCCGTCGTTCTCTTTTGCGCTTTCGATTTCTCTGCAAGAATTTTTTTCCCTCCAAACAGTTCTACACTTGGTCGTTTTGTTTGTTGAATTTTTGCAGGTACCAATGGCTGTGTCAGTTACTGTTCTTGCTGCAATGAAGTTTGATGCTGGTTTTGACATCGACCTGGAATCATTCAGCACAACTGACCAGGTTTTTCAAGATATATTGGGATTGTTCAAAGACCAGAACTTGACTGCCATAATGACCACCAGGATCAAGCTGGCTTCTGATGAAATAAAGGAGTGGGTTTATACTGCCCATAATCAAGATAACTCTACCATTGTTGGATCTATAGCTGGAACTCAGGTACCCTTGACCCCAACAATTCTATCAGAAGTTTTTGAGTTGGAACTCAGGTACCCTTGACTTTGGCTGAGATCGTCGATCTGCGTTCGACGATTTTGCCTGAGATCGTCGAGCTGCGTTCGGCGATCGTCGATTTCCGTTCGACGATTTCTGCTGGGTCTTAGTTTTCTGAGGCAGATCAGAATTTTTCCTAGCAACCTCTACAACTCCCTTTCCCTTGTCAGAAATGAATTTGATTGGAGTTGTTAGAACTATGGGTTGGCTGGATGAAGCACCCAAGCCCAGTGTACTGTTAAATCTGGAGTTCACTTTGCTTGTGATGTTCATCAGCTTGATGCTTCTCCCATTAAGGGATTCTTCAATCTTTTTTGCCTCAGAGAGCTCACTTTTCAGTGAAGCTATCTGTTCCCTACAGCACTCCAACTCCTGAGAGAGTTTGAGGTTTTCTGACTTTAAAGTATTGTGTTCAGATAATTGATTTCTGAGAGAGATAATTTCTTTCTCAGACTTTAGCAGGTCTAAACACAGTGCTTTAAATTCAGATTTAAAATCCTCTGAGCTAAAATCAAAAGAACCAATTACCTGATCATCTTCAGGTTTAGTCTCTGAGTCTGACTCTGACTCCTCTTCCTCTGAATTATGCTGTGAGGTATTGATTGCCATCATGCAGAACTCCTTTTCTTCTGCATCATCCTCATCATCACTGGAGCTAGATGAGGCTTCTGACTACTCTTCAGTCTCACTCCAGGATTCAACAACAAACCCTTTTCTTGTATGCTTGTTTTTGCTTGAAGAAGGTTTGCTATTGCCATTCCTTTTGGAGTCTTTCTCCTTTCTTCTTTCTTTCCTGTCCCTTCTGTCCTTGTTCTTATTCTCTGGACAGTCAGGAACTATGTGCCCTGGTTTCCTGCAACCAAAGCAGATAATGTCTTTATTATTACTAATGGACTTGTCATACCTTGGCTTATCCTGCTCCTTATATGATCTTCTTCTGAAGTCTTTTATGGCCATTTTGTAAAATCTTTTGGCCAGCAGACTGAGTAGTTCATCATTGCCTGTGGCTTTATCTTCAGGCAGATCCTCAGTTGCCTTGAAGGCTATGGTCTTCTCTTTCCTTGTGGCTGGTGAGGCAGCCTTCTGTTCTTCTTCTCTATTTTTGATGAGTAGCTCATAGGATTTGAGCTTACCGAATAGAGCTTCAGTAGTGATCTCATTCAGACTTCTTGCATCTTTAATTGGCCAGATTCTTGAATCCCAAGTGCTAGGGAAGCACATTAGGATCTTGTCATTAAGCTCTGTTAGAGAGATCTCTTTGTCCAATGTCCTGAGTTCACTGACAATTAGACTTAGCCTGTTGTACATGTCTCCCACTAACTCAGTTTCTCCCTTCTTAAAATTCTCATATTGAGAGATGAGATGGGATCTCCTATCCTTTCTCTCATCAGCTGAGCCTGAGACTATTTCTGAGAGTTTGTCCCAAATATCCTTTGCTGAATTGCATTCAGCCACCTTTTGAAATATGTCATCTGATATTGTCTGGGCCAAGATGTTCATAGCCTTAGCATTTGCTACCTTCCATCTCTTGATATCAGCATCTGTTCCTGATGGAGGTGGAACAGCATTTGTGCTGGAATTCTCTGGGGGTCTTGGGCACACTGTCAAAACAGAGTTAAAAATGTCTTTGTCAATAGAATTCATGTACAGTCTGATCCTTGCTTTCCAAAGTGCAAACTTGGATAGATTGCACACTGGAGGTCTGGTGCTAGCATAATCTTTGTTTTGGGCCATGATTTGTGAAAACAAAATCTAATAATAAAATACAAAAGAAAGTAGATCTAACTTGGGATCTTTGGGTTCAGGTGTTAGCCTGTACAACCAATCAGGTATGGTATGTTTAACCAACCTGCGTCTGATACCAATTGAAAGTGTAGCTAGATCTGATATACTCTAGAGGGGGTGAATAGAGTATATGGTGCTTTGAACCTTTTTACAATAGTTGTTGTAATAAGTGTGAGTAGGGAAGCAGAATAAAACTAATCACAACACTAAGTTAAACAAAAGCTAATCACAGAGTAATCAAGGCCAGAAACAAACATAAAAACAAGCAAAACCAGAAGACACAAGGAAATATAGTGGTTCCCCTAAACTTGGGTATATCCACTCTTCTACCACCCTAGGTAGGAATCCACTGCAGGATGAGTTGATCAGGTGTCCTGGCACCAATGAGCTTTTGATAAGGTGCTCAAAAACCAAGCTAGATTTTTTGATCAGGTGTCTTGCAACCAATGAGCTTTTGATAAGTTGCTCAACAACCAAGTTCAAACTTTTGAAGGGAGCTTGAGAAACCCTTTACAGAGAGGGGGTGAGAGAGTGATGGAAGTCTTCTCTTTCTCAAACAACTGAGAAGACTATGTGGATTGTTGATGTCAAAGATCCCCCTGAATCCTTGAGATCTTCAGGAAGAAAAGCTTTGCTGAGGGTGATAGGCCTTCAAAGATTGAACTCCAACAATAGATGATTTCAGCAATGACTGAAATGTTGAGTGTCTGGAGTCTGGAAATATATTGGCCTTGACACTTTGAAACTAAAGAGATCTGAAGATTTCTGAAAACGATTGATCTCCTTGGATGAGTGTTCTTGAGAATTCTTTGAGACAGAATATTTAGAATGTATCTCTGTAATCTGTGTGTCTCTCTCTATGTCTTTCTCTATATCTCTCTTTAGACTCCAAAAATTCTATCTTTTATTCTCTGGTACAGAATAAAGTAACATTCTCTGTCAAGTATAGCCGTTGGCCTGCATTAATTGCATCCTTAATTGCAAAATCTCTTCTGGAGGAAAGTCCATAGAAATATTCCTTGAGAAATCCCTTGAAACTTGGTCCAGAAATGAATGAAAACGGCTAGGAAATCTCTGAATTAATTGCAGAATAACTCCTTAACTGATTTGAATTTGAATCTAGAAACATACTTGAAGTTATCTGAAATCGTCGAACTGAGCTCTGCTATCGTCGAGCAGAGCTCAGCGATCTGGAAGTATACAACAGCAAAATATCGTCGATCTGAGGTCACAGATCGTCGAACTGAGCTCAAAGATCCTTGAAACTTGGTCCAGAAATGAATGAAAATGCCTAGGAAATCTCTGAATTAATTGCAGAATAACTCCTTAACTGATTTGAATTTGAATCTAGAAACATCCTTGAAGTTATCTGAAATCGTCGAACTGAGCTCTGCTATCGTCGAGCTGAGCTCAGCGATCTGGATGGTGGTCGAAGAAAACCTAGATATAAGGTTTTCAAGAATATGAATCGACAGACTCCGTTCCACGAAAATGAAATTAATTCTTCGAACTGAGATCGAGGAAATAAGTTTGACTGAAGCAATTCGTCGATCTTGTCCTGAAGAATGGAAAATAGTTCGTCGAACGCCGTTCGGCGAATATCTTCTGAAGCAAGTTCGTCGAACTTCGTTCGACAAATATTGTTTCACTCACAGAGAGATCGTCGATCTCCGTTCGGCGAATATCTCTCAAACTTTCCACGGTTCGTCGAACTCCGTGCGACGAACTCTGGAAAACGCATCGACTACAGACAGAAATCAAATAAAATCTTCTCCATTGATCATTCCAAGTTGATTCACAAAGAACATATAATTTCTCTCATCTAGAGGTTTGGTGAATATATCAGCCCTTTGTAAATCAGTGTAGATATAAACAAGCTTGATTTTATTTTTGTGTACACACTCCCTAATGAAATGATGTCTTATATCAATATGTTTTGTCCTACTATGGTGAACTGGATTCTTGGCTATGACTATAACAATTGTATTATCACAGAGTAAAGTTGAATTATTTAAGTTGAACCCATAATCTAGTAGCTGATTTTGTATCCAAAGCATCTGTGAACAACAACTGCCTGCTACAATATATTCTGCTTCAGCAGTAGAGGTTGACACTGATGTTTGCTTTTTACAAAATCAAGATACTAATCTCAACCCAGGAACTGGCAAGTTCCTGAAATACTTTTTCTATATACCCTGCATCCAACAAAATCAGCACCAGAGTATCCAGTTAACTCAAATTCTGATTCAGCAGGATACCATAGGCATAGATTAGGACAACTCTTTATATATCTCAAAATCCTTTTTAGCAAAATTAGATGAGATTCTTTAGGGTTCACTTGGAACCTAACACAAAGACATGTTGCAAACATAATGTTTGGCCTACTTGTTGTGAGGTATAATAGGGACCCAACAATGCCCCTATAAAGTTTCTGATCCACAGGCTTCCCTGGTACATCAGAGTCCACAACAGCATTAGTAGCGATGGGAGGTTTCTTTGCTGAGGCATCAGCCATCCCAAACTTCTTTAGAAGTTCTTTAGCATATTTTGCTTGAGAGATGAAGATGCCATCAGGGAGCTACTTCACTTGGAGACCAAGGAAGTAGAAAAGCTCACCCATGCTGCTCATTTCAAATTTGGAATGCATGAGGTCAGAAAACCTCTTGCATAATTTAGAATCTGTAGAGCCAAATATAATATCATCCACATAGATTTGTACTAACAAAATTTGGTCCTTATGATGTCTAGTGAAAAGAGTTTTATCTAGAGTTCCTCCTATAAATTTATCCTCTAATAAAAAACTATCTAAGGTCTCATACCAACCTCTTGGAGCTTGTTTTATACCATAAAGAGCCTTATGCAATTTAAAAATATAACAGAGGTAAGTTGGAGAAACAAAACCTGGAGGTTGTTCTACATAAACCTCTTCTTGTATCACTCCATTTAGGAAAGCACTCTTCATATCCATTTGAAAGACCTTGAACCTCTTGTATGCTGCATAGATAAAGAATATTATTATGGCTTCCAACCCTGCAACAGGTGCAAAGGTTTGATCATAATCAATTCCTTCTTATTACCTATATCCTTGAGCAACCAGCCTAGCCTTATTTCTCACAATGAATCCTTGAGCATCTAGCTTGTTTCTGTAAACCAATTTGGTCCCAATAACTGGGTAGTTTTGGGGTCTTGGAACCAAATCCCAAACTTTACATCTCTTAAATTGATTTAGTTCCTCCTGTATTGTAATGATCCAGTGGGGATCCTGCTCAGCATCATGAAAAGAAAGAGGTTCAACCTGAGAGAGAAAACATGCATGCATCAAATCTTGGGTAAGTTGATGCCTTGTATGTATACCTGCTGATATGTCTCCATTCACTTGAGATCTGGGGTGATCCCTAAGTGTGATAAAATCAGTCGGTGGAGTTGGTTGTCCAACAACATTTGGAATTAATTCCTTCTGTGGAATTGTATTTGTTGTTGGTAGAGATTCATTATCTTTAACTTCTTCTTCACTTTCTTCAATGACTTGTGGAGAGGGATGAGTTGGCACCTCTTGGGTGACATTTAGTCCATCCAAGGTCTCACACAAGTGGGGTACCTGCAAGTTTCTATTGGTAGAAACTTCTTTCTCCGTGCAATACATATTAGTCTCATCAAATGAAACATGAATAGACTCTTCAATTTTCAATGTTGATTTGTTAAAAACCCTATATGCCTTGATTACTTGAGAGTATCCTAGAAAAACTCCCACTTCAGCCTTAGCCTCAAACTTTCTAATGTATTTCTTGTTATTATTGTGTATATAATAGGTACAACCAAATACTTTAAAATAGTTTATTTTAGGTTTCTTCCCTTTGAGCAATTCATAGTGAGTCCTGTTCTTTAGTTTATGAATTAAGCTCCTATTCAGGACATAATTTGCTGTGCTGACAGCCTCTGCCCAAAAGGTTAGGGGCATGTAAGCATCTGCAAGCAATGTACCTGCAGCTTCAATGAGTGTCCTATTTTTCCTTTCAGCTACCCCATTTTGTTGGGGAGTTCTAGGAGCTGAGAAGCAATGTCTGATACCTTCCTTCTCACAGAACTCATGCATAAGAAGAGACTCAAACTCTGTGCCATAATCACTTCTGATCAATGCAACATGAGTAGAGAACTCAATCTGTATGGTTCTGAGAAAATCTGTAAGAACCTTGAATGTATCTGATTTTGATCTCAGAAAGAATACCCAACTGAACCTAGAGAAGTCATCCACTATAACTAAAGTGTAGGATTTCCCTCCTAGGCATTATACAATAATTGGTCCAATGATATCCAAATATAGCAAGTACAAAATACTTGGTGAATCACTCTTATTAAAAGATTTAAAACTAATTTTAGTTTGCTTGCCTAATTGACAAGAACTGCAGAGACCTTCCTTCTTGTGGTGACCAAAAGATAGACCTCTAACAAGGTTGTGCTTAGATAGACTAGCAATATTTTTCAGATTTACATGACCTAGTCTTTTGTGCCATAAGTCATTCTGATTACTAGTTAAGTTAAGTAAGCAGATATCTGTTTTGGTGGAAAGAAAATTTACTAAGTATATGTTGCCTTGTCTACTTCAAGTTAAAACTGTTTTATTGTTTTTATATATAATAAAATAAGTGGATGGGTTAAAGTATACCTGATAACCATCATCACATAACTGACTTATGGAGATGAAGTTATGCTTGAGTCCACTAACATATATCACCTTTTTGAATGTGACAGCTCCTATTCTCACTTCTCCAAATCCTTCTGACTCACCATATTTGGAGTCACCAAAGATAACCTTTGGCCCTAGCTTGGACTTGTAGTTGATTAAGATGTCCTTGCTTCTAGTCATGTGTTTGGAGCAGCCACTGTCCAGGTGCCAAGTTTGATTTACCACTGGACAATTCTTCACATACAATAAAAACAGTTAATAGTTTTTGACCCAGGTTACCTTGGGTCCTTTGTATGGCTGATAAGAAAAATTGGAAATTATAGAGAATTCAGGTTGGGACTTATATCCTAGGGGGTGATATCTCCTAGGTGGGATGATCCAGTCAGCTAGTGGATTAAATGATTTCTTAGGAATATGTGAGTTGCTGTTACAGTTTTGATTAAGTCTTCCTGGGTTCGATGAATTGTTGTAAGTTCCTCGACCAGAGTTTGACGAATTTGCTTGAGATCGTCGATATCTGCCTAGAGAATGAACATGTTCATTTTTTGTGTCCCACGTTCATCGACCTCTGCTCGACGAACCATACAAAGTTCGTCGATGCAGTTAGATGAATGATTATTATTGTAGTTTGCATTCAGAGATCGCCATTATGAGTTCGACGATCTATTCCTATATCGTCGATCTGGGTTCGACGATAACTGTTGAACTTTGTTGTTTTTATCATTCTTCTGATTTGTAATTTTATCCTTAGCTTCAATTTGTTCCAGAATTTTATTAACTTTATCTACTTGTTCAGTGTTTTTCTTTCCTTTATCAGAGATGAACTTTACTGGTTTTGAAAAATGTTTCCTTTGGATTAGGGTTGGTTCACTAGATGTGGCCCCTAATCCTAATCTGCAGTTATTTGTTCTAGCATTAACTGTGCGGGTTATATCTAGCAATTTTAAACTTCTACCATTTAATGATTCTTCTAACATCTTAGCTTTGCTATGTTCTGATTTCAGAAAACTGATTTGTTCATTTGCAGATTTTAATTCACTAGACAAAATTGCATTTTCAGAGGTGATTTTATCTAGGTCATTCAATTTATCTCTGAGAAGTTTGATTTCCTTCACAGAGATTATTAAATCTAAGCATAAGTTTTTAAACTCAAATTTAAATTCATCAGATTCAAAATCATAAGATGCTATTACCTGATCTTTAGCTGACATATTTTCTTCATCATCAGATTCATCTGTATCTGATCTTCTACTGCTTGCACCAATTTCCATGAGGCACACCTCTTTTGCCTCAGCCTCCTCTTCTTCTTCAATGGAGCTGGAAGATGTGGATTCATCTTCTGTGTCACTCCATGTTTCAGCCACAAATCCATTGTCCTTCTTTTTGTGCTTGTTTGAAGAGGGCTTGTTGTAGTGCTTGCCTCTTCATTCTTTCTCTTTTCTTCTTTCCTTCTTTTAATTTTTAGGACATTCAGACATGAAATGTCCTGGTTTCCTGCACCCATAACACACTACCTCTTTAGTGGGGCGTTTTGTCATACCTTGGCTGACTGTCATTTCTGGATGACTTTCTTCTGAAGTCTTTCCTTGTCAGTTTAAAGAATCTCTTGGCAAAGAGACTCATCAACTCTTCATTGACAATTAGGGCTTCAGTTTCTTCAGCAACATTGAATACAATGGATTGTTCTTTCCTTGCTAGGGGAGGAGTCCTATGTTCCATTGCCTCTCTGGACTTGATTAGCTGCTCATATGAATTCAGTTTTCCTAATAGAGATTTAGTTGAAATCTCATTCAGGAATCTGGCCTCCTTGATGGGCCAGATCCTGGTGTCCCATGAGCTTGGGAAGCACATTAGGATCTTGTCATTAACTTCAGTCAAAGTTATTTCTTTATCTAAGATCCTTAGCTCACTGATGATGGAGCTATGCCTGTTGTACATCACTTCAACTGTCTCTGGCTTATCCTTCTTAAAGTTTTCATATTGTGTGATGAGGTGTGATCTTATATCTTTCCTCTCATCTGCTGAGCCAGCAACCATTTGATTGAGTGAATCCCAGATTGCTTTTGCAGAGGTGCACTCAGCCACCTTCTGAAAGATGTCATCTGACATAGTTTCAACCAATTTGTTCATGGTTTTGGCATCAGAAATCTTTGCTTTCTTCTGAGCTTCAGTCCACTTAGGTGGTGGGACTGCATTGTTGCTGGAAGATGTTGTGGCTGTAGATGCCTGTGGGGGACCTATCAAAATGGGATTGTAGATGTATTCATCAATGGAATTCATATATAACCTAATTCTTGCCTTCCAAATGGCATACTTATTAAGGTTGCAAACTGGAGGTCTGGTGCTTGCATAGTTCTTATTCTGTGCCATGCTGTGTTTATAATGTAAATGAAAATAAAATACTGTCTAGATCTAACAAAGGATCTTTTGGTTCAAGATTTAACTTGTACAACCAAAGGAACCAGCTTTGATATCAATTGAAAGTGAGTGTTAGATCAGAAATACTCTAGAGGGGCGGGGGGGGGGAGGGATGAATAGAGTATTCTTAAAAATTTTCTTAACTACTATTAATTCAAAAGTGCAGAAATTAATAACCTAGCAAACAATAAATCTAAATCACAAGCACATCAAGAACAAAAGAAAAGGAGACAACCAGACGACACAAGAATTTTATATTGGTTCCCCAACCTGGGTACATCCACTCTTCTACCACCCTTGATAGGAATCCACTCAGATTTTTGATCAGGTGCCTGACACCAATGAGCTTTTGATTAGGAGCTCAAAAACCAACCCAAGTCTTTTGATCAGGAGACTTGCAACCAAGGAATCACTTTTGAAGGGAGATGACAACCCTTTACAGAGGTGGGGCTGAGAGAGTGATGAAAGTCTTATTTTCTCAATCACAATGAAAAGACTCTGTGGATTCAATGATGTTGTCAAAGCTCCCCCTGAAATGAAGAAGGTATAGGAGATGTGGAGCTTTGCACATGGTGATAGGCCTTCAATAGAGAGACTAGATCCAGGAGCTTTAGACTGATAGTACTTGAATGTCTTTAGCAAGGTCCTGGAGAAGAAGAACAAGAAGACTATTGATTTTTGAAAAAAATATGTTCTTCTTGCTTCTTCTTGAAATTACTGTATGCTTCTTAGTCAGTAGTATTCTTTGTAAAACTTTCTCTATGTCTCTCTTGATTAATTCACTGTGTATCTATGTGTCTTTATTCATCATTCTCTTCTTCTGTGTCTTTAAAACATTTGAATTTTTCTGTAATTAATGCTGACAGCCTTGAGAATAATGGACATTGATTTATTTCCCCAACTGCCCCGTGGAAAAACGGCAAGCAATAATCCTGGAGAAGACCATAATTAATACTCATTCTAACGGATACATTCAGAGAATGTTAGAGCATTAATTACCCAGGAATTATAGCATTAGAGTGGGGACAGAAGGCTGGAAATAACTAAGTCTAGAATCGTCGAGCAGATAGCAGAATTCGTCGAACTGAGTTCACAATTCGTCGAGCTGAGATATTGTGTTCGTCGACCAGACGTCTTCTGTTCATCGAGTTGTGTTCCATGATCGTCAAGCTGAAAACTGAACTGCTATCTCTTTAGATCTTTGCCTATTCGTCGAGCTGTTAAATATGTTCGTCGACTGGAGTTCAATAATTATTCTGGAGTTGTCAAATATCCTGTGTCGACACAATTTCTCCTGTGTGTCGAAATAAATTTTCTGTGTGGTGTCGACTTAGCCTTTCCACAATGTCGACTGATCATCTTGGTGCCGACACAAGTTCTTCTAGTGTCGACTTAGTTGATGTCGACATATACTCTGAGTGTCGACATAAGTCTTCTGGTTCAAGAATTCATCGGGCAGAGAACAGAGTTCGTCGACCTGAGTCAAGAGAACAGTCTTGACTTAGAACTCTAAAGGTGAAGTCCAAGGTTCATCGATCTGTGACTGAAGTTCGTCGAGCTCAGCTCAGAGAATATTTCTCTAAGATTGTTGAGCTGAGAACGACTATCGTCGAGCTGAGTTAGACGAACGTCGAACTCATTTTACTTAGTCTCTTGAGAAATCTCTGAATCTTGAGGAAAACTCTATGTCTTGAGTCTCTGGAAGTCTGATGATGGCTTGTCCATGTGGTGTTGTTACTGAGGACTTGGCCTAGACTCTAGGACACAAATTTGACCCTGGATATACATGTTGGGTCACATTATCCTAAGTTAGTGAACCTAGCCCAAATAAAACTAGGGACCCAACAGATTTGTTGATGTCAAACATGTCAATGATATGCATAAAGTTGTATTTGATGTATGTTCAAGTTCATTCAGGCAAGATAGTCCTTGTAACATTGATAGGATAAGTATTCCAAGTGATTTGAGAGGTGGTCACAAAGTAAAGATGTTGGATAGGCTAGAAATCGCACAAGTCTACATGTGTTGAGTGAAGCCAGTTAACTCAACGCCATATTCCATAAAGCACTGAGTTAGTTGTGGACCGTCGAAGCTATGCATTCTACAAAGCAATTATGTGGCCAAGTCCACAGGTGTTGAGTGGTGGCAGTTCACTCAACGCCATCGTCGAGTATGGCTGAATCTGTTAAAGCCTTAATATTGGTTAGTTGTTTATTCGACATTCCAGAAGCATCAAGTGAACACAGCTCACTCGATGCCAAAACAGAAGGCGTCTTATCATGATAAAGCCTAAGTTGACAGAAGGAAGCCAAGTACAAAAGTGTTGAGTGATGAAGCTTCACTCGACGCTCTCAACGCTAGACAACAAAAACTTTGAGTCATGCTATTTTAGTCAAATCCTTAGGAGAAGACAGAAATTAATTAAGTCCATAAGTGTTGAGTGAAGCCAGTTCAATCAATGCTTAATAAAGAAGACAAGCAAAGATAGGAAGCATTGAGTGAGCCCAGCTCACTCAACTCCTTCAGACAGGTGAAGAGATGGCCAAGTTAGAAAGCGTTGAGTGAGAAAGGCCCACTCAACGCTCTCAGTTCCTAGAGGCAGAATGTTGAGCCAAGTCAGAAAGCATTGAGTGATGAAGGATCACTCAATGCTGTCAATGTCTATGATGCAGAATGGTTCAGAAAGTTGACTAAGGGTTTTGGCATTGAGTGAAGATTGTTCACTCAACGCACTCAACGCCTGTAGTGAATTTGAGAATTTGGCTAAGTACATTACTGATTATGTCAGCTGAAGTCAACAAAAGTTTAACAGAGTTCAAATAAGTTGCGGGAAAGCTACAAAACATGCCAAATAGCGCCAGAGGGATACTGTACGTCTTCTTCCGTTAAAGAAAGTTACGGCTGTCAACTGCAGGTAGTCCCCACTGCTTCTTGGAGCCATTAATCGGCGAAAGATAAAAGGGGCAACTTCTCAAGGAAGAACTGAACTTTTAGGATTTTATTCTTTTCAAAACGTTGCGCTGGACTTTCTCTTCCTTGCCATTACTATCGATCAAAAAGCCTGAAGTCATTCTAGCTGAACTAAAAGTTAATTCCAGTTAGCTATAGGAACGTCTTATGCTACAACAAGTTCAGATACTATTCTGATAAAAAAAAGAAGTAGAGTTTCCATGTTTCTGCAGGTTCCAGGTTATATGTTTGAAGAACTCAATATCTGTCAAGTCTTCTGTCTTCTACAGCAAGTTCAGAAACATATTTCTGAGATACTTCCAACAGAGGCAGCCATTCACTGAAGATCAACTTTCTGCTGCTGAGAAGATAGTTAGGGCTGAGACTACTTAGCTCAGGGAGCAGATACAGAGAAATATCTCCTTGTCAAATTAACACAAATCAATTTCATTTTTGTAGGGTCCTTTTAGATCCGAGTTGTAAGGCCATTATTCCTGAGGCAGGGAAACTTTGCCTGAGTGTTGGATCCAGTTTTGGAACTGAGTGTAGGGCCTTTGTGTCTGAGGTATGATCCTTTTGGATCTGAGCTGTAGGGCTTTTGAGCCTGAGGTAGGGCAGATTTATCTAAGTGTAGGGTCCTATTTTGGATCTGAGTGTAGGACCGTTTAGTCTGAGGTAGGATCCTCTTGGATTTGAGCGGTAGGGATTTTGAGCCTGAGGTAGGAGAGTAATCATCTCTGAGTGTAGGACCTTTGGGTTTGAGTGTAGGATCCAGATTTGGTACTGAGGTAGGGCCTTGTGCCTGAGCTATAAGAAAGTCATTCTCTCTGAGGTAGGGCTATCTCCATAGCCTGAGTTATAGGACTTGAGTTCAAGTGTGAGGTAGATGATCATTTAATAACTGAGTTGTAGGAGCAAGTTTGCTCTGAGGTAGGGCCTTTGGCCTGAATTGTAAGTCTTGGAGGAGACTGAGAGATCCTGTGGAATCTGAGATGTAAGGTCTGAGGAGCTGAGTTTTTGGAGAAGTGTTGTAACGCCCCGAAACTCAAAGGAGCGAAGGGGGACGTTTTGGGCCAGTTTGGGTTCTGGCTGCAGGCGCACGGCCTCGGACACGGGCGTGTCGCAGGGCGTGTCAAGCGTGTGTCGACACTTAGCCGCGAAGTCGTCGAGAGTTTCTCGACGATTTGCTGAGAATGGGCACACGTCCTGCGACACGGGCGTGTCGCAGGGCGTGTCGACCCGTGTCGACACTTAGCCGCGGAGTCGTCGAGTTATACTCGACGATTCGTCGAGAATGGGTACACGGCCCATGACACGGGCGTGTCGCAGGGCGTGTCGACCCGTGTCGACGATCGTCCTGGGGAGTCGTCGAGATTCGCTCGACGATCGTCGAGACAAGGCACACGGCCTGGGACACGGGCGTGTCCGAGGCCGTGTCATCCAGTCGTCGATCTTCACACGATGAAATGTCGAGACCGTGTACACGGCCTGGGGTCCAGGCGTGTCAGAGTGACACGGGCAAGGACACGGGCGTGTCGTAGAACCCGTGCAGTGCTCGGGTTGAAAAAGGGCAAAAATCATGGGGTACACGGCCGGCCACACGGCCGTGTCAGGTGGAACACGGGCGTGTCAGCTCGAACACGGGCGTGTTCGATACCCGTGTGAGGTTCCAGGTGATTCGATTTTGACGGCGAATGCGGCACACGGCCCTGGACACGGGCATGTGCCAGGCCGTGTTCGGTCCAGATTGGGCATTTCAGCCCCGAATCAAAGCCGTTCGTTTCCTTAGGTTGAGATCCAACGGCTGGGGGTTGTTCTTGAAGGGATATACCCGGGTTTTGACTGAGAAAACCCTTACTTTTCTTCACTTATCATCTCTCTAAATCCTTAGAGAAAGAGGAGAGCCAAGGGAGGAAGAAGAGCTAGATCCCGCCATTGGAGGTTCTTCGGAGCTCTGAATCGCGAGCCGACTCCGGATCCACGGAGGCAACGCTAGTGCGGTGGTTTTCATCCGACTATTTTTCTATGGCGCCGAAGAGGAACTCAAGGGTAATGATCCTCATTTTTGAGCATGAATAGCTCTCTTTCTTAGCATAGGAAGCCCGCTCTCGCAAGTTTGCGGAGAGTTGGAGGCGTTCCTTCGGGTAGATATGTGAAGTCCCCGTTGTTTAGAGTCCGTAAGCGAGAACGGACATAGGCATGATGTGTGAAGCCTACCCGGACATGTTGGTCTGGATCGGTGATGTTGCATTGCATGAGGCCGGAGAAGACTCCGTGCTATTTGTTGTTTTTCGGGTTTTCTACCCGGTAGATTGCAATAGGGAACCTTGGGGACTAACCCAAAGGTGCACCCAGAAAACTGGGCGAATACGAGATCTTGCCAACTTGGTGGCCTGAGAGCCAACTTGAACATAACTGGGTTATGTGACTTGTGATGGAAATGGGACTCGGTGGAAGTTTGACCCGCGCATATGGCTTAAATTGCCGTTGCGATGTGAGCACGGGTTAGATGGAACCATACCCGTTCTATGTCGTTCGGTTAAAGAGACCTAAAGGCATGTGGCACTTACCGTTGGCATAGATTAGGGTCTTCGGCGGTCAATGGCTTAAATTGTCGTGACCCAGGCCAAAAAGACAAAATGCTCATAGGTTTGGCCGTCTAAGTGGCGATGGTGAGTCCGGAATGTTAATGGCTTTAATTGACGTGACATCGACCGGTTCACCGAGAATGTGCCCTGAGTGCACGGGGCGTGTGGCCGTGCGAGACAACGTCCGTGATGAAATGGCTATGGGTATATACATTGCTCGCTTATGCTAATGAAATGCAGGGAAGGAGCATCGCCGCCCCAAGTTGGGGGCGGGATCGTTATAATTTGGTCAGCATTGCTGACTGTTGCCTTGTTTTGCCACCGTGCGGTGGTTTGTTGTTTGCAGGTGCAGCTGGACCAAGCGGTCAATAGCGGGCTAAAGCCCTTTTTGCGAAGCTGGCCCTCGAAGGCCCAAGTAGAAGTGTTTACTGCTTTATTCATGTATGACCGGCCTGCGTGCCGTGGTTTGTAAAACATATAATATTCAAGTGAAACATTTTGTAAGGCCTTAAGGCCGGTTTTGGGTATTTTGTATACATTCCTAATTTGTACTAGTGGACATTCGTGCCTTAACTGCTGGGTTCTTGTTTACAACTTTTATAAACTGCTTCTGCTAGAATGCTCTGTGTACGACGTTGAGATTGGTTGGATGGTTTCCATAAGTAACCACCCGGTCTGTCTGTGGTATATGGCGTCGGGCCCCGGCCGGACCTACTGCTATATGCTATGCGACGGATAGGGGGTGTTACAATTTAGTATCAGATTACTGGTTTTTGTCGGGCTTAAACTGAATTCGTGGGCGAATTTTTTTTAAGGGGTGGTGAGCACATTGTGTGCGTCATCATTATAATGGTAAAAGAACCCATGAATGTCCACTTAGGAATGAAAATACTCGTGTTTGAGGAACCTGCATGTTCCTATAATTGGTGTTTGCAATTTTATTTGGTCGCTTAACGGTGTTTTGTACCACTATAGGTGACCCGAAATGGTGTTGGGCCGTCAGAACGCCGAGTTTCTGAGGCTAGTAGTGCACCGGAAGTTGCTCCCGCAACACCTCTGTCGGCTGAGAACATACGATTGGTGGCTGAAGCGGTGTTGGCCGTGATCAATGCGCAGCCTGGAAGGCAAGCGCAGCAGCCCGCTCCTGTGATGGAGCAAGTACCTCTTTAAGAGACTGAGCCGAGGAGAGTGGAGCAAGTGGGTGTGGAACCAATAGTGCCAAGAAGGGCAACTGAGAGGCAGTTGAAGCATGTAATGAGCTTTAACCCTCCGTTATTCTCGGGGTTGGGAACCCCATCTCAGGCTGAAGACTGGCTCTCCAGGGTGAAGAGAGTCATGACAGCGACGGAGAAGGAGGAGTGGCAAATGACCACCATCGCTACGTTTCTTCTGGACGGTGAAGCGAGAATGTGGTGGGAAGGATTAGAGTTGCACTTACTGAGAGGTAGGCAACTTTGTGATGTCTCGATGGAGGAGTTCTCGAGATTATTTTTGGCTAGATACCTCCCTTCGACGCAGAAGATAGCGTTGGAGAATGAGTTCCTGAAGTTGGTACAGGGTGAGAGGAGCGTGGATGAATATCTCCACGAGTTTACGCATTTGAGTCGTTATGCTAGCTCCACCATCATGGATGAGGAGCGCAAGACTAATCGCTTTTATGAAGGCTTGAGGGATGAGTTGAGACTATTACTGTCAGGGCCAATGACGCAGGCTTTCTTAACCTTGGTCAATACTGCCCGGTCCTTGGAGAAGGACAAGAAGAGCGTGCAAGCGAAGAAAAGCTCGAGTGAAAAGAAATCTGAGTTCAGAGTGCCGACTAATTCAAAGTCCGGCTATCAGAGGTCTTTCAAGAAGCATAGGACTTCGGGTCCAGTTCCTTCTGGCGCTTCTGGGGCGACTACGGGTCGGACCCCGGGTGCGTGTTTTACATGTGGAAAGACGGGGCATTTCCACCGTGATTGTTGGAGCGGACGTCCTAAGTCCGAGAGGCGGCCGGGAGCTACGTATGAAGAGAAGGGAAAGGCGGTGGAATCGACCGCATCCCATTATGCTCCGGCCCAACCAAGGGTCTACAATCTTGGCCAACAGGAGGCCATTAAACAAGCTGATGTGGTGATAGGTATGGTTTAATTTATAGCAAGTCAATTTCTTTATATGCTTGTTATGCACATGTTACCTTACCACTACTTGTTTAGGATTTGTATTGATTTGTGAAAATCCGGCACGAGCACTCTTCGATACGGGAGCTTCACACTCCTTCTTGTCCGAAGGATTTATATCACGCATCGGAGTCCCTTCTTCGATGGCGAAGGATAAGTTGGATGTGTTGTTGCCCAATAGGTGTTCGATGCGAGCGGTTAGGATCTGCGATGTTAAGATTCGTATTGGGGAGCAGGAGTTCGACCTGCGGGCGTCTTTACTTCCGTTGGTGGAGTTTGACGTCATATTTGGCATGGACTAGCTCTCGGAGCAGCAGGCCCATATAGATTGTGGTAGTAAGGAAGTCAAGCTGGGAGCAAGTCGTGAGACGACTTTTACAGGCTTAAAGGGGTCGAGCAAGATGTTGATGTCTGCTCTTCAGGTGGTGAAGGCGGTTCGTGCTGGTGCAGAACTGTTCTTTACGCTAGTGGAGGTTGCAAAGCCGAAGCCCGCGTTGGATTGTATTTCAGTGGTATCGGAATACCCTGATGTGTTCCCCGCGGATCTTCCTGGAGCCCCGCCTCAACGGGAGATAGATTTTACGATCGAGCTAGTGCCAGGTGCAAAGCCTGTATCACGATCTCCGTATCGGCTAGCGCCTAAGGAAATGGCGGAGCTGAAAGTTCAACTGCAAGAGTTGTTGGAGCAAGGGTATGCGCGCCCGAGTTCTTCGCCTTGGAGCGCACCGGTCCTCTTTGTTAAGAAGAAGGACGGAAGCTTAAGGCTATGTATTGATTATCGGGAGCTCAACAAGTTGACTGAGAAGAACAACTACCCGATCCCCCGGATTGATGATCTCTTCGATCAGTTAGTCGGGTCGACGGTGTACTTGAAGTTGGATCTCAAGGCTGGGTACTATCAGCTGCGGACAATGGAGAGTGATATCCCGAAGACAGCGTTTAGTACGAGGTACGGGCATTATGAGTTTACGGTCATGCCGTTTGGGCTGACTAATGCGCCGTCAGTGTTCATGGATTTGATGAACAGGACTTTCAGGGAGTACCTAGACCATTTCGTGATCGTCTTCATCGACGATATTTTGGTGTACTCGCAAAGTGAGGAAGATCACTTCAAGCATCTTCATTTGGTGTTGGAGACGCTAAGGAGAAATCAGTTGTATGCCAAGTTCTCGAAGGGCGAGTTTTGGCTGTCCTCAGTGGCGTTCCTCGGGCATATAGTGAGTGGAGAGAGTATTGCTGTGGATCCAGCGAAGATTGTTGCGATACGGGAGTGGCCTGAGCTTGCTACGGTAGCAGAAGTCCGGAGCTTTTTGGGGCTTGCCGGCTATTATAGGCGCTTCGTAGAGAACTTCTCGCGGATAGCGTTACCTCTCACTACTTTGACGAGGAAGGAGCATAAGTTCGTTTGGACGCCGGAGTGCGCGCGAGCTTTTGAGGAGTTGAAGTGTCGGTTGACCACGACGCCTGTGCTGAGTTCTCCGGTTGGGACCGAAGGCTATGAGATATATAGCGATGCTTCGGGCAGCGGTTTGGGTTGTGTGCTACTGCAGCACGGAAGCGTGATAGCTTATGGCTCGAGACAGCTAAAAGTGCACGAGAGGAATTATCCGGTCCATGACTTGGAGTTAGCAGCCGTGATTTTTTCCTTGAAGCTGTGGAGACACTATTTGTACGGTGTGAAGATTGATATCTACACCGATCATAAGAGCCTGAAATATTTGATAGATCAGAAGGATCTGAATATGCGGCAGCGTAGGTGGATGGAGTTCCTGGGGGACTATACATTCAAGATCCACTACGTGCCTGACAAAGGGAATGCGGTTGCGGACGCGTTGAGTCGTCGAGCCCCAGCTCAAGCAAATTGGCTATCAGTGCATGATGAGTGGTTGGTGCAGGAGTTCGAGGCATTGGAGATTGCTTGTGTGGATAAGCAAGCAAGTGCTGAAGCAATTCTGAATTGGACAGAAGTCCAATATGACCTGGCTGATCGGATTCGCCAGGCTTTGGATATGGATGCTCATATGAAGCAGTTCATGATAGAGGCTCTGGATGGGTCAAATTCCCGATTCGTCGTGGAGGACGGATTGTTGTGGAAAGACGGTCGTTTGTGCGTCCCAAGTGTGGGCAATTTGCGGGTGGAGTTGTTGTACGAGGCGCACCATACCAAGTACTCGATTCACCCGGGGAGCACAAAGATGTACCGTGATGTGAAGAAACTGTTTTGGTGGCCGGTTTTAAAGAAGGATGTGGCGCTCTACGTAGCAAAGTGCCAAACCTGCGCCTTGGTGAAGGCGGAGTGCCAAAAGCCGGGAGGATTTCTTAAGTCCTTGCCTATTCCGAAGTGGAAATTCGACGACATCTCTATGGACTTTGTGCACGGTTTGCCAAGGTCGCAAAAGGGAAACGACGCCATTTGGGTGGTTGTTGATCGTTTAACGAAGGTGTCGCATTTTATTCCGCATAGGAAGGATGATCCGGTGGAGAAGTTGGCAAAGCTTTATGTGGATAACATAGTACGGCTTCATGGTGTGCCCCGCAGCATCGTGAGTGACCGGGATGGGCGATTCACGTCCAATGATTGGAGGCTTGTGCAACAAATGTTGGGAACAAAGCTGAAATTCAGCACAGCCTTGTTAAATTTTCTCAACGTGGTCAGCAAGGTAGCCCAAACGCCAAATTAATATCTTCGGAACTACCCAGTTCGCACGCTGAACCTGCGGAAAACCCAAGGACTAGAGTTGCACCCAACAAAACAAAGGAAGCACAAGAAGGTCTTATTATGCATTCACTTCTTTACAATCCGAGGCATACATAGCGAGACATGATTTCGCTAGTATTACAGCTGTAAACAGAAAAAACCAAAAAACAAGCCGGGCGGACAGCACTCCAGTCCGCCGAGACCGCGAGGTCGCCGAGACCGCCGAGACCGCTGAACTCGCCCAAGCTATGCTGCAATCCGCCGAATACCACGGAGTCCGCCGAGACCGCGAGGTCGCGCGGACACACCGTTATTCGCCTCCTGCTGAACCTGAACTGAGGAACTCCCCTACCCGCCTGAAGCCGGCGGACATGTTATTGAAGCTGGGAAAGTTGAAACAGAACTGACAAGCCGCAGAGCGACCTCCTGCTGAGTCCGCAGAGACCGCACACTTCCAAGCACTGACCGAAGTCAAAGCCAAGCTCCTGGCTCCTTGAAGTTATCCGCGCGACCTGCACACAGCAAACCGTCAGCCTGAATCAATCCGCGCGGACTGGAAAACACAGGCCGCAGCACTCGCCCAACCCAATTTACTGTTCACTCACGTTACACAGGTTACTGTAGATGTGCCAGGGGGGTCCTATTTATAGGCCAGGTGAGGAGTGTGGTCACTGCCCAAGAGATAGCAACACCGCCCCAGTCCGCGCGAACACAAAACACCGTCCGCTCAGTCTGTGAGGACTTAGCCGGTCACCAAGGAAAACCGCCAGGAGCAAGGCAACCAATGACGAACCCTCTCCAGTCCGCCTGAGCTAAGCGGACAAGGCACCAGCCCGCAAAGCTCCAACTGCTTCAGGACAGCACCCTCTTCAAAGGCAGTCCGCACCAACCCGAGGCAGTCCGCAAGACTCATACCTCAATCCGCCCCAAGTCCACGACCAAAGGCAGACAGCAAACAGTCCGCCCGGTCACAGCGGACTTTGCGGACACGACAGACACCATGAACTTGGCACAACGTGTGACCAAGTCCAAAACCATCAAGGGCCAGTGCGAGCATGGCGGACACAAAGTCCCATCCGCCAAACACCCTAGCACAGACCGCAACCAGTCCGCGAGCTCCTCGCACTTGTCCAACACAGCAGCTCCATGACGGACTCCAAACACCAGTCCGCCAACCGGTCTCTACAGCAAGACACCTGCTGTACCACCAGAACTTGACAAGGCCTCAGCCAAGCTCAAAGCTCAGTCCGCAACAGCCAATACCGCGGACACTCCAGTCCGTAAGGCTTCCCGCGAACATGAACCAACCCGACAATAGCACAAGCTTGCACCCGCGGCCTCTGAGCAATGCACCAGTCCGCAAGCCTCTCTATCCGCAGATATCAGGCCGCACCAAACCGCGGACTCCATGCAACAACCCGCTCAACACAGCCGGCTTCCACCAGACTTTCCACCAGGCCACAAACCTCAGTCCGCCCAGTCCGCCCAGTCCGCCAAAGCTGTCCGCCACAGGCCGCGCGGCCTGTCCCATCACCCACTTCCACTTCACAAATTTCAACACTCCCCCTTGAAGTGAGAAGTGGTGACCAAGCCCAGCAAGCTGCGCAAGCGTTCAAAGGGCCCCTTCGACAGCGGCTTCGTGAAGATGTCAGCAAGATTATCTTCACTCCGAACATGCCCGACCAGCAGAGATCCTTCCAACACCTTCTCCCTGATGAAATGGTGATCAATCTCTATATGCTTGGTCCTGGCGTGACACACTGGATTGTTAACCAGTTTGAGAGCACTCTCATTGTCACCCTGGAGTAAAGTAGGCCCTTGCACTTCTTCATGGACATCCTCTATAAGTCTCCTCAACCAAACGGCTTCCCGAGCAGCCAAGGCCGAAGCCTTATACTCCGCCTCCGTGGTTGAAACCGACACCGAGTCCTGCTTCTTGCTACACCACGAGATGCTAGCTGAACCGCAAGTGAACACATAACCTGAAGTAGACCTCCGATCATCCGAATCACCGCCATAGTCAGCATCCGTGTACCCGAGCAACGCAAACTCCGCATCCCTTCCATAGAGGAGTCCCATCTCAGAAGTCACCTTGACATACTTCAGAATCCCCTTTGCCGCCAATAGATGAGATTTCCTTGGTTCAGCCATATACCGACTTACTCGGCCAACAGCATAAGCTATATCCGGCCTTGTAATCGTCAGATAGATCAAGCTCCCAACAAGAGCCCTGAACACCAAGGGATCATTAAGCACCCTTCCCTCATCTCGTCGAAGCTTCAGCCCAGGTTCCAGTGGAGTAGAGCACTTCTTCCCTTCGCCCATGCCAAACCGCTTCACAATACGATCAGCATATCCCTTCTGGCTAATGAGAATCCCGCACTCCTTCCTCTCCACTTCCAGACCGAGAAAGTGATGCAACTCTCCCAAGTCCTTCATCTCGAAGCGTATAGCAAGCTCAGCCCTGAGCCTTACTACTTCCTCCTCCGAATTCCCTGTGATGATCATGTCATCCACATACAGTAGGACCAAGACCCTTAGCTCTCCCTTCTTCTTGACGAACAAGCTAGAATCCGAGTTAGAAGCAAAGTATCCACAGAATTGCAGGTACTCTGCAATCTTCCCATACCACGCCCTTGGAGCTTGCTTCAACCCGTAGAGAGCCTTCCTGAGTTTACAGACATAGTCTGGATGCTTCTCAGAGACAAAACCAAGCGGCTGATCCATGAAGATATCCTTGTCAATCTCTCCGTAAAGAAAAGCATTCTTCACATCGAGTTGCCACAACCTCCATCCCTTGCTAGCAGCCAAGGCGATCACCACTCTTACAGATGTCATCTTCGCAACTGGACTGAATGTCTCCTCATAGTCTTCTCCATACTGCTGTGAGAATCCTCTAGTGACCAGGCGAGCCTTGAACCGATCAATGCTCCCATCAGCCTTCTTCTTCAACTTATACACCCACTTGCAAGTAACCGGAGTAATGCCATCAACCTTGGGCACAAGATCCCAGGTTTCATTCTTCTTCAGAGCATCAATCTCTTCCTTCATGGCACCATCCCACTCCTTCACTCCAGTGGCCTCGTTGAAGTTTGCAGGCTCTCGCTCATCCAGAGGACCTGCAAAGAAGCAGGAGACAAAGCTCACTGCATTTCCTTCACAGTACCGAGCCGGTGGCTTAACTACCCTCTTCGATCTCCGAAGACACGGCTCCTTGCTCACGGCATCCGTTGCTTCTTCAGGCTCCACTCCTACCTGGGGCAAGCATTGAGCAGTGCTCCCCCTGCTTCCTGAGCCAGAAGGCTCAGCCTCGGAGTTCGAAGCAACAGGAGCTGCTGGTGAAACAGCAAGCTCCTCTTCCGAGCCTTCAGCAGCCACCACCGGTGCTTCATCAACCTTGCTACTTCCGGTTAGCTCCACCGAGCCACCTCCATATGACGTCAGCTCGTCAAAGACAACGTATCTTGACACCACGAACTTCTTCGTCAAAGGATCCATGCATTTCCATCCCTTCTTCCGCTCATCGTAGCCAACAAAGACAAGTTTCCTTGCCTTCGCATCCAGCTTTGTCCGTGAAGCATCCGGGACATGCACATAGCAAGTTGAGCCGAACACCCGAAGGTGTCCAACACTCGGCTTCTCCTGCAGCAACAGCTCAACAGGAGATTCATGTTGATAGGGCTGAGTGGCATCCGGTTGATAACATAAGCAGCACAAGACATTCCCTCCGCCAAAAAGGACCTTGGGATATCTTTCGCATGAAGCCAGCATTTGCAGGTCTCCGTCAAATGACGGATCTTCCGCTCCGCTACCCCATTTTGTTGTGGAGTGTGAGAACAAGTAAGCTCCCGTTGGATCCCGTGCTTCCTGCAGAAGTTAGAAAACTCGGAGGAGACAAACTCTCCCTCGTTATCAGTTCTAAGCTTCTTAATCTGCAAGCCAAGCCGGCCTTCTACCAACTCCTTGAACTCCACAAACAAACGGAAGGCTTCCGACTTCTCCTTTAAGAAGTACACCCAAGTATACCTTGAGTAGTCATCAACCAAGACAAGCATGTATTTGCTTCCACCAAGGCTGGCAGTAACAGTCGGTCCCATCAGGTCGCCATGAATGCACTCCAATGGTCTCTTGCTCCTTGTTTGTGATTTATCAAATGGAAGGCGATGTGCCATACCATATTGACAGCCCGCACAAACATGCCCATCACCAAAGGAGGACAACATCGGCAACCCCCTCACCAGACTTCTACTAGCCATCGCCTTCAGCTTGTCCATGCCAACATGCCCCAGCCTCTCATGCCAGATAGCCGCACTATCATTGGCCCTCATCCTATCAACATAGGCACTGGTGGAAAGAACAAACAAGTTCTTTACCCTCCTCCCAACATGAGCAACATCAGCCTTCACCGCTGATACGTTGCGAAGGAACCTCACGTCTGTTGGCCCAAACAGAACGTGATACCCAGCGTCCACCGCGTTGGTCACCGAGAAGAGGTTCTTCTTCATGCCCGGTACGTGATACACACTCCTTAACGTGAGTGGCCCCTGATCACTACCCAATGACACGACCCCCTCCTTCTCTACTGCATAAACAGTATTATCAGCAGCGATAATAGCTTCATTACCTGAGTAAGCCTGCATGGAGGTGAACTTCGATTTGTCTCCGGTGAGGTGATGAACACACCCGGAGTCGACGATCCACTCGCTGTTGAAGTCCTCAGCAGATAAGGCCCGGACACAAGTGCCCGTCAGGAAAGCTCCTCCCCATTCTGCTTCTTCACTTCTCGAGCAAGCTTCCTCCTTTCCCGCAGCATGCCCAGGCTGCAGTTTGACATTGCAGTCCCGCTTGAAGTGCCCTCGCTGATGACACCGGTAACACTTCAGATTCTTCTTCCAGTCCTTAGGAGCATTGCTCCTCTCCGGCGGATACGAAGATGAAGTCTCCTTCTCAACAGCGGCCTGCACCTTCTTCTTCTTATTCCCTTCCCATCCCTTCTTCTTGCCTGAGAAGAGAGCCTCGCTGCCTTCCTGATTCAGGTTCACTCCAGCCATCTGCCTTGCTAAACTCTCCTGCGAGGCAAGCAGATTCTCCAGCTCCAGCAGAGACGGCTGAGTAGCCCATCCTTGAACAGATGTAACAAAGGCCACATACTCCTTCCGCAAGCCGCGAATAATGTGCCTTTTCATCTTTGCCTCAGAGATAGGCTCATCAGGATCCAGTGCCGACAGCTCAGCACACAAGCTCTTCATCTTTAAGAAGTATTTGGAGATGGAAAGGTCTCCCTGAGTTGCCCTGGCCAACTCATTCTCCAGGAACTGAAGCCGCGCCACATTCTTCCTATTGAACAACTCATCAATGGTTGTCCAAATATCAGCAGCCGACTCACACCCAATGATGTGATCAAACAGTTCCGGAGAGACAGCTCTCTTCAGAATGAACTCCGCCTTAGCATTAGTTCTTCTCCAGAGCCTCACCTGCTCAGCAGTACCAAACGCAGCAGTAACTTCCTGTCTGTCGTCACCACCGACGACTTCCCACAGCTCCTCGCCTAGAAGATAACTCTTCATGCACGACTTCCACTTCTTATAGTTAGTCGGCGTTAAGAGTTCAATGCCAAGACCTCTTGCTAAGCTTCCTTCCATTGCAAACACCTGTTGGTACCCTTCAGCAGCTCCGAGCAACAACACAGGTTGATCACCACTCAATCACTGAGTAACAACGCTGGTTAACCTCCGCTCACGCAACTGAACCACCGCAACCTCAGGAACCTGGCTCTGATACCATGTTAAATTTTCTCAACGTGGTCAGCAAGGTAGCCCAAACGCCAAATTAATATCTTCGGAACTACCCAGTTCGCACGCTGAACCTGCGGAAAACCTAAGGACTAAAGGTTGCACCCAACAAAACAATGGAAGCACAAGAAGGTCTTATTATGCATTCACTTCTTTACAATCCGAGGCATACATAGCGAGACATGATTTCGCTAGTATTACAGCTGTAAACAGAAAGAACCAAAAAACAAGTCGGGCGGACAGCACTCCAGTCCGCCGAGACCGCGAGGTCGCCGAGACCGCCGAGACCGCTGAACTCGCCCAAGCTATGCTGCAATCCGCCGAATACCACGGAGTCCGCCGAGACCGCGAGGTCGCGCGGACACACCGTTATTCGCCTCCTGCTGAACCTGAACTGAGGAACTCCCCTACCCGCCTGAAGCCGGCGGACAGGTTATTGAAGCTGGGAAAGTTGAAACAGAACTGACAAGCCGCAGAGCGACCTCCTGCTGAGTCCGCAGAGACCGCACACTTCCAAGCACTGACCGAAGTCAAAGCCAAGCTCCTGGCTCCTTGAAGTTATCCGCGCGACCTGCACACAGCAAACCGTCAGCCTGAATCAATCCGCGCGGACTGGAAAACACAGACCGCAGCACTCGCCCAACCCAATTTACTGTTCACTCACGTTACACAGGTTACTGTAGATGTGCCAGGGGGGTCCTATTTATAGGCCAGGTGAGGAGTGTGGTCACCGCCCAAGAGATAGCAACACCGCCCCAGTCCGCGCGAACACAAAACACCGTCCGCTCAGTCCGCGAGGACTTAGCCGGTCACCAAGGAAAACCACCAGGAGCAAGGCAACCAATGACGAACCCTCTCCAGTCCGCCAGAGCTAAGCGGACAAGGCACCAGCCCGCAAAGCTCCAACTGCTTCAGGACAGCACCCTCTTCAAAGGCAGTCCGCACCAACCCGAGGCAGTCCGCAAGACTCATACCTCAATCCGCCCCAAGTCCACGACCAAAGGCAGACAGCAAACAGTCCGCCCGATCACAGCGGACTTTGCGGACACGACGGACACCATGAACTTGGCACAACGTGTGACCAAGTCCAAAACCATCAAGGGCCAGTGCGAGCATGGCGGACACAAAGTCCCGTCCGCCAAACACCCTAGCACAGACCGCAACCAGTCCGCGAGCTCCTTGCACTTGTCCAACACAGCAGCTCCATGCCGGACTCCAAACACCAGTCCGCCAACCGGTCTCTACAGCAAGACACCTGCTGTACCACCAGAACTTGACAAGGCCTCAGCCAAGCTCAAAGCTCAGTCCGCAACAGCCAATACCGCGGACACTCCAGTCCGCAAGGCTTCCCGCGAACATGAACCAACCCGCTAACAGCACAAGCTTGCACCCGCGGCCTCTGAGCAATGCACCAGTCCGCAAGCCTCTCTATCCACAGATATCAGGCCGCACCAAACCGCGGACTCCATGCAACAACCCGCTCAACACAGCCGGCTTCCACCAGACTTTCCACCAGGCCGCAAACCTCAGTCCGCCCAGTCCGCCCAGTCCGCCAAAGCTGTCCGCCACAGGCCGCGCGGCCTGTCCCGTCACCCACTTCCACTTCACAAATTTCAACAAGCCTTCCATCCACAAACGGATGGGCAGACCGAGAGGGTCAATATAACGATGGAAGACATGCTCCGCATGTGCGTCTTGGATTTTGGAAAGCAATGGGAGGACCACCTTTATTTGGTAGAGTTCGCATACAACAACAGCTACCAAGCAAGTATTCAGATGGCGCCTTTCGAGGCCCTATATGGTAGAAGATGTCGCACGCCGTTGTCTTGGTTAGAAACGGGAGAGTCAAAGTTCTATAAGCGATCGGAAGTGGATGATGCTACTTCTTTGGTGAGAACCATTCGGGAGAGGTTGCTTATCGCTCAAGACTGACAAGCAAAGTACTATAATGCCAAGCACAGGAACGTGGAGTTCGCTGTGGGCGATTATGTATACTTAAAGATCAAGCCGTTCAAGGGTGTCTCGCGGGTGCGACGATTGAAAAAGCTAAGCCCGAGGTACCTTGGACCGTTTGAGGTTCTGGAGCGAGTTGGTGAAGCGGCCTATAGGTTGAAGCTTTCGGTGGAGCTAAGTGGTTTACACGATGTATTCCACATTTCGGTGCTTCGGAAGGCGGTGCAAGATCCTACGCAAGTGATCGCGGTCGATCAAGTGCCGGTGGATAGTGGGCTAACGACAAAGGTCAAGCCCGTGCGGATTGAGGACTCGGAGGTCAAGCGACTACGCAATAAAGAGATCAGGATGGTCAAGGTCCGGTGGGACAATTGCGGTCATGAGGAGCTCTCTTGGGAGCGAGAGCAGACTATGCTTGACGAGTATCCGGAGTTGTTCCGCTCAGGTACAAAATTTTGGTTTTGTACATGTTTTTCCTTTATGTAATTTCGCGGGCGAAATTCTTTTAAGAGGGGTTGAGTTGTAATGCCCCGAAACTCAAAGGAGCGAAGGGGGACGTTTTGGGCCAGTTTGGGTTCTGGCTGCAGGCACACGGCCTGGGACACGGGCGTGTCCCAGGGCGTGTCAAGCGTGTGTCGACACTTAGCCGCGAAGTCGTCGAGATTTTCTCGACGATTCACTGAGAATGGGCACACGGCCTGCGACACGGGCGTGTCGCAGGGCGTGTCGACCCGTGTCGACACTTAACCGCGAAATCGTCGAGATATACTCGACGATTCGTCGAGACTGGGCACACGGCCGGCGACACGGGCGTGTCGCAGGGCGTGTCGACTCGTGTCGACGATCGTCCCGGGGAGTCGTCGAGATTTGCTCGACGATCGTCGAGACAAGGCACACGGCCTAGGACACAGGCGTGTCCGAGGCCGTGTCATCCAGTCGTCGATCTTCACGCGACGAAATGTCGAGACCATGTACACGACATGGGGACCAGGCGTGTCAGAGTGACACGGGCAAGGAAACGGGCGTGTCCTAGAACCCATGCAGTGCTCGGGTTGAAAAAGGGGAAAAATCATGGGGTACACGGCCAGCCACCCGGCCGTGTCAGGTGGAATACGGGCGTGTCAGCTCGAACACGGGCGTGTTCGATACCCGTGTGAGGTTCCAGGTGATTCGATTTTGATGGCGAATGCGGCACACGGCCCTGGACACGGGCGTGTGCCAGGCCATGTTCGGTCCAGATTGGGCATTTCAGCCCCGAATCAAAGCCGTTCGTTTCCTTAGGTTGAGATCCAACGGCTGGGGGTTGTTTCTGAAGGGATATACCCGGGTTTTGACTGAGAAAACCCTTACTTTTCTTCACTTATCATCTCTCTAAATCCTTAGAGAAAGAGGAGAGCCAAGGGAGGAAGAAGAGCTAGATCCCGCCATTGGAGGAGCTTCGGAGCTCCGAATCGCGAGCCGACTCCGGATCCACGGAGACAACGCTAGTGTGGTGGTTTTCATCCGACTATTTTTCTATGGCGCCGAAGAGGAACTCAAGGGTAACGATCCTCATTTTTGAGCAGGAATAGCTCTCTTTCTTAGTATAGGAAGCCCGCTCTCGCGAGTTTGCGGAGAGTTGGAGGCGTTCCTTCGGGTAGATATGTGAAGTCCCCGTTGTTTAGAGTCCGTAAGCGAGAACGGACATAGGCATGATGTGTGAAGCCTACCCGGACATGTTGCTCTCGATCGGTGATGTTGCATTGCATGAGGCCGGAGAAGACTCCGTGCTATTTGTTGTTTTTCGGGTTTTCTACGCGGTAGATTGCAACAGGGAACCTTGGGGACTAACCCAAAGGTGCACCCGAAAAACTGGGCGGATACGAGATCTTGCCAACTTGGTGGCCTGAGAGCCAACTTGAACATAACTGGGTTATGTGACTTGTGATGGAAATGGGACTCGGTGGAAATTTGACCCGCGCATATGGCTTAAATTGCCATTGCGATGTGAGCACGGGTTAGATGGAACCGTACCTGTTCTATGTCGTTCGGTTAAAGAGACCTAAAGGCACGTGGCACTTACCGTTGGCATAGATTAGGGTCTTCGGCGGTCAATGGCTTAAATTGTCGTGACCCAGGCCAGAAAGACAAAATGCTCATAGGTTTGGCCGTCTAAGTGGCGGTGGTGAGTCCGGAAGGTTAATGGCTTTAATTGACGTGACATCGACCGGTTCACCTAGAATGTGCCCTGAGTGCACGGGGCGTGTGGCCGTGCGAGCCAACATCTGTGATGAAATGGCTATGAGTATATACATTGCTCGCTTATGCTAATGAAATGCAGGGAAGGAGCATCACCGCCCCGAGTTGGGGGCGGGATCGTTATAATTTGGTCAGCATTGCTGACCGTTGCCTTGTTTTGCCACCGTGCGGTGGTTTGTTGTTTGCAGGTGCAGCTGGACCAAGCGGTCAATAGCGGGCTAAAGCCCTTTTTGCGAAGCTGGCCCTCGAAGGCCCAAGTAGAAGTGTTTACTGCTTTATTCATGTATGACCGGCCTGCGTGCCATGGTTTGTAAAACATGTAATATTCAAGTGAAACATTTTGTAAGGCCTTAAGGCCGGTTTTGGGTATTTTGTATACATTCCTAATTTGTACTAGTGGACATTCGTGCCTTAACTGCTGGGTTCTTGTTTACAACTTTTATAAACTGCTTCCGCTAGAATGCTCTGTGTAGGACGTTGAGATTGGTTGGATGGTTTCCATAAGTAACCACCCGTTCTGTCTGTGGTATATGGTGTCGGGCCCCGGCCGGACCAACTGCTATATGCTATGCGACGGATAGGGGGTGTTACAAGTGTCGTGTCTAACAATAAGTTAGAAAGGTGGGAGGAGAGTGGATGTAACCATAATTTAGGGAACCATTATAAATTCTGTGTGTTATTTGTGTTTTTTCTTTAAAACTAATAAAAACACTAACTAACTACACATTAAGTTAAAAGATAATAATAATAAACAAGAAAACCTATTCACCCCCCCCCCCTCTAGGTTGGTAGCTACCTTGAAAACAAAGACTTTCAGATATAGCTTCTTGCTACTCTATGAAATCAGCCTTCTTCCTTGAAAGTAACAAGTTTCATCCTTTCTTTTCCTATCTTTTCTGCACCCTGCAAAGTCTCTTCTTGAATATATTCTACCCATCTTTTTGACTTCTTCAAATATAGCTGCAGTCAGGGAGGTTTTGGCATGATCTTTCTTTTCGTACACCTGCAATCAGGGAGGTTATGACATTCTCATCTTCTGGAGCATGGAGTTCTGTTGGACTCTCCCCCTTAACCTATGCATTTCCCATAGGAAGTTGTTAACTTGCATCAACTATAGATAGAGCAATCCAACTTGTTAAAACCGTAAACCGGCTTTTGTGGAGTTCAAACCCTTGGGGAAGGGCCGCACACTTACATTGCCAAGCAAGGTTGGCTGACCGAAGACTTAGAACTTAATACTGACCCAAGGCTCCAACATGGAGGTTCCACCACACACCCAAAAGATCTTAGAGCGATTCACCTCCTTAGCCTATGATTAGCTAAGGGCACCTCAGAAAGCGCTCTAAGACAAGAGTAAGAGAAACAAATATCCTGCCTTCCGAGGTACCCCCTTGGGTCTATTTATAGTTTTAAAAACCTGGCCTGTAAATAGCATAACTCCACTATTCTGGATGGTTATATGCAGCCAAAAACAGTCTGCCAACAGCCAAACTCCACTCTTCTAGAAGGCTATATGGAACTCTACAAAGGCATCCAGGTAATTTTACCTCTCGACCCCACTAGGTGAATGGCTCATGGAAGCTCCACTTGCTTAAGGGGGCGAGTGCTGGGGTAAGCCAGGAACTCATCTTCACGACACCCCATTATGTGCGGATGTTCTGAATGGTCTCGTATCACTCAAAGCAAAGCTAGCTGAAGGAGCTGACAGAGCACGAGACACTAAATATCAAGCTACCTGAAGGCGCCGGTAGAGCGCGAGTCACTCAATGCCAAGCAATCTAAAGGCATTGATAGAGGCAGCTTCACTCAACGCCAGGAGAGATGAAGGATTTGACAGAGCATGCCTCACTCAACGCCAAGGAGAGCTGACAGCATTGATAGAGCATGCCTTACTCAACGCCAAGCGAGCTGAAGGAATTGACAGAGAAATGCTCACTCAACGTTAGGCGAGTTGAAGCCATCGACAGAGCATGCCTTACTCAAATCCAAGGGCGAAATGCATCGACAGAGCATGCCTCACATAATGCCAAGTGCGAAAGCCGTCGATAGAGCATGCTTCACTCAACTCCAAGGGCGGAAGGCGTCGACAGAGCACGAGTCACTCAACGCCAAGCGATCTGAAGGCATTGATAGAGCCAACCTCACTCAATGCCAGGAGAGTTGAACGCATCGACAGAGCATACCTCACTCAACGACAAGGAGCGTGCTCGCGCGGAATGCTTGATAAACACTGGATTGTACATGTTACTAGGCGATGAGTTGTAAATATACATATTTTTATGTACATTAATTAAGTCATCTTAGTTCATTCCTTTTATTTTTACTTAATTTTGTTCAATAAAATGCTCCTATTTTTGAAAATTTTATTCTAACTTAATTTATTTTATTTTTTTTTGAAAATTTCCAGAAACTGCTTAAAATTAGCATGGTACACACCCGCGTACTTGAGGACATGCATGTGACCTGGGCTTGTACCCTTCAATTCCGTGAAATCAGCCGCATGTGAATAAAAAATCATGATACGCCCTGCGATACGCCCGTGTCCAATCTAACATGGCCATGACCAAGGCCAATGTCACTCCAGCTCGACGTATTTCGTTCAAAGTTCGTTGACCCACACCACATGCCCATGTCAAGATGCGACACAGGTGTGACTTCTCTACCTGGCCCGACAAGACAGCATCAGCGACTTTTTTGACATGACCCATCCCCGGATCAACCTTCCCGACACGCCATTCGACACACCTGTTTTGGAAGAGACACGCCCGTGACAACCATGTGTATAGCCGTGAAGTCAAACTAGCCGTCAAGTCGCTGGACCTCCTCATGTACAGTAGTTACACGCCCCCTACACTCCCGTGACATTGGGCGTGTACCTTGAAAATTTTGCCTATAAATTCAAGTTTTCTGCTTGAGTTCCTGTTTTATTTTTTTGAACCATTTTGCCTTAAGGGTTGGGTGCTTAGGTGATTCCAATACTATGTAAGGGATTTTATCCCCCTCTCCTTATTTTTTGTTTTAGTTCCTTTGTAACTCGTGTTTTACTTAATAAAATATGTGTTTTTCTTCTCTTTATATGGTTTTGGAATGCATCTGAGCGCCCTTCCTTGTGGAATCTTATTTTTTTCTTTCATTTTTCTTGTTTTATTTTTCTATGTGTTTGTGTGCGTGTATGAGAATAACTTGTTCTTTTTATGTTTTCAATTTCATTTTTTGCTTAGTTTAGCTCTAGGTTTTCTTTAATATAGTTTAGTTTTTATTGTAGTTTTACCTTAGCTTCATTTATACTTAGGTATTTATTGCTTTTTATTCATTCCTATAAACCCGTAAAAATGTTTTTAAAGTGTTTTCATTTTTCTCTAACTATATTTTCTCGTTTAGGTGGAAAACTTTTTCGTTCTTCTTACTTTATCTCCACTTTTTTAGCATTTTTATGGAGTTATATGAATGAATATATAGTCCTTTTAATTTTTCGAGCACTTCGATTTTCGTTTTAAACTTTTGCTCATTTAATTTTTCTGTCTTTTTTTTTATTCATTTCTGCCACATTCTAGCGGTAAAAATGTATTTGTTTTAATTTTTCGAGCACTTTGATTCTCACTTTCATTTGAAAAACTTTTTGCTCCTTTAATTTCTATTTTGTCTTTTTATGCATTTCTAACACATTCTAACGGTGGAAATGTAGTTGTTTTAATTTTTAGATAACTTCCTTTTTCGCATTTTTTTCGTATGTGTGCGTGCGTGTATGAGATAATTTTTATAGTTTTTTTCATTCACGTAGATTGTGTGCATGTGTTTAATTTCAGTTGAGTGAGTGTGTGTTTCTAATTTCTGTTGAGTGTGTGTGTTTAATTTATGTAGAGTGTGTGCGTGTGTTATTATTTCAGCAGAGTGTATGTGTTTTACTTCTTATAGAGTGTGCGTGTGTTTTTTATTTTTTGTAGAGTGTGTGTGAGAGTTTTTGTTTTCTGTAGAGTGAGCGAGTGTGTTTTCATTTCTATAGAGTGTGTGCATTTTCATTTCCATTAGAGTGTATGCGTTTTCATTTCTATAGAGTGCGTGCGTGTGTGCATTTATTTTTGCCTACTCGTTTAAGTATGACACGCTTTCATTTACCGCCTACTCGTTTGAGTAGGACTCGCACTTTTACTGCTTTCATTTCCCGCCTACTCGTTTGAGTAGGACTCGCACTTTTATTTTTGCCTACTCGTTTGATAAGTGTCGTGTCTAACAATAAGTTAGAAAGGTGGGAGGAGAGTGGATGTAACCATAATTTAGAGAACCACTATAAATTTTGTGTGTTATTTGTGTTTTTTCTTTAAAACTAATAAAAACACTAACTAACTACATATTAAGTTAAAAGATAATAATAATAATAAACAAGAAAACCTATTCACCCCCCCCCCCTCTAGGTTTGTAGCTACCTTGAAAACAAAGACTTTCAGATAGAGCTTCTTGGTACTCTATGAAATCAGCCTTCTCCCTTGAAATTAACAAGTTTCATCCTTTCTTTTCCTATCTTGTCTGCACCCTGCAAAGTCTCTTCTTGAACATTTTCTACCCACCTTTTTGACTTCTTCAAATATAGCTGCAGTCAGGGAGGTTTTGGCATGATCTTTCTTTTCGTACACCTGCAATCAGGGAGGTTATGACATTCTCATCTTCTTGAGCATGGAGTTCTGTTGGACTCTCCCCCTTAACCTATGCATTTCCCATAGGAAGTTGTTGACTTGCATCAACTATAGCTAGAGCAATCCAACTTGTTAAAACCGTAAACCGGCTTTTCTGGAGTTTGAACTTTTGGGGAAGGGCCGCACACTTACTTTGCCAAGCAAGGTTGGCCGACCGCAGACTTAGAACTTAATACTGACCCAAGGATCCAACACGGAGATCCCACCACACAACCAAAAGATCTTAGAGTGATTTACCTCCTTAGCCAAAAGATCTTAGAGCGATTCACCTCCTTAGCCTATGCTTAGCTAAGGGCACCTCAGAAAGCGCTCTAAGACAAGAGTAAGAGAAACGAAAAGCCTGCCTTCCGAGGTACCTCCTTGGGTCTATTTATAGTTTTAAAAACCTGTCCTGTAAATAGCATAACTCCGCTGTTCTGGATGGTTATATGCAGCCAAAAGCAGTCTGCCAATAGCCAAACTCCACTGTTCTAGAAGGCTATATGGAACTCTATAAGGGCATCCAAGTAATTTTACCTCTCGACCCCACTAGGTGAATTGCTCATGGAAGCTCCACTTGCCTAAGGGGGCGAGTGCTGGGGTATGCCAGGAACTCGCCTTCGCGGCACCCCATTATGGGCGGATGTTCTGAATGGTCTCGCATCACTCAAAGCAAAGCTATCTGAAGGAGCCGACATAGCACGAGACACTCAATATCAAGCGAGCTGAATGCGCCGATAGAGCGCGAGTCACTCAATGCCAAGCAAGCTAAAGGCATTGATAGAGGCAGCTTCACTCAACGCCAGGAGAGATGACGGATTTGACAGAGCATGCCTCACTCAACGCCAAGAAGAGCTGACGACATTGATAGAGCATGCCTTACTCAACGCCAAGCGAGCTAAAGGCATTGATAGAGAAATGCTCACTCAACGTTAGGCGAGTTGAAGCCATCGACAGAGCATGCCTTACTCAAATCCAAGGGCAAAATGCATCGACAGAGCATGCCTCACACAATGCCAAGTGCGAAAGCCGTCGATAGAGCATGCTTCACTCAACGCCAAGGGCGGAAGGCATCGGCAGAGCGCGAGTCACTCAACGCCAAGCAATCTGAAGGCATTGATAGAGCCAACCTCACTCAATGCCAGGAGAGTTGAACGCATCGACAGAGCACGCCTCACTCAACGACAAGGAGCGTGCTCACGCGGAATGCTTGACAAACACTGGATTGTACATGTTACTAGGTGATGAGTTGTAAATATACGTATTTTTATGTACATTAATTAAGTCATCTTAGTTCATTCCTTTTATTTTTACTTAATTTTGTTCAATAAAATGCTCCTATTTTTGCAAATTTTATTCTAATTTAATTTAATTTATTTTTTTGAAATTTTCTAGAAACTGCTTAAAATTAGCATGGTACACGCCCGTGTACTTGAGGACATGCCCGTGACCTGGGCTTGTACCCTTCAATCCCGTGAAATCAACCGCATGTGAAGAAAAAATCATGATACGCCCTGCGACACGCCCGTGTCCAATCTTACATGGCCATGACCAAGGCCAGTGTCACTCCAGCTCGACGTCTTTCGTTCAAAGTTCGTCGACCAACACCACACGCCCATGTCAAGATGTGACACATGTGTGACTTCTCCACCTGGCCCGACAAGGCAGCATCAGCGACTTTTTTTGACACGACCCGTCCCCGGATCAACCTTCCCGACACGCCCTTCAACACACCCGTTTCGGCAGAGACACGCCTGTGACATCCATGTGTATAGCTGCGAAGTCAAACTAGCCGTCAAATCGCTGGATCTCCTCATGTACAGTAGTTACACGCCCCCTACACTCCCGTGACATTGGGCGTGTACCTTGAAAATTTTGCCTATAAATTCATGTTTTCTGCTTGAGTTCCTGTTTTATTTTTTTGAACCATTTTGCCTTAAGGGTTGGCTGCTTAGGTGATTCCAATGCGATGTAAGGGATTTTCTCCCCCTCTCCTTAGTTTTTGTTTTAGTTCCTTTGTAACTCGTGTTTTACTTAATAAAATATGTGTTTTTCTTCTCTTTATATGGTTTTGGAATGCATCTGAGCGCCCTTCCTTGTGCAATCTTATTTTTTTCTTTCATTTTTCTTATTTTATTTTTCTATGTGTGTGTGTGCGTGTATGAGAATAACTTGTTCTTTTTATGTTTTCAATTTCATTTTTTGCTTAGTTTAGCTCTAGGTTTTCTTTAATATAGTTTAGTTTTATTATAGTTTTACCTTAGCTTCATTTATACTTAGGTTTTTATTGCTTTTTATTCATTTCTATAAACCCGTAAAAATGTTTTTAAAGTGTTTTCATTTTTCTCTAACTATATTTTCTCGTTTAGGTGGTAAAACTTTTTCGTTCTTCTTACTTTATCTCCACTTTTTTAGCATTTTTATGGAGTTATATGAATGAATATATAGTCCTTTTAATTTTTCGAGCACTTCGATTTTTGTTTTAAACTTTTGCTCATTTACTTTTTCTGTCTTCTTTTTATTCATTTCTGCCACATTCTAGCGGTAAAAATGTATTTGAATTAATTTTTCGAGCACTTTGATTCTCGCTTTCATTTGAAAAACTTTTTGCTCCTTTAATTTCTATTTTGTCTTTTTATGCATTTCTAACACATTCTAGCGGTGGAAATGTACTTGTTTTAATTTTTAGATAACTTCCTTTTTCGCATTTTTTTCGTATGTGTGCGTGCGTGTATGAGATAATTTTTATAGTTTTTTTCATTCCCGTAGAGTGTTTGCATGTGTTTAATTTCAGTTGAGTGATTGTGTGTTTCTAATTTCTATTGAGTGTGTGCGTTTAATTTATGTAGAGTGTGTGCGTGTGTTTTTATTTCAACAGAGTGTATGTGTTTTACTTCTTATAGAGTGTGCGGGTGTTTTCATTTTTTGTAGAGTGTGTCTGTGAGTTTTTATTTTCTGTAGAGTGAGTGAGTGTGTTTTCATTTCTGTAGAGTGTGTGCAATTTCATTTCCAGTAGAGTGTATGCGTTTTCATTTCTATAGAGTTCGTGGGTGTGTGCATTTATTTTTGCATACTCGTTTGAGTATGACACGCTTTCATTTAACGCCTACTCGTTTGAGTAGGACTCGCACTTTTACTGCTTTCATTTTCCGCCTACTCGTTTGAGTAGGACTCGCAATTTACTACTTTCTTTTCTGCTTTCTTTTACCGCTTTCTTTTATCACTTTATTTACTGCTTTATTTCCTGCTTTCATTTTATTGCTTTCTCATCGCAAGCCGTCCCCATTCTTATGAGTGGCTAACCGCTCTTAGCACTCAATATCGAAGAGTATTGTGACAGATAAAATCACATTAAATAATTAAAGGTCTTGTTTTTCAAATCAATTAAATTACTTAAGGTTTACTCCGGTTCTATGACGCATAGAACCACATTTCGATGTGTGGGCTCTCTTTTTGTAGTGCATACACTAGCTAACCGAGAGGCCATGTGTATTGATCGATCGCTACTGGTTAAATGGAGTTCCGCACTAACCCTCGAGAGGGGAGGCACGCAACTCTACCGGATTGGGTTTCCCACACAATAGTAGGGTTCTTTGTGTAATGCGGGCATTAAGAGGAATCCTTCGTCGGACGAGAGCCGGGTCAAATAGTCTTAATGTTAAGGTGAGCGATAGTCCTAGAGATAGGTGAGCTCATTTTTGTGGAACCTCCACGGCCAAGTCTCCGCCTTAATTAATTTGAAATTTAGGATCTCTATTTATTAAAACTATATTTTAGTTCAATTCCTTTTAGATACAGTTGCACTAAGCTATTCATCGGCTAAATCTTTTTAACGCTTATTTTCTATTTTTTATATATAAATAATATCCTAACAAGATAAAATTTTGGTAAAATAATAGTCCCCTCCAGGGAAGAGTAGAAATAATCAACCCGACCCCGAGAATAATACGACCTCGATATTCCACACCAGAATATCCTGTACTACACTCGATAGGTGCACTTGCCTCCTTTCGTTAAAACTCAATCTCAACTGTTTTATATCCAAATAATAAATCTGCGCGCCCCGTCTTTCTTAATAAACTCAAATCTGCCTTTTTTAAATAAACCGCTTGGGGCGCCAAATGACCTCACTATTTTTTGGAGTTTTAACCCGTATCAAGTTTTTGGCGTCGTTGCCGGGGAAATTTCATGTTGTTATTTTGAACTCTGGAACTCTATTACTTTTTTTATATATATATATATATATATATATATATATATATATATATATATATATATATATATATATATATATATAATTGGACAATACAATAAGAATAATAATAATACTAATAACACTACTTAAAAAAACAAAATAAACACAAAAAACTTAAAAAAAACATATTATCATATTATTATCAACAAAGGAAAATATTTTTGAAATGATGTCGTTTCAAAAAAAAACTAAACTAACTAAAAAAACTAAAAGCCAAAGAAAAAACTCAAAACACTACAAAAAACTAAAAAAAAAACTAAAAACAAAAAAATCCTCAAAACTACAAAAAAACTATAAAACTAAAACCTCTAAAAATCTAAAAAATCTATAAAACATAAAAAACTAAAAACCAACCAAAACTATAAAAACTAAAAAACCAAAAACACTTAAAAACTAAAAACCTAAATACAAAAAAATCTAAAAACCCTAAAAAACTAAACACCCGCAAAAACTCTAAACACCAAAAAAACACTAAAAAACTAAAAAAACACATAAACTCAAAAAGCAAACTACAAAATAAACTAACTACAAAATAAAACATCTACTTAAAAGAACAAAAAAATAAAAATATAATAATTTATTATTAACAATGTATATATCTTTTGTTTAACTTATTTTATTTTCACTTGTTTTATTTTAAATTATTTTGTTTCATTTCTCTTCGGCGCGCTTCACGCTCTTGTGAGTGCTAGGGGATCACATTTCTATACACGCTCATAAGCTAAGACGTTAGCATCGAGTCACACACACACTTGCACCCTACCTCCCGCAAAATTTTGGCCGAATTTATCTTTTTCGTTTTTCAGTTATCTTTCTACTATCTATTATTAATAATGCAGGCTTTCGCTTTCATACCGGGCCTCCCCAAACACATCTCCGGGAAGTTCCTACCCCCTTCCTCTTTATTTATGTGCATACCTACATTCTATTTTATTATCGTTCCTCATGTTTATCTTGCAACATTGGCGAATATGTTGGAACTAAGTATGGGGGTGTTCTCGTTCCTCGCATATTTTCGAACTTATATTTTTTGTACTCATCAAAAATACAAAAAATGCAAAAAATTAAAACCTCCAAAAAATATTTTTTTCTTGTTTTTTATAATCACAAAACTCAAAAAATTCATAAAACAGAAAAATTTAAAAAAAATTTTATAAAACAAAAATCCAATTTTTTTTACTTTGTAAATATTTTTGAAAACATAACCTCTCTCTTCCCCCCCCCCTCTCTTCCAAAAAATTCATAAAACAAAAAAAACAAAAAACTTATAAAATAAAAAAGTTTCAAAAAGAAAATCTTTCTCTTTCCCCCTCCCTTTTTTTGTAAATAACACCTCTTTCTCTCCACTTTCCTGTAAATAACTTATTTAAAACAGAAAAAAAATCCAAAAAAAAAAACTTAAAAATTTTAGAAAATCAAAAAACTAAAGAGAATAACTCTAAAAAATTCAAAAAAGATAAAAATCAAAAATACAAAAAAAAGAAGAAAACTCTAAAAAAACTAAAATATATTTTGTTAATTATGCAACAAATAAATCAAATGTCTCATTCTTAACCCATTTTCGCTCTCCAAAAATTAAGTTGCAAGTTTATTTATAAGAGAATTTTATTAATTCTTTGTTTACTGTTTGTTTATTAATTGGTAATCGATAGATTTAAAAATCTGGGATTAAGCTTTAAAGAATTTCATATGTTTTTTTATTTAGATAAAGTACCTGTTTTCAGCACCACTTCTAACTTATCTAAATAGTTGCACATTCATTTTGTTAGAAAATAATAACCTTAGATTTCATATTATGTTACTCCAAGTTTTTTTTGAAATATAGCAATGTTTAATTAATAAACATTGCTCTCAAAATTTTTTATTAAACATAGTTTTCTTTCTGTAAAAAAACCTATCACTTTTTTTTTCATGTCATACTTGGCATGATGTTGATCCTTAAAAGATCCTATGTTAATGGAAATAAGATTTCGTTTCGTAAACATAGGCAACCAATATTTGAAAAGATTATATGTTACGGGGTGAGAGGATAAAATTCAGTACTCATATACATATACATTGGGTTATTCTGAAGTTGTTAAAAAAATTTTATATATTATGGAAAATAAGATTTCATTTTCCTAAAATTCCATATTCAAACAAAAAATTTTTTTTAGAGGTTTGAGCGAAAAAATATACCCTCACCTCTAAAAATCAAAGCCCTCTTCATAAACCGCAACATCCCACTCTACCAATTTTAAATGATGATAGAATTAATTTAAAATCTTTTTGACAGCATAATTTATAAATTAAATTATTTCCTATAATTCTTTTAAGCTAAAGTTTCCATAATCCAACAAATAAAAGTTTTTGCTATCAATTTGATTATATCTGAAGTTTTTAGCTGAAACTCTTCCGTTATTTAAATTTTTGTCATAATTTAGGATTTAACTCTTATACCTCGAATATTTATTTTGATTTTTCTTTCAATTAATTCAAGCAGTAGCTAAATTTAGGATTTCTTTAATTCATTATAAGTATATCTCCAACTTTTGCTCTGCAATAGCAAAAGTTTAAGTATGAGGGTATTTGATGAGTTATAAATATATGTATTTTTATGTACATCAATTAAGTCGTCTTAGTTCATTACTGTTATTTTTATTTAATTTCTTTTCAATAAAATGCTCCTATTTTGTAAATTTTATTCTAACTTAATTTATTTTATTTCTCTGAAATTTTCAAGAAATTGCTCAAAATTAGCATGGTACATGCCCGTGTACTTCAGGTCACGCCCATGACCTGGGAGTGTATCCTTCAATCCCGTGAAATCAGCTGCATGTGAAGAAAAAATCATGACATGCCCTGCGACATGCCCTTGTCCAATATGACACGGTCGTGACCAAGGCCCCTGTTACTCCAGCTCGACGTCTTCCGTTCGAAGTTTGTTACCAGACACTACATGCCCGTGTCAAAATGCGACACGGGCGTGACTTCTCCACCTAGCTACCCCGATAAGACAGCGCCGACGACTTTTTTTAACACGACCCATCCCCGGATCAAGCTTCCCGACCCGCCCTGTGACACGCCTGTGTCAGCAAAGACATGCCCGTGACATCCACATGTATAGCTGCAAAGTCAAACTAGCCGTCAAGTCGCTGGATCACCTCTTGTACAGTAGTTACACGCCCCCCTACAAGCCCGTGACCTTGGGCGTGTACCTTGAAAATTTTCCTATAAATTCAAGTTCTCTGCTTGAGTTCCTGTTCTATTTTTTTTAACCCTTTTGCCTTAAGGGTTGGCTGCATAGGTGATTCTAATACTATGTAAGGGATTTTCTCCCCCTCTCCTTAGTTTTTGTTTTAGTTCCTTTGTAACTCGTGTTTTACTTAATAAAATATGTGTTTTTCTTCTTTTTATATGGTTTTGGAATGCATCTGAGCGCCCTTCCTTATGCAATGTTATTTTTTTTTTCTTTTGTTTTTCTTGTTTTATTTTTCTATGTGTGTGTGCATGTATGAGAATAACTTTTTATTTTTATGTTTTCAATTTCATTTTTGCTTAGTTTAGCTCTAGGTTTTCTTTAATATAGTTTAGTTTTTATTGTAGTTTTACCTTAGCTTCATTTAGACTTAGGTTTTTATTGCTTTTCATTCATTCCTATAAACCCATAAAAAGGTTTTTAAAGTGTTTTCATTTTTCTCTAACTAGATTTTCTCATTTAGGTTATAAAACTTTTTCATTCTTCTTACTTTATTTCCGCTTTTTTAGCATGTTTGCGGAGTTATAGGAAGGAATATATAGTCGCTTTAATTTTTCGAACACTTCGATTTTCGTTTTAAACTTTTGCTCATTTAATTTTTTTGTCTTCTTTTTATTCATTTATACCACATTCTAGCTGTAGAAATGTATTTGTTTTAATTTTTTGAGCACTTTGATTCTCTCTTTCATTTGCAATACTTTTTGCTCCTTTAATTTCTATTTTATCTTTTTATGCATTTCTACAACTTTCTAGCGGTGGAAATGTAGTTGTTTTAATTTTTAGATAACTTCATTTTTCGCATTTTTCGTATGTGTGCGTGCATGTATGAGATAATTTTTATTGCTTTTTTTTCATTCCTGTAGAGTGTGTTGTGTGTTTTATTTCAGTTGAGTGAGTGTGTGTATCTAATTTCTATTGAGTGTGTGCATTTAATTTATGTAGAGTGCGTGCATGTGTTTTTATTTTAGCAGAGTGTGTGTGTTTTAATTCATGTTGAGTGTGTGAGTGTTTTTATTTTCTGTAGAGTGTGTGAGAGAGTTTTTACTTTTTATAGAGTGAGTGAGTGATTGTGTTTTCATTTCTGTAGAGTGTGTGCGTTTTCATTTCTAGTAGAGTGTGTGCATTTTCATTTCTGTAGAGTGCATGCGTGTGTGCATTTATTTTCTCCTACTCGATTGAGTAGGAATCGCTTTCATTTACCGCCTTCTCATTTGAGTAGGACTCACACTTTTACTGCTTTTATTTCCTACCTACTCGTTTGAGTAGGACTCGCAATTTACTGCTTTCTTTCCTTCTTTCTTTTACTGTATTCTTTACTGCTTTATTTCCTGCGTTCATTTTATTGCTTTCTCATCGCATTCCGTCCCCATTCTAATGAGTGGCTAACCGCTCTTAGCCCTCAATATCGAAGAGCATTGAGACAGATAAAATTGGTTTAAATAATTAAAGGTCCTGTTTTTCTAATCAATTAAATTACTTAAGTTTTACTCCGGGTCTACGACACATAGAACCATATATCGATGTGTGGGCTCTAATTCCATAGTGCATACGCTAGCTAGCCCAGTGGCCGTGCATATCGAACGATCACCCCTCGGTAAAGGTAGTTCCATACTAACACTCGAGAGAGGAGGCACGCAACTCTACCGGATTGGGTTCCCCAACCAATAGAGGGGTTCTTAGCGTAATGCAGTCATTAAGAGGAACCATTCGTCGGACGAGAGCCCGATCGAATAGTCTTAATGTTCAGCTGAGCGATAGTCCTAGAGATAGGTGAGCTCATTTTTGTGGAACCTCCACGACCAAGTCTTCGCCTTAATTAATTTGAAATTTAGGATCTCTTTTTATTAAAAGTATATTTTAGTTCAAATACTTTTAGATACAGTTGTGCTAAGTTATTTATCAGCACCATCTTTTTAACGCTTATTTTCTATTTTTTATATATAAATAATATCCTAACAAGATAAAATTTTGGTAAAATAATAGTCCCCTCCAGGAATTAGAGCACATGCATGCACTCTACAGAAAAGAGTAGAAAATTTTGGTAAAACAATACGACCTCGATATTCTACACTGAAATATCTTGTAATGCACGCGATAGGTGCACTTCCCTTCTTTCGTTAAAACTCGATCTCAACTATTTTATATCCAAATAATAAATCTGCGCGCCCCGTCTTCCTTAATAAAATCAAATCAGCCTTTTCTAAATAAACCGCTCGGGGCGCCGCGTGATCTCACTAATTTTTGTAGTTTTAACCCGCATCACTATGTGAGGATCCTTGAAGCCCCCACTCGCATGGGGTGGAGAATGCTCCATGGGGCTCGCACTCATCGCCTATATATGACTTAGGGATAGTACGGGCCTAGCCTGCTCCACTAGTCTCACTCCCGCCTTACCCCAATTCGGGTGAGCCGAGCTGCACTGATGCACTCGCACTCATTGACGACATAGCGGGCCAGCTCCTATCGATCTCGCTCGGCGGATATATGGTTGTACATAATTCTCCCTCTTTGCAAGGTTGCTCCAAGCTCCGAAAGAATCATCCAACCCCCAAGATATTTGGTGAGTGCGACAGGAGCTAGTGGGAAACTTTTGGTGGATCCACAAGCAACTATATATGCCCATCTTCCTGGGAGAGAGGTGTCAATCCCCTCTCTTCTAGCTTTACAGAGATGCATCTTTCCAAGGAGTTTCAAGAGAGGCTCAACCATGCCCGGGAGCTCAATGCTACTGGTGCTGTTGAGCTGAGCCCTTGGTTCTCCAATCCCCCGTAGTATGAGTCACCAAAACATAACCCCGCCAAAAGGGCCAAATCAGCCCAAAAAGTTGTTTAGTCTGCTTAATGGGATCTTGCCTCCACCCAGATCATGGATTCTCTTCTTCCTCTAAACTGACCGCCGAACCAAAAGGGAAAGAGGTCGTTGACCTTTCTGCCGACCACGGCACCAATCAGGATGATGCGGAAACTCCTACACTGTGAGTTGATATTCCTCGAGATGACTCGTGCCTCCAAACATTCCTTGATGATCGAGCGAGAAGTCTGTCCCTACCTTTGGGACCACTGGCCTGGAATCGCTAAGGCTAAAGTCATCGGCTCACGAACCAGCTCGCAACCCACCCTCAATCTGGCACTCGTAGGGGGAGGTGTCAGTGACATCCTTATCCCGAGCTTCGAGCTAATCATCTCCCCAAACTCTCAGCTTCCATGTCAAGGCAAGGTCATTCAGCGTCCTCTCACTCGCCCTTTCCATGGGAAGTCAAGATCTTCTCGGTAGCCCTACCTTGGCAGGACCATCTCGCAAGGTTAGACTGAAGCACTCGCCTTTTTGACAGCCCCAAGCTTCTCATCTTACCCCAAGCTTCTCATCTGAATTTATCCTCATAGGCCTTCCTGACCAGTCTGAACTCGAAGAATCTTCTAATCTGGCACTCAGCTTGCCACCTCCATCCCCCAAACTGATGGAAGATTTCTTGGATTCCTCACTAGGACCTGCCGAGCTGAGGAGGCAAACCATGGGAGTCCTTAAGAAGTACGAAATCATTTTGCGTGGGATCCAGGAGGAGAATGTACTTGACGAATATAGGTTACAGTCGCTAGAGAAAGATTATGTGCTGCTAGCGGACGAGATGAAGCGTGGCTCGGTGAGAGGGATGACTTCTCCCGGCCCTCTCTAGGATCGAATCAATGAGAATATGTGGTTCATCTGCAAGGATCTAGAGCTCGTCCATGAGTTCAACAACCTGCGCCGACCTCTGGGGATGGGGACGCGAGGCCGAGGTAGATGGAAATGGCTCTCTTGCTGAGCCTACTAGCACTAGCCCGCAAACCCCCAGCTCGCACATGTAATAACGATGATTTCTCCACTGCTGTATTCTCTGAACATTTAATATGGCGGTTTAATCACTTAACTATTTTGAGATCTAATTTCCAATGCTTGTTACTTGCAAATCACGTTGTGCTATAGACTCGGCTCGCATTAGGGTAGAACAGGACGCAGGGTTCGACAAGTCAGATACCGCGAACTAGGCTAGGAGCAGTCGGCTTGGCAGATTTAATTCGCTTTCTATAAATAGGCCCCCTTACCTGCCCTTAGCGTATCACATTTATTATCGGCATATACCCACCCCCCCCCCCCCACACACACATCTTAGTGCTCTTCTCGCCACTTGCACTTGCGCCGAGATCTTTAGAAATGGGCAAGATGCAACCTGAAGCCTATGAGAGGTCAAAGTGAGCAAGATAATTTGCAGAGTACACATTTTTTGATCGAAACATTACAGAGCGGGATTATCTGACCTTTGTGTGTAACTGCGTTCCCCCATATTTCTCCGTGCACCGACCCAAGAAGGGCGAGGCGATAAACACATTTTTTGAGGATGAGCTCACCTTGCCCATCTCGCACTTCGAGGTGGGGCTGCGTCTCCCGCTCTGTCCAGATATCTGCCATATGCTAAAGTATTACGAGGCGATCCCCCCATAGCTGAACCCGAATGTTATTGACAAGATGGTGGCATCCACATGCTTCCCACGTTGAGAACAGATAGAGTTCAACCTCATAGTATTCCGAATGTTGTTCATATATCGCGCCACCAATGATGGGTTCACCTTTCCCGCCGTCTCGCAATTCAAAGTTCGTGAGATGGCCAATAAGAACCAGAACTGGTGCTTGAAGTTCGTCTTCATCAAGAGCGATCTCGACAACATAATTTTCTCGCCTAGACAACGGAGCGATGAGGTATACCAGCCACCGACCGTGACGGACGATGATGCTGAGCTCCACAATTTCTTCCTCAACAAGGACTTTGAGGTCACCTACCTCTAACGGGGCCTCGACTTGCTCCCTCTAGTTCATCCCAGCAAAGGTATAGTTCTTTTCCCTCTCTCTTTAATGGGGTTGCCAAAAAAATCGATCTTTCTAATGATAATTTATTTCCTAGAGGGGAGCGACTGATTCCTGATCATTCACCCTTCGCAGACTCCGGACTTTACCTTGACCCACTCACTCACTAGAGGGAAGCTGCGGCAGCCTGCCGGAGGGAGCCATAATTAGTTGGACCTCCCTCCAGCAAGAAGCTACCCCACCTCGTGAGCTCCAGCTCACCTTGCCGCACAACACCGCTGAAGAAACTGAAGAGGGCAGTGGTCCCAGGGGAAGCATATCATCCTCGACTCGCCGGAGAAAGAGCAAGGCGATGGCGGCCTCCTGTTTCCCCAGTTGCGGAATAGTTCAAGGTCCATGAGCCAGGCCTGCCGAAGGACCATAGGAACTTTGGTCTCGGTGGGAAGGCAATGGACCAAGTTGGCGAGCCAATGGTCTAGTCGGATGAACGAGCACACAGAGTCTCCATATCATCCCTCCTCCAGTCCTGGTTCGGGCGCCACCCTCTCAGTGGGTACGCTGATGCCCTCGGCTTCGGGATACATGGGCGCGAGGACTCCGAGGCCTATAATGATATGACCCTCCAGCGGATCGTCCATGGATGCTCGCGAGCCCAAATACGGGACATGGAGCTTGTGCACATGTCGGTCCATCGTGGCTTCAACCTCAGCCATAAATTGGCATGTGCCGAGCAGGATCGGGATATCGCCAAAGACGATGTCGCCCACTTGGCGATGTGGATGGGAAATGCTGAGAACATTATTAGCAAGCGCATCAGTAGGGTGGTGAGTGCTAGTTAACCTATTCGTATTTTACTTTGCTTTCACAATTTCCTTTCTTAACCCCTTTCGCCTCGCAGGATAAAGAAATAGCGGACCGCCTGCGCACTCATGTTGCCAAGCTGGAGGAGAAAATTAAAAAGATGGAGGAGCAGAATAAGTTGCTCCAAGGCGAGCTTGCCCGCCTGATGGACGTCATCCTTCCTCCCTCTCGTGGCGAGTCGGGCGCCCAAGTCCAAAGGCCGAAGACATTCAACAAGGAGGATGTCAACGAAATGTTGTGGGTCAACTCAATCAAAACCACTGATCACACCCTACAGGTCATGCGAGATCTATAGGTGCTGACGGAGGACTGCGAGGAGGTGACCGCTAAGGACCTAGTGTTGGCTCTAGTCCTCCCCATCCCCACTGCTGGCGAGAAGTTTATAAATCATAAAGATAATCATAATAGACCTGGAAGCCAACATTCGTCTTCTAGTAGTATCCTAAGTACAATGAAAAAGGTTATATCCACCGCCTACGTGAAGTGTGCCAAATGTAATAATTTTGATCACACTTTTAGCCCGTGCTAGAAGAAAGGAGTAAGTAAAATGACTCAAGTCTAGATGCCGAAGTCGACTACCTACACTATGCGTAGAATAACTTGGTTAACCAGATCTTTAGCATCATTGCTTTTCTAGGATTGTTGGCAGGCTAAGGATATGGAGAACGTGTGGTACTTGGACTCTAGGTGTTCCATGCACATGACTAGAGATAAAGACAAGTTCCTTAGCCTAGAGATGAAGAAAGGGGGGCACATTGATGTTTAGTGACAACAGCAAAGGTGCATCCTTGGTGTCAACAACATCGGTAACAAAGCATTTTCTATTTCAAATGTAATGCTTGTTGATGGCTTAAACCACAATCCCATCTATGTTAGTTAACTTTGTGATAAGGGCTTGAATGTGTTGTTTAAAACTTCCACGAATACTTACAATATCTTCGACGCTAAAACAAACATTATATTGCTTACTGCGCATAGAAATCATAATATCTATATTGTTAGGTTTGAGGACATATCCTCTTCTAATTTAAAAAGATTAATTTATAAAAATGTGGAATTGGAGATTTGGCATAGGAGACTCGGTCATTTCGGGAGTAAACTAATAGTCAAACTATCAAAATAAAAATTAATCTGTGGACTTCCAAATTTAAGCGGGAGTTTGACTTCATTATGTGCTCCTTGCCAAAAGGGAAAATTTGCAAAATCCTCATTTAAAAAAAATATGATATTTCCTCATCTAGACCAGTAGAACTAATTCACATGGATCTATTTGGTACTTTGAGCACTTATAGTCTAGGAGGAAAACGATATACTTTTATGCTTATCGACGACTACTCTCATTTTTGTTGGCAATTTTTATTGCTAAAAAATCTGATGCATTTCTTGAATCTTGTAATCTAGTGCAAACCCGAGTGCTAGGTTACAAAATGAAATGGTACCTAAAAAATTCATTAGGTCTGATCACGGGGGAGAATTTGAGAACAAAATTTTTACTAATTTTTGTAACAACCTAGGAATTCGATACGAATTTTCTGTCGCACGAACTGCACAACAAAACGGTGTAGTATAAAGGAAGAACAGAACGCTTCAAGAATAAGCATGCACGATGCTATCGAGTTTGGCTTGCCTTAATATTTTTGGACTGAAGCGGTCAACACGACATGTTATGTGATGAACAGGATCATGCTTCGCCCTATTCTTAAGTTCTCCCCTTATGAGATCTATTATGATAGAAAGTTGTATGTGTCCTGCTTTCGAGTATTTGGCTGCCCGTGTTACATTATAAACAACAAGGATAACTTAGGAAAATTCGATGATAAATCTGACCTAGTCATTTTTTAGGATACACCTTCACAAGTCGTGTCTATAGGGTATATAATAAACAGACCTTGGTTATACAAGAATCCATTCATGTTCACTTTGATGAGAATACACCAAATACGAAACCTAGATCAAATAAGGATGACATCGATAGTGATGTGCCATTGGATGTCAAGAGCATGGAGAGAGATGAAGTAGTAGATGATCCAACTCGTGTTGCAAGATATAAGCCTCCTAGTACACTAAATTTTTCAAAACAACATCCACAAGAACTAGTAATAGTAGAGCCTTCATATGGGGTTAGAACTCACTCAGCCTTGCATAAATTCTCCTCAAACTTATGTTTTATATCTGAAATAAAACCCAAGAACATCTCTGAAGTATTTAATGATGAGTCGTGGTTCTTGGCTATGATCGAGGAATTAAATAAATTCGAGCGATGCAAAATTCGGACATTGGTGGAGCATCCTGATAACCATCCAATTATAGGCTTGAAATGGGTGTATAAAAATAAGCTTTATTGTGAGTCTAGGATAACTAAAAATAGGGCACGATTGGTCGCTCAAGGATACTCCCAAATTGAAGGTGTGGACTTTGAGGAGTCCTTTGCACTAGTTGCACGTCTTGAGTCCATTCATATGTTTTTGGCATTTGCAAGCTTTAAGCAAATAAAGTTGCATCAAATGGATGTTAAGATCACATTTATAAATGGGTACATTAAAGTAGAAGTGTATATTGAGCAACCACCCTGCTTTAAGAATGGTAATCACTCAGATCATGTATACAAACTAGTGAAAGCCTTGTATGGATTAAAGAAAGCACGCCGTGCTTGGTATGATAGACTTCGACATTTCTTTTAGAACATGACTTCAGGATGGGCAGTGATGATACTACAATGTGTGCAAAGTACAGTGGTTCTGATTTGATTTTATTACAAATCTATGTAGATGATATAATTTTTGGTGCCACCAGTAAGAGTTTATACAAAGAAATTATTACACAAATGCAATCCGAATTTGAAATGAGTTTAGTTGGAGAGTTAACCTATTTCTTAGGCTTTCAGATTTCTCAACTAAAGGATGGAATTTTCATAGGGCAATTGAAATATATAAAATATATGATTAAGTGGTCCGTTTTTGAAAATCTGAAACAAGCAAAAACTCCAATGAGCGTATCACTCAAATTAAGAGGATGAAAGTGGAATTTCAGAGGATCAAACACTATTTAGAGGTATGATCAGATCACTACTATATCTTAGTGCTTATAGATCTGATATTACGTTTGTAGTGTGCATTTGTGCTAGATATCAAGTTAATCCTAAATAATCTCATCTTAAAGCTGTTAAGTACATATTTAGGTATCTGATAGACACCCAAGTCTTATTATTTGGTATCCACACACAACTGATTTCATGCTCCATGGATATTCCAACTCGGACTATGCTGGATGTTCGCTCAATCGTAAGAGCACAAGTGGTACCTATCACTTCCTAGGTCCGACACAAGTTTCATGGCCAAGTAGGAAACAGAACTTAGTTTCGCTCTCCACTGTTGAAGCCGAGTATATAGCCCTAGAAGGTTGTTGCACACAAGAACTTTTGATGTCACAGATGTTAGAGGATTTTAGCCTAAATTTTAAGAATGTTGACCTTATGTGTGACAACAAGAATGTCATAGACTTGACGAATAATCCAGTACACCACTCTCGCTCCAAACATATTGACTTTCTGCTTCACTTTATCCGGGACCACATTAAGAAAGAGAATGTGAAAGTGAGCTTCATTGGGACTGACGATCAACTTGATGGTGTATTTACCAAACCCCTCCCCGACGCTCATTTCTTTTGGTTATCTTATAAAAAATAAAAAAAAATTGAAAAATCACAAAACTCCAAAAACACATTTTTTTCTCTTCAGATTACGTTACTTGATTTTTTTAATCATTTTATTAAAACAAAAAATATATATAAACTCCAAAATGCAAAAAAACTATGGATCGTTCTTTCCTAGGACACGCATGACAAGAACCAGAGCAAAACAATTATGTGGAATGTTCAATTTATGACTGTTAATCTCTGTTAACATTGTCTGGTTATATCATGATGTGGTGAATCTAGAGGTGTTTAGCTACTGAGTGCGACTAGACAGGATAGTGTATGTTGAATATGCATCTAGGTATGTGTGAGGATTTAGGTGGCATAATGATATTACACTGCTCACACATCCCTAAAAAATGCACTTGCATATAAATTCATTCGTACATGCTATAACTTGTGATATTGTGTGTAATATGCTAAAAATAACTTGAATAATCATTGTCACGGTGTTCATGTTTTTATATAAAGCTTAGAACTTCGGGCTAAAATTCAAGTGAATAGTTCTTTTGTACAAGTTAAAGTGTATTTATCGATGTGGGCAGATTTCGGTTGATTCGGGGTCCTTGAACTCAAAAATGGTATAACAAATGATATTGAAAAAAATGAATGAAAACATGAGTAAATCATATTCTATCAAATCACATGTCAAGGATACCCCTCAAGCACTGCTTACTATTCATGATAAATCTTCATGAGTATTGTGAGGATGTGCACCTTGTTCAAAAAGAATCGTTTCGATTTTATACAAACACTAAAACTTAAGTTAGTGCCACTTGTTCAAATCTCGGTATGAAGTAGATAGTAATGTACATGATTTTTCACTTTACTTCTCTTGTGCTAGCATATTGAATTATTGAAATAAAATATGTACTAAAGATTATTTCTACATGATATTTTTCTTTTGATGATGCACGTACACATGTCATTATTCTATTTAATGCTTCCGTGCCTAAGATTTGGACTTACACTGCATTATATGTGTATAAAACATAAGTACTAGTACACGATTTCTATTCCTAGAGCTTATAATGTTACATTGTCTTAACTCTATAAATCTCTTAGCATTGTACTTTAAATCGTGTGTGTTTAGTTTCACTTGTGTTGTCCAAATTTCTTTTACTCTGAAAAACTCATCAAATCAATTATTTTTTTGTTGTGCATTGTGTAGGTCTATATTCATGGTGTTTCACTCTAATTTTTGCCACTACTGCTTATGAATTGTTTTATGCATGTGTGCACATTTTCTCATCTCTTGAGTATCTAATGAACATAGGGAGAGAGTTGAGTGTTAAGAAGACATGTTTGTTAATCCCCGACCCTTTCAATAATATTCCAAACATGAACAGGCAGAAATCCACCAGAGTTCCATCCAACTATATTCCAAAGCCTCTAAAATATTTTGAAAGGCAAAGGGTGAAGAGCAGGAGAGCTAGAAAGAGTGTTGTTGAATAACTGAGACAAGGCCATTGCTTAAATGAATTTATTGTTTATGTTTTGATCAAAACTTAAACCCATTAGCCTATATTTATATGAATTCTTTTTATCTGTTATTATTTTTCAGATAATTAAACCACTTTAGCTCTTTTAAATTTGATTATCTCTATGATAATTTATTTTAATTGCAAATATGTATCTTATCATTGAGTATATTTTTGACTTCTTCAAATAGGGAGAGATTATTAGGAATTTACCCTTAATATTTCTATATTTGAAGACGTGCATCATGCAATGATAAGTGCATTATGTCTTTGATGGCTATCAGTTCATATCTTTGTAGACTCAGTAGTTAGTATTGATAGTTAAACTCGGTAGGACAGGAGATGAGTTCATATCAAAATTGAATCAACATTTTACTCATAGTAGGTCTAAGGGCTGAGCTGTGAAGTCCTAGAAAATATCATTTTGATGGGCTTAGAAGAACAAAATGATATCATTTTGATAAGAAAGTTTGAAAACAGTATTTATCATTTTGAGGGATTTGAAAGGTGGGATTTGAAATCTCGGAGATGCCAAAAGTAAACTTTACATCATTGATGTATTTAAGAGTGCTTTGATTTTTTATCTAAAAAAATTTACCACCGCTTGATATGTCAAACCTATTAAGGTCAAGCGGTAGGGATCTTTATAAGGGATATCTTTAAGCAAGAAACTCTAACAACTGCAACATCTGACCGCCTCTAGAAAGTAAAAAGTTAGCAGCTACAAGAACAACTCTGTGCAACAAGTTGGCTTACATAAAAAACATTGGGAAGTTCATCTTCCTGCTGTAGAAAAAGGAGATCAAGTTATCACCTCATTGAAGGAACTTAGCTCTGAACCTACTGCAAATTTGTTCAAGTTCTAAGATGGAAGCTTTCCCTCTGGAAAGCTCATGAAGACTCTAAGCTTCAAAGATATACTTATGTTGAATTACTTTCTGTAATCTTCTTTAAACTTATTTACTGTGTAGGATATTTCTGAGATCTAAGTTGTAGGGCTATGTTGTAAGCTTAAGTGCAGGGTTGTACAGTGGGCCTGAGTGTAGGATTCTGGAGTGGATTTGAGGTCGGACTATGGACGGCCTGAGGTAGGACTTACTAAAGTCTGTGGTAAGGTTTTGTTGAAAACCCGAGGTAGGATCTTGGAGTGGATCTGAGTTGTAAGATCATTGATCTGAGATGTTTTGGAAGAGTTTTCCAAGTCTAGCACACAGCTAGATAAGTTGTGAGGGACAGTGGATGTACCCATTGTAAGGCCCCTTTTTTTTCAACACCGGGGTCTTAGGCCCAGAACCGCCATTTTGCGGTGATGAGGTTGTGTCATAGGCAGTCCATGGTGATCCTCACCTTGGCCTCCTATCTCTTCGCCCATTTCTGGCTTCCTAGGGTTTTGTCATGACCTAGTCATGGCCAAAACCACTCTTAGGGGTCTAGTTGGAAATGGGATGTTACACCCATACTTTGGGAAATCACTATATATCATATGTGCTTGTGTGTGTTGTGATTAACTTTCTATTCTTTACACTAGTTAGCTGAATTAATTTAAAAAATCTAAAATAAGCAAAGCTCCTATTCACCCCCCCCCCCCTCTACGTGACTTACACTACTCATATTCTTTCATGGTGCACCAATCTATCTAGGTGGGATGAGGTAAGATAATTTTTATATCCAGCTATCAACATTAAGTCCAACTTAACTAGGTGATCTCAATGATTAAGTGCCTAATGGCGTAGGGTTGGCTTTTAATAAAAGATGAATGCGAATAATGGTTATTCACCAATCATATAAGAGTTGCATGATGACGTAATTGACAAGTATTATGTACTTAAATAGCTATGTTGTGGGTGATAAACTAAAGCTGACTCATGATGGTAGTGAAATATGGATTTTGTCCCACTTGTGAGCTGCTTGCATAAATTCTCTAAATTGATATGAAAGGTTATTATTTTAAAGAAAATAGTGGGAGTATTTTAATAAAATACCTTATTAAAATCAAATATATTTTGAAATATTATATTAATATAATTTTACATATTTTTGAATAATATCTATGATAAGTTTTATACATCACACATTGTCCATGCGATCTATTCTTGAGATGGACAAACTCAATGAGTCAGAAATTTCAGAATGGTATAAAAATTTGATTTTTTTTCCTCAAACAAAGTGTAAGCTCTATTTCTAAGAGGAAGATCCTCTTAAAGAGGCACTTAGATCTGCCTCTCATGCAGATAAAGATGTTTACGTGAAGTTTCAGGATGAATCCTTAGATATTGAGTGCCTCATGCTCGCAACCGTGAACTTTGAGCTTCAAAAGTAATATAAGACCATGTGTTGTTATGAGATAGTCGAGCACATCAAGAAAACATTTTACGGGCCGACTCAAAATTAGATGTTTGATGTTTCCAAGGCATTGTTTCAGTTCTAACTTGAGTCAATTTGTTGAGCTCACTTATTTCATATACTCTACTCAGAGATCAGGAATATGGATTAAATGATTAAAAGCGTGACATAGTTTATGGCTCAAGTTCAGTCTGGATGTTAAAGACAAAGAGACTTCACTCTATAATTGGCACTACAAGGTTTTTCTTTGAATTACCAAATCTAATATTATTTGTATAGCAATAAAGCATTACTAGATGTCACTCAATGTTTTTGAGGCTATGACTGATTAAAAAAATTCGAGTAGGAGATTGTTGAATTTTGTGTTCTAGAAGTAATAAAAGAATTAGTTTACTACCAAAATAATATGAACATATGGGGTCGTAAGTTAAGAGCTCGCAGAAATTAGATAACCATGTTGGTTCTCGCATTTATTGGATACAAGTGAAGCACCAAGTTCATAATGATGATTAATTACAACAACATTCAAGCCTTTATCCCACTATAGTGGGGTCGGCTATATGGATCCTTTGTCGCCATAATGATGACTAATTAATTGGTAATTTATTAAAAAATAATTGGGAATAATTATATGTCAAATTTGATTCGAAAAGGATGCTAACAAACTATTCAATGCAAGTTGATTTGTGAAATCAATGCACGTCGATTTGGTGTGCTTATAACATAGAGACAAGCATTCCTGGATATTATTTGATGCATTTTAATTTATTAAATTGACACTGAAAGTGTCTAGTAGGCAACCTAAATTACATAGAGGGGGTGAATTGGTGAGTTCTGTGTCTTTTAGAGGAATAAAAAATTAGTGCAAATAAGTACACATAAACATAGAGAATTTATTGTGGTTCCCTGAGTTGGGTACGTCCACTGTCCCACCTCGCCTATCTATCACCATGGACAAGATTTGGCTACTTCACCTTTATCTTAGATTGAAAACAATCTTACAACTCGAAGCCTCAACATCTACAAACTCAAAGACAACTCTGCTACCACTCGAAGAACAACCCCTTTAACAAAATCAATCCTATAAACAAAGATCCGCAACTCGGAGGCAAAACCATATACAATAGTATAAAAAGTTTTATATAACAAAAGATTAAAAATAATCTTCTTCAGATCTGAAATCTTCAGTATTCCTTTCCTTTGGAAACTAAAACTTGAAAGCCTTGAGGAAATCCTTGAAGTCTTGATCTGAACAAAAGAAATCAACTAGATCTGAGGAATACTTGAACTTTCAGAGATCTAAGATCTAGTCGACCCACTTATTGAAGAAGAATTGTGCATCAAATCATCGGCCGAGAGGAAGATATGAAATCTATTTCGTGAGAGCCGACATGGGATTTTTTTGAAAATTTCTTGTTTTGAGAACGTAAATGCATGATTAGGGTAGAGTGAAAGTCACCTGATGTATTTATAGGAACTCCTCTTCCTAAAGGCTAGAAATTCCTTCCATACCGAGAAGTCTGCAGGTTTCTGTACATGGAGGTAGGGACGAGGCGGAATGAAATTTGAAGATAGAAAAATAAAACCCTCGGTCTTATTCATCGAGTATCGTCGAGTATATAAAGGTATACTCGTCGAACTGCTTCGAATCACGATGAAAATAACTTAGACGGTTCTAGTTACATTTAATCTGAAAGCTCAGCGCATTCCAAGAGAGTCTTGACGAATTCGACGAATAACAACTAGCATACCCAACGAATTTGACGAGTATCGAAAGATACTTTCAACGAATTTGATGAGTTGGAAAAGTGATATACAACAAATTTTACTTGGCCGATTATCCGTGATACAGGAAAAATTAGCACAGTGAATCCTATGAAATCGGCGAGTATCAGTAGGTATACCCAATGAATTCGAAGAGTATACACAGATAACCTCGACAAATTCGACGAGTCTACTCTACGACACTCGACGAATTTTCATTAAATAAAATTCTATCATCCCTAAAACAACAACAGATCTTTTCTTGAGTCTTTTAATGTACTTTAAATAGAAGTATACACCAATAGAGAGATTACACGGGGGTCAACACATTTGCCTACACAATGAGTGATTACATTATATAGTCATGTGTTTCAAGACCCACTTTAACCTGACATTGGGTTGTACTTGGCAATAACGTCCTACATGCGCATAACTAAAAACATGCGATCAAATACAATCTCAATTCATCTTAGTTCAAGGGACACTTCTTCAAATCCAGGTTATTGTGGATACAATACACAACAATCTTCTCCTATTTGAAGAAGTCAGAACCCTACAAATTAAGGTGAATTGTACACAAGATAATAAAATAAGAAAAGAGAATAACGATTGAGAAATAAGAATAATCGCAATAAAAACATTAAAATATATATGTGTATAAATGTTCAATCGGGGCAAACATTGTTCACAAATGTCATGAAAAATAAGAACTTTAAACTTGTTTATCCTGTCTCTTCTGGTACTGCTTGTTAAAATAAGTCTTCGACTTGGGGAAATACTTTGGCGGCAACTTCATGTTTCTGTCATTCCTCCATGCTATAGTGAGTCGTCCTGCTTTCATTTCCCAAGTCCACTAAAGTGAAGGTGTCCAAGATAATGCTTTTTTGAAATAGGACTCCACACTTCACATAGTTCTCTGTTGGGATCAGCTCTGACAGCATAGGGGCCTTCCCCATACCTTCTTTTCTTAGGAGTCGGTTGAGGGACATCTTCAACCACTTGAACATCTGATTCAGTAGCAGCGGCAAATAAATCTTGAGAGTCTGTCCAGTATTATTTGTACTCCTAAGCATGATGAACATAGTCATGTACAAGATTAGATATCACTGGTTCCGACATTCTTACCTCAGCAGATCCTGGAAACAGCTCTCCATGAAGCCATTTGAAGTTATTATAATGGTAGATGTTGGCATCTCCAAACTATTCTTTCATGGATGTTTCAATAATATTTACCATAGCTTTCAGTTCGTCATGCCCCTTTCTGACTTCTTTAATTACCTCTAAAGCAATTGCATTAATGTAATACACCATTTGATTATCAAAATGGTTCATCCCGGCATTTGGTCTTGTATTATAGTTTTTACATTCTCATAAACATTTTTGAGCACCTCCAGATTTCTCTTCATCACAGCCATTGTGTGTACAATGGCTTGCCCAACTTGTACAAACCAGTTATCAAGGGTGGACTCTAACTTATCAAAACGCACCTTGACCTCATCAAGAAAATTGTTTATATCTCTATCAGGTTCTTTAACTCTCTTCATCACTTTCTTCAGAGATAAATCAAAATGAGCTTGTTATCTGGCCATCATAGCTTCTATAGACTTGAGTAAAGAACTATCTGAACTAGAACTGGGAAGGTCTTAAGTCAGTATTCTTAGAGGAGAGGGTAGATTTGCATTATCCTCAGAACCACTGGAATGCTCTACCATGGGGGATAAATGGGCTTTCAGCAAAGGAGCTGGATCTTGAGCCACTAGGATAGGAGGGAGTGCCTCATCCTCTCATTCCTCATCAAAAATTTCAACAATTTCTTTTTCTTCCACCGGAGGTCCGCCTGGAATCTTTGCAATTCTTCTTTGAAGATTGCGCACAAATCTGTCTAAATCTATTTGAACTAAAATTAAAGGATGAATCTGCTCCCCCTCGGTCCTTACTAGTAGAATCTCTAGGAGACTTACGATCATGTTTTTTGGGACAACAATCTCATTAGAGGTCAACACAATTACTTCCTCATCCACAACATCAACAAGCTCTGAAACATCATCAACAACACGAACAAAATCATCAACAACTACCTCATCATAAACAACTACATCAATATCAGCAACTACCTCAACATAAAACATCAGCATCAGCAAGACCAATAGCATCAATCACAGTATTAAGATCAATTGTCTCTTCAATTAAACCTGGTGCAACTGTCTCTATATTAACTATATCTTAAGGATGTAACGCCCCGAAACTCAAAAGAGAGATGAGAAGCTTTCATAAATATGTCTGGCACTTGGTAGGGGTCATACGGCCTGGGACACGGGCATATCCCAGAGGCGTGTCATGCTTGGGTTCGACGATCGCTGTTTGGTCGACGAAATTGGAGTCGACGATCATCGAGCAGCGAACAGGGCGTGAGACACGGGAGTGTCCCAGGTCGTATCTTGCTCGGGATACTGGCCGGACCGTGTCAGGGGAGATACACGGTTAAGCGCATGGGCATGTTCGGATAGACACGGTCATGTCAAAATCGACACAGGCATGTTGACTACACGTGTTCTCTTCGGGATGGTTTTGGTCCTGTGTTGGGTACATTGGCTAAATGTACCTGATTTGAAGAATCCTCACCCAACTCAATGATATACATCATAATGTATTTGATGTATGTTGAGTTTACTTGTGTAGGTTAAGTAATTACTAGACTGAAGCAAAAAGTTTCTAAGTCCATGTGTCGACACTCAGAGGGAAAGTGTCGACACTTAAGAAAGCTTGTGTCGACACCCAGACAAGCAGTGTCGACACCTGGGATGCAGAGTCGACACCAGACACAAAGTGTCGACATAAGGAGCTGTGTCGACACTCAGTGAAGAAAAGTACAGAAAAGATATGTCGACACAAGGAGCTGTGTCGACACCTAGAAGAACTGTGTCTACACCAGAAAGTGTCGACACTTGGAGCTGTGTCGACACTCAGCAAAAGTTAGCAGAGACTAAGTACAAGTGTCGACACCCAGCACAATATGTCGACACTCAACAGAAGAGTCAGCACTTGAAGTATGTGTCGACACCCAGCACAATGTGTCGACACACAACCAGAAGAGTCAACACATGAAGTAAGTGTCGACACCTAGAACAATGTGTAGACACTCAGCTGAAGACTCAACACTTAGCAAAGAATAGAAAGATCAACAAATTATTCTAAGTACAAGTGTCGACACTAAGGGAATGTGTCGACACTCAGCTGAAGTCTCAACAAGAAGAAGGTGTGTCGACACAAGGAGCTGTGTCGACACTCAGCAAGTATCTACATTAAAGTCTATGTGTCGACACAAAGAAGCAGTGTCAACACTTAACAGTTTCAACACATGAAGATGTGTCGACACAAAGGAGATGTGTCGACGCTTAGAAGATATCAGTAAAAGACAGAAGATCAAGTACTTGTGTCGACACTCAATTTTAGTGTCGACACCTGAAGAAGAAACTGTGTCGAGACAGAGTATCTACAATACAAGGAGTTGTGTCGACACCTTGTAGACTTGTGTCGACACCAAGACAACATGTGTCGACACTTGGTCTGTGTCGACACTTAAAGACAGAAAGTCTCGACACTTTCAGACAGTTAGAGATTTTCAAGAATTGACTGGATGACTTGATAGCTGCCGTTCCAGCCGGTCTACAGCACCTGTCAGAGATGTCAAAATTCAGTTATGGACCGGACCAGCCGGTTACCATGAAGAAGGCCTATAAATAGGCTCATACAGTTTACAGAAACTGTTGTTCAGATTATTATTCAAGTTATTGATCAAGTATCAAATCAAGAAGATCTAGCTGTTCAAGTGCAGATCTAAGAAGTTGGAGAGAGAGGGCTCCATCCAAGAAATCAGCCTCTGGAACTAGGCTGAGAAGAAGGGTTCAGATTTATTCTGAATTCTAAGTGGCAGAGGTCAAGGATCAACTGCAGAAGGAGACAATCTTATTCAGTTTTATATTCAAGAAGCTTTGAAGAAAGCTAAGTCAGATTGTATCCATCCGAGTTCTTCCAAGAAGTCATCAAGAAACTCTCAACTCCCCTCTCTTGTTTCTGAGTTGTTGAGTCATTATTTCTATAATCATTTTTATCTTGTAGGATCCTTTGGATCTGAGTGAATTGTAAGCCTATAATTATAAAGGCTGAGGGTAGGGCTTTTGGCCTGAGTGTAGGAGATTGTTATCTCTAAGTGTAGGCCTTGTTGGCTGAGTGTAGGCCTTGTTGGCTGAGTGTAGGCCTTTGTGGCTGAGTGTAGGCTTTGGGATAAAGCTGAGTTGTAAGGCTTTGGGCCTGAGGTGTAGGAACCAATTTGGGTTCTGAGACAGTGGTGAAGTTTGGCCGAATCTAGTACACTACTAGATAGGCGTAGGGGGAAAGTGAATGTACCCAAAGCTTGGGGAACCACTATAAAAATCTGTGTCTGTTGTGATTGTGTTGTGATTGTGAATGCTTGTGTGATTGCTGTGAAAAAGTAGTATAGATTCTGTGATATAACTGTTTGCTGCCATTAAAGTTTAAAACGTATTTAGTCACCTATTCACCCCCCGCCCCTCTGGGTGTTTGGGTACTAAATCTTTCAAGTGGTATCAGAGCCAGGTTCCTCAAAAAGGACTAACAGTCCAAGGAGATCCTGTTTGGCAGATTCAGTCTAAGTCAAAATACAGCTTCAAGAAAATCAAGAACCATGGGTTCCTCTGAAAATCACAAGGAATTGGGTTCCATGAAATTACCAATATGCAGAAAGGAAATCTTTGGGATCTGGAAGGAAAGGGTAAGGCTCTTTATGGAAGCCTCTGACCCTAGGATATACATCACAGTAAAGGAAGGGCCTTATGTGCCCATGAAGATATCAGTACTAGATGCAAATCAAAGAACTCCAAAGGATTTCTCTGAGGTGACTAAGGATGAGATTGTCCTAGCCACCATGGACAAGAGGGCACAAAACATTATAGTGAGTGCCATAGATGATGCAACATTTCAGAATCTTATACACTGTAAGACAGCCAAAGATATGTGTGACACTCTTATAGTGTATATGGAAGGATCTGAAGAAGTTAGACAAGATAGAAAATCCTTGCTAAATCAGGAGTATGAGAGTTTTAGACAAGGTAAGGGTGATAGCATAACTGAGTGCTATAAGAAGTTCTACAGAATAGTAAATGAACTCATGTCTTATGGAAGAGAGTTTAGTAACTATGAACTAAATGACAAGTTCCTAAGGTCCCTAACCAAAGATTGGGACACCAAGATCTGTGCCATAAGAGAAATGGCTAAGTTGGGAGAAATTCCTCCTCCTACACTGTTTGGCAAATTGTTGTCATATGAGATGCAATTGACAGTGAGGAAAGAGGAGGAGAAATCAACAAGAACTGAACACAAGGAAAGAACTGTAGCTTTCAAGACAGAAGTCCCCAAAAAGTGCAGGAATAAGTCATCAACTCCACCTCCAGAGGTAGTTGAATCAGAGTCAGATGAGTCAGTCAGCACAAAGTCTAAGAGCAGTGAAAGTGATGAAAACTTTGCTGCCTTCACTAGACACTTTCAGAAATTCTTGAAGAAGAAACAGTGGAGGACAAGGCCCTCTACTTCAAAAGGAAAAGAAGATTTTTATCAGGATAAAAAGGCTTCAAAGAAGGACAGGAAGAGGACAAAATCTAGCAAGGCAACTGGTTCAAAGATAGTGTGATATTGCTGCAATAGACAGGGCCATGTTATTACAGATTGTCCTGAAAAGAGAAAAGAGTCTAGTGATAGGAAAAAGACTTATTTCAAAGGCAAGAAAGAAAAGTCTTTTGTAGCCAAGAAAGAGAAGACTCTATCAGATATCTCTTCTTCAGAAACTGAGTCTGATGCTGAGGCCTACATAGGGCTGCTTGTTGAAGAAGAAGAAGAATTCATGCAGATTATGGAGTCTATATATGAACAAGAAGACAGTCAATGCCAAGGGCTAATGGCTTTGACAGAGAGTGCCAAAATCCTGGAGCAGACAGGACCCAGTAAGGTACAAAGTTCTATTTTAAGTTCAGTTTCTTGTTCTAGTTCAGAATCAGATTCATCATCATCAAGTGATGAGAATGTATCTGAGTCTGAGGATGATATTCATCAGCTTATAGATGAATATAAGGTACTGTTGCAAGCTTACAAGAAAAGCAAGTCCCTAGCCAAAAGTCAGGCAAAGGAAATTGCTGATCTTAAAGCTGTTGCAACAGATTCTGAGAAGCAATTTGATCAAAAGCTTAATGAGATAGCTAGGCTGAAACACATAACAGTGATTCAGATGGGTACAATATCATTTAAGAATGATCAAATCAAGGGTCTGGAGATTAAACTTCAGAATGAGAGGGACTTAGTTACTAGGTTTTCTAAACCTAAGTCAGTGTTACCCATAATTGATGAATTTGTTCATCACAAGGGTAAAGCTGGACTGAGCTTTATTAGACCTGCAAGGACTGAGCAGTCCAAGTCTAAGTCCAAGGGCAAAGCCCCAGCATTCAACAAGTCTGCTGTAGATAAGACAGCAAAGACAGTACCTAAGAAAAGGTACAATAAGTTTGAATGATGGTGCTGTGGCAAGGTTGGCCATTTTGCAATGGACTGTTGGCACAATGCCAGTGCCAAAGTGAGTAGCAAACTACCTGGTGGAAAGCCAGTAGGTAGTTTTGTCAAGTTGCAGACTAACAAGTACCAAGGACCCAAGAATTCTTTGGGTTCTAAGGTTCATTAATCTGTTTTACAGGTGAGTCCAAGTGGCCATACCCCAACATGGTACTTGGACAGTGGATGTTCCAGACATATGACTGGAACTAGAAGATTACTAAAGGACTACATTCCAATAAAAGATGGTCCAAAAGTTACCTTTGGTGGTTCTGAAAAAGGAATCATCAAAGGATTTGGTAACATTTCTAGTAACTTGGTTACCATTACTCAAGTGGCTTATGTTAAAGGGTTGAAACACAACCTAATAAGTATAAGTCAATTAAGTGATGTAGGGTATGACATCTCATTTGTTAAAGATGGTTGTCATATTAGGAGGTCAACTGATCAAGAGATCATTTTGACTGGGTATAGGAAAAGAAATGTCTACTGTCTAGACATTATGGTTGAGAACAATGGTTCTCCAGTTTGTCTTGTAGCTGATGAGACAGTCTCTCATTGTGTCAAATGGCACAAGAGACTAGCCCATCTTAACTACAAGACTATTAGCAAACTCTTTAGCAAAGAGTTAGTGAGGAATGGTCCTCAAGTTAAGTGTGTTAAAGATGGCATTTGCTCAGCTTGTCAAAAGGGCAAGCAGACTAAATCCACCTTTAGAAGCATAGAAAACAAAGATGCTGTGAGGTGTTTATACCTCTTGCATATGGATCTCTTTGGTCCAATGCCAGTTCACAGCTTAGGTAGCAAGGTCTATACCTTTGTAGTTGTAGATGACTACTCAAGGTTTTCCTGGGTGTTCTTCTTAAGACAGAAATCTGAAACACCTAGTGTCTTCCATAACTTTGTCAAGCAAATTCAGAATGAACTAAACAGTACAGTGGTCAAGATTAGAAGTGACCATGGTACTGAATTTCAGTCTGATAGCATGACAAAACTATGTAAAGACTTTGGGATATTTCAAGAATTCTCTTCACCTAGAACACCTCAGCAAAATGGCATTACTGAGAGGAAGAATAGGACCTTGATAGAGGCTGGTAGAACCCTACTAAGTGATACATCACTGCCAGAGTATTTCTGGGCTGGAGTAGTTAACACTGCATGCCATATTATAAATAGGGCTACCATCACTAAAAGGCTAAACAAGACCCCCTATGAAGTTGTGAAAGGCAGGAAACCAAACCTATCCTACTTCAGGATCTTTGGTTGCAAATGCTTCATACTTAACAATGGGAAGTCTTACTTGACTAAGTTTGCTGCCAAGTCCCAAGAGGGAATTTTTGTTGGGTACAACAATAACAGTAAGGCTTATAGAGTCTACAACTTGACTACACAAGTTGTTGAAGAATCTGTGCATGTAGTTTTTGATGAGACTAAACTTATTAACAATGAGTTGTATAGTAGTGTATGCAGCCCCATAGGTTTAACAAAGAAGATGGACAAGCTAACTATAGAAGAAGTACCTACTGCAAGACAGCAAGTAGAAGTCAGTGGCTTTTGTCCAGGGGGAGAACTACATGTACCAATTGCTGAAGAAGTATAAGGAATACAGCATGATGGAGATGCTGAAGAGGTTCAACCAGAAGTTAGGATGCCTCCAGCCAACAGACATCTTAGAGATCATCCAGTAGAGCAGATTATTGGGGATCCAAGACAAGGTGTACAAACAAGGAGCAGAAATCAGAATGCTGCAATCTATTCCAGTTTTCTGTCTCAAGTTGAACCTAAAAAGTTTGAAGAAGACATTCAAGATCCACAATGGACTGAAGCAATGCAAGAAGAGCTAAATCAGTTCAAGAGGTGCAAGGTTTGGGAACTTGTTCCTAAACCTAAAGACCACAATATAATAGGAACTAAGTGGATCTACAGGAATAAGATGAATGAACAAGGGGTCATCATTAAGAATAAAGCAAGACTGGTTGCTAAAGGATATAGGCAAGAAGAAGGTATTGACTTTGATCAAACCTTTGCTCCAGTAGCCAGACTGGAAGCCATAAGGATGTTCTTGGCCTATGCAACCTATCAAGGATTCAAGGTTTACCAAATGGATGTCAAGTCAGCATTTTTGAATGGTGATCTTAAGGAAGAAGTCTATGTGGAGCAGCCTTCAGGATTTGTTGATTCAACTCTACCTCATCATGTCTATAGACTTAGGAAAGCTTTATATGGGTTAAAGCATGCCCCTAGGGCTTGGTATGAAACCCTATCTAGTTTCCTCATTGAGAACAAGTTCTCAAGGGGGAAAATAGATAAGACTCTATTCCTTAGGGAATCTAGAGGCAAAGTTATACTAGTCCAAATAAATGTAGATGACATTATATTTGGGTCTACTGAAAGCAACCTTTGCAAAAAGTTTGCAAAACTTATGAAAGGTCAATTTGAGATGAGTAGTATGGGAGAGCTGAAGTTTTTCTTGGGTCTCCAAGTTAAACAGACTGAGGATGGTTTATCCATATGTCAGTCCAAGTTCACCCTAGAACTCATAAGGAAGTATGGTATGGATTCATCCAGCACCATGAAGACTCCTATGGGGTCAAGTATGTCTCTTAGCAAAGATGATGCAGGGAAACCTGTAGATGAAACCTTGTATAGAGGGATAGTTGGCTCCATATTGTACTTGACTGCTAGTAGACCAGATATCATGTATGCTACATGTGTCTGTGCCAGGTATCAAGCCTGCCCTAAAGAGTCTCATTTGACAGCAGTCAAAAGAATATTGAGATATCTAAAGGGCACTCCCTATCTAGGCCTCTGGTACCCTAAGAATGGAGATTTTGAACTAACAAGTTATTCAGATGCAGACTTTGCAGGATGCAAAGAAGACAGAAAAAGCACTACTGGAACCTGTCAATTCCTAGGTGGGAGACTAATTTCATGGAGTAGCAAAAAGCAAACCAGTGTGGCTATCTCCACTGCAGAGTCAGAGTATGTGGCTGCAGGAAGTTGCTGTGCTCAACTTCTGTGGATACAACATCAGCTAGAGGACTATGGATTTCAGGTAAGTAGAACTCCACTCTTTTGTGATTCTACTAGTGCTATTTCAATAGCTAATAATCCTGTATCCCATAGTAGAACAAAACATATTGAAATTAAATATCATTTTCTTAGGGAGCATGTAGAAAGAGAAGATATTTCACTTGAATATGTTAATACTGATAATCAATTAGCTGATATGTATACTAAGCCCATAGAAGAAGCTAAGTTCAATAGATTTAAAATTGAACTAGAATGATAAACTTGGAGTAAGTTTACAGAATTGAAAATGGCTAAGTAAAAATGTGTCGACACACTGACAAGTCTATGTCGACACAGAATAGTGGTGTCGACACTTCAGGAAATACGTGTCGACACATCTAGGAAGTTAGTGTCGACACTTCAGAATGTTAGTGTCGACACATGTCTAGTAGGTGTCGACACATCCAATGTGGTGTCGACACTTAAGTTTTACTCAGAATTTTCTAAGTAAAGTCTCGACAATGTGTCGAGTTATGTTGTGTCGACACATACACAAGTGTCGACACATAAAATCTGTTGACTAAACTTGTGTCGACACATGTGTGTCGAGACATTATAAGTCAGTGTCGACACTTATTGCCAGTGTCGACACATTTTAAGTTCTCTGTCCCGCATGTTCATCTTCAAAATCAGAAAGGTATAAATAGGGTTTTGTCTTAGTTTGTCGACACTCTTTCAAAGTTTCGAGACTAAAACTTCTGTGTCGACACCTCTCTTCTCTCAAGACAAATTCTACAAACCCTAATGGCGCCTAAGATAGAGGAGAACGTCAACGAAGGATATGAGCTGGTGCGCAGCGCTTTCAACGATGCAGATCAAGAAATCCAGGCGGTCGTAACCCTAGTTGCCGATTCTGGATTAGAATATCTAGTTTCTGAACCCACTAAGATATGGAAGAAAAAAGTACTTGAATTCCTCAATGGAGCAAAGGTGGACAAATCTGGATATAAAATCAAATCCAGGGTTCATGGCACAAAGGTTAAGGTAACCCCTAAAAGTCTGAGGAAGATTCTACAGCTTCCAAGAACTCAGGATGAAGAAGAAGTTACTGCTACCAAGACCAGGGAAGCTCTAACCTGGTGTGGACTAGATCCAAAGATGAAGATAGGTTCTGTTTTTAACAGGAAAGGCATGAACAGCCAAGGAAAATTCATGTCTGAAATTGTTGGAAAGGTCTTACTCAGTAAGCCAGGAGGGCATGACAGAGTGTCTGCCTCCATGTTCAATATTGTGACAAGAATAATTTTCTCTCTAAACACTGACTGGTCTATGATAGTCTTTGAGAAAATTAAAGAAAGTCTGAAGAAGCCCAACCTGGGCAGAATTATAAGTTTATACCTAGCTGGTGCCATACCAGAGGTAATGCAACAAGCTGCAGGAAGCAAGATAAACCATATGAGGAAGATGGATCTAAGGATCTTTTCTAGATGGGACAGGGTGTTGTCAAAGGAAATGCCAACCCCTGAGAAGACAGTTACTGAGAAAGACACTCCTCCTAAGAAGAAAAGGAAGACTGCTCCAGTGGCACAAGTGTCCACTAGCAGCTCTAATAGTGAAGAACAGGTTGTCTTCACTCCAGATGACCAGGAGGAAGAGCCTGCAGTGAAGACTCCTGCACCTCAAGAGATTGCTGAGATCCAGGGGGAGCTGACTCAAGCTAGCCCCATTCACAAGGATCAAAGCCAGGGGGAGCCTGCAGTTGTAGATAAACCCACTACACTGGAAAGTGAACAAGCCACCACCATCATACAAGAGGTACTCACTGAACTAAACACTTTAGATTTTTCTATGGAAGATACTGATTTGTCTGATGATCATCAACAAAACCAGCTGAATAGTCCAGCTCCAGATGTTGTTATAGAAGACACATCTGCTGTTCAAGTGATTCCTGACCCAGTGGTTGAAGAACCAAGAACTTCTCCTGCACAGTCTCCACCAGAATACACCATGGAAGATTTATTCCTAAATCTAGACCAACAAGATTTTAACATGGACAAGGATGCTGATGAAAGAGATAATGTGCTGCTGAGGGGGAGCAAGTGTAAGTTCATGAACAGCTTATACGGCAAGAAACTGAGAAAGCTCTAGATGTTCAACCTAAGAAGCCTTCAAGCCCTAAGGAGAGGGTTGACATAGCTAGCACTTCTGCCTCTGAAGATGAGGAGAGTGCTAGGGCAAAGAAGAAGAAACTTTATGTATTCAAAAGGAGAAGCCAGAGTTATAAGAAGGCTTTGCAATCTATTGCTCCACATCCTATAGTTCAACAAGCTCCAACTATTGATTATAGTGCTTTAATGATTGCACTGCAGATAAAATTGGATGAACATAGAAAAGATATAGAGGCTTATGTGGATGAAGGGCAGAAATCCTTACAGTTTGATCTAGCCCAAGATATCAAGTCTATAAGGTTTGAGATGAACCTTAACAAGAAAGAAATGACTGAATGCTTCCACAAAGGTTGAAATGCAGAGGTGTACTTGGCAACACACCAGGAAAAGATCAAGGAACAAGTGGATGACATAGCATTGAAGCAAGGGTATGTACTTGAAAATTAGATAAGGATGAATGACAATCTAACTGCTTCCCATAATGCTATTGTCACTGAGTTAAAGAACAAGGCTGCTGAACCTTCTACCTCTTTTGCTACTATTAAAGCTGACTTTGATAAAATATTCCAGGAAGAAATTTTTGCTGTTAAGACTGCTATCCAAGCCTCCCAGAAGGTCATATCTGAACAACTTCAAAAGATCAAACCTTTCTTTAAAGATGGAATCAGATACTTGGATAGTCAAATAAGATTTCAGAAGGATGATGTCAGAGATCACATGGCTAGAGAAGTCGTAAAGGGGGAGAGAGTGTTAGTCAAGGCAAGCTCTGACCATGCTAAGTGGATATCAAATTCCATCAGAGCTACACTTGGATATCCTCCTCTGTATGATGACAATGATGTTGCTGAATCTGGAATTAACCCTGCCTATCTTGGAGGAGAGCAACCAGAAGTAGCTCAAGTCATTTATCCTCCTCCAGATTTTGAAATGATTCAAGCAGATGTACAGACAATGTATAGCCCATCTGGGGGCAAGGACAATGTTGTTCTTGAAAAGGTTGTTCAACCTATTTCTGAAGCCATGCAAGAGGCATTACAGAAAGAAGAAGAGACAAGGTTGTCTAAGAAGAGGTTTAGGGAACAAGCAGAACAAAGGCCAGACTTTGAACAGTGGAGCCCTACCTCTAGGAACATCATTTTAACTACCTGGAAAGCTGCCAAAGACAACATTCATGACAGGAACAAGTGGTTCTCTAAAGCTGAATGGAGGAAACATGAAACAAGGCAAGAAGCCATTGTTCAATATAGAAGGAAGGCTAAGATGGGAAAGCTACCTCCTATAGCTCAGGAGCCTAGCAAGTACTTTCCAAAGCCATATCACTATTTTGAGAGGCAGAAAATCAAAGCTGAAGAACTTAAGAAGAAAGATTTGAAAGGCAAGAAGCCTGCTGATGCTGAAACTGCAGATGCTCATGTTCAAGCTAAAGTTCAAGCTGGCAAAGGCATAGCGATTAAGGAGCCAGAGCAAAAATAGAATTAGAATTTTTCTTGAAGTTTATTTTGTAATCTTTTGGATGTAACACATTTAGTGAACTTCTGGAAATGTATAAGGCAGTTATTAGAACAATATATGATTCATATATTTCATGTTTGTTCTGTGAATATGTCTATTTCTCATTTGTTCTGTGTTGATGTATTTGTATACATGTAAAATTGATACATGTTATGTTTACCCTGCTGAATATAATCCTGCTTTACATCATTTTGTAATTTTAATTATGAATGGTGTATATCATTGACTAAGGGTTATGACTTCTCCAAATAGGGGGAGATTGTTGGGTACATTGGCTAAATGTACCTGATTTGAAGAAGCCTCACCCAACTCAATGATATAAATCATAATGTATTTGATGTATGTTGAGTTTACTTGTGCAGGTTAAGTAATTACTGGACTGAAGCAAAAAGTTTCTAAGTCCATATGTCGACACTCAGAGGGAAAGTGTCGACACTTAAGAAAGCTTGTGTCGACACCCAGACAAGCAGTGTCGACACTTGGAGTCATTGTGTCGACACCTGGGATGCAGAGTCGACACCAGACACAAAGTGTCGACACAAGGAGCTGTGTCGACACTCAGTGAAGAAAAGTACAGAAAAGCTGTGTCGACACAAGGAGCTGTGTCGACACCTAGAAGAACTGTGTCTACACCAGAAAGTGTCGACACTTGGAGCTGTGTCGACACTCAGCAAAAGTTAGCAGAGACTAAGTACAAGTGTCGACACCCAGCAAAATGTGTCGACACTCAACAGAAGAGTCAGCACTTGAAGTATGTGTCGACACCCAGCACAATGTGTCGACAAACAACCAGAAGAGTCAACACATGAAGTTAGTGTCGACACCTAGAACAATGTGTCGACACTCAGCTGAAGACTCGACATTTATCAAAGAACAGAAAGATCAACAAATTATTCTAAGTACAAGTGTCGACACTAAGGGAATGTGTCGACCCTCAGCTGAAGTCTCAACAAGAAGAAGGTGTGTCGACACAAGGAGCTGTGTCGACACTAAGCAAGTATCTACATTAAAGACTATGTGTCGACACAAAGAAGCAGTGTCGACACTTAACAGTTTCAACACATGAAGATGTATCGACACAAAGGAGATGTGTCGACACTTAGAAGATTTCAGTAAAAGACAGAAGATCAAGTACTTGTGTCGACACTCAATTTTAGTGTCGACACCTGAAGAAGAAACTGTGTCGAGACAGAGTATCTACAACACAAGGAGTTGTGTCGACACCTTGTAGACTTGTGTCGACACCAAGACAACATGTGTCGACACTTGGTCTATAAGTGTCGGCACTTAAAGACAGAAAGTCTCGACACTTTCAGACAGTTAGAGATTTTCAAGAATTGACTGGATGACTTGACAGCTGCCGTTCCAGCCGGTCTACAGCACCTGTCAGAGATGTCAAAATTCAGTTATGGACCGGACCAGCCGGTTACCATGAAGAAGGCCTATAAATAGCTCATACAGTTTACAGAAACTGTTGTTCAGATTATTATTCAAGTTATTGATCAAGTATCAAATCAAGAAGATCTAGCTGTCCAAGTGCAGATCTAAGAAGTTGGAGAGCGAGGGCTCCATCCAAGAAATCAGCCTCTGGAACTAGGCTGAGAAGAAGGGTTCAGATTTATTCTGAATTCTAAGTGGCAGAGGTAAAGGATCAACTGCAGAAGGAGACAATCTTATTCAGTTCTATTTTCAAGAAGCTTTGAAGAAAGCTAAGTCAGATTGTATCCAGCCGAGTTCTTCCAAGAACTCATCAATAAATTCTCAACTCCCCTCTCTTGTTTCTGAGTTGTTGAGTCATTATTTCTATAATCATTTTTATCTTGTAGGATCCTTTGGATCTGAGTGAATTGTAAGCCTATAATTATAAAGGCTGAGGGTAGGGCTTTTGGCCTGAGTGTAGGAGATTGTTATCTCTGAGTGTAGGCCTTGTTGGCTGAGTGTAGGCCTTTGTGGTTGAGTGTAGGCTTTGGGATAAAGCTGAGTTGTAAGGCTTTGGGCCTGAGGTGTAGGAACCAATTTGGGTTCTGAGACAGTGGTGAAGTTTGGCCGAATCTAGTACACTGCTAGATAGGCGTAGGGGGAAAGTGGATGTACCCAAAGCTTGGGGAACCACTATAAAAATCTGTGTCTGCTGTGATTGTGCTGTGATTGTGAATGCTTGTGTGATTGCTGTGAAAAAGTAGTATAGATTCTGTGATATAACTGTTTGCTGCCATTAAAGTTTAAAAAGTATTTGGTCATCTATTCACCCCCCCCCCTCTAGTTGTTTGGGTACTAAATCTTTCATCCTGTGTCGATGGAGGAACACTCCCCGCAACACGAGGGTGTACTAGATGACACGGGTGTGTCAAGTTTGACACGGGCATGTCGGGTGCCCGCGTCCTATTCTGGGTGCGAACGTTTCAGCATCGATCGAGACACACAGCATTGGACACGGGCGTATCACAAGCCGTGTTCGGCCCAAGAATCTGATTTTAAGTGCGAGTCGTGGTCGTCCATTTACTTATTTTTGGATCTAATGGCTTAGGGCTGTCCTTGTTGGGTTATACCCGGGAATAGGGTTAGAAACCCTCATTTCGTTTTGAGTTTTCTCTTCCTAAGAGTTCTAAAGAGAGGGGAGAGCAAGGAAGAACAAGGAGGAGAGATACGACAGCTGTTGGAGCTTCGGAGCCCCAAATTTGCAAGCAGAGTTCGGATTTATGGAGGCGAGGACGTTGTGGTGCTTTTCATCTGCATAGATCTTCATGGCACCAAAGAGAAATGCTAGGGAAATGATTCTCATCTTGGACATGTGAAGTCCTCTTTCCTTTTGCATAGGAAGCCGCCTCTCGCGAGTATGCGAAGAGTGTGAGGCGTTACTTTGGGTAGACATGAATAGTACTCGTTGTTTTGCATGTAGAGTCCGTAATCGAGAAACGAACATAGGCATGATTTGTGAAGCCTACCCGAACAAGTTGGTCTGGATCAGTGTTGTTTTATTGAATGAATCGCCGGAGAATACTCCGTGCTGATGGTTGTTTTTTGGGTTTTCTAAATGCTAGATTGCAATAGGGAGCCTTGGGGACTAATTCCAAGGTGCACCCAGAAAACTCGGCAGATGCGTGATTCTGCCATCATGGTGGCCTGGGAGACAACTTGCACATAACCGGGTTATGTGAAGTGTGTGATCGGATTGGGACTCTGGGAAGCTTGACCAATGCATATGACTTAAATTGACGTTATGGTGTGAGCAATGGGCTAGGCAGAACCGTACCCGCTATATTTGGTTCGGTTAGAGAGACCTAAAGTACGTGGTACTCGCCAATAGCAAAGATGGGACTTATGAATAGGCCAGAAAGACCAAAATGCTCACAAGAATTTCCATCCAAGGGGCGGTGGTGAGACCACAGATTTTGACCAAGTTCACCGAGAATGTGCCCTGAGAGCACGGGGCGTGTGGTCGTGCGTGCCTACGCCTGTGATGAAGTGTATTTACACTATACTGCTTGGCTATGATAATAAAGTGCAGGGAAGGAGCATCTCCGCCCCGAGTAGCAGGGGAGGGGTCGTTATAAGTTGGTCAGCTTTAGCTGACCGTTGCTTTTGTTTGCCACCGCTTCGGTGGATTGTTTTTTGCAGGTGCTGCGGAGCCTAGTGGCAAAGAGTGGGCAAAAGACCTTGTTGCTGAGCTGCCCCTCGAAGGCCTATTTATTGAATGTTTACTTTTATTCTAATGTATGACCGGCCTGCATGCTGATGTTTGGAAGACACTTTAATTTGAGTAAACTATTGTAAGGCCATAAGGACAAGTACTTGTGTATTTGTACGTTCATTCCTATTTGGTTTTGTAGTGGATATTCATGCTTTTGGCTGGGTTCTTATTTTGCAACATTTTAAATTTCTTTCGCTAGAATGTACTCTGTGTAGGATGTTGGTTATTGGCAGGATGGTTTCATCTGGTAACCTTCTGGTCTGTCTGTGGTATATGGCGTCGGGCTCTGGCCGGGCATGCTGCTATATGCTATGTGACAGAAAAGGGGTATTACAATTTGGTATCATAGTACTAGTTTCGGTCAACTTAAATGAATTCGTGGACGATTTCTTTTAAGGGGTGGTGAACATATGTGTGTGCGTCATCATTATAACATCAAAAGAACCCATGAATGTCCACTTAGGAATGAAAATACACATGTTTGAGGAACCTCCGTGTTCCTATAATTGCTTTTTGTTATTTTGTTTGGTCGCTTAACGTTGTTTTGTACGACTATAGGTGACCAGGAGTGGTGCAAGGCCATCAGAACGTTCAGTTTCTAAGGCAAGTAGCACAACGAATGATGCGCCTGCAACACCTCCATCAGCAGAAGCCATACGATTGGTGGCTGAAGCAGTGTATGCTATGATAAATACGTAGCCTATAAGGCAAATGCAGCATCCTGCCCCTGCAGTGGAGCAGGTACCGCTTCAAGCGGCAGAACGGAGGAGGGTGGAGCTGGTGGTGGTGGAGCCATTGGTACCTAGGTGGGAAACTAAAAGACAGCTCAAGCATGTTATTTACTTCAACCCTCCGGTGTTCTTGGGGACTGGAACCCCATCCCATGCTGAAGATTGGCTCTCCCGAGTGACGAGAGTCTTGACAGCAATGCAAACATAGGAGTGGCAGATGACCACTATAGCTACATTCCTATTGAATGGAGATGCAAGGATATGGTGGGAAGGTTTAGAGTTGCATCACTTGAGGGGAAGGCAACTCACGAACATCTCGATGGAAGAATTTTCGAGACTATACTTGGCAAGGTACCTTCCCTCAGCTCAAAGGATCGCGATGAAGAACGAGTTCCAGAAGTTGACGCAAAGAGAGAGTAGCGTGGACGAGTATCTCCACGAATTTACTCAGTTGGGTCAGTACGCTAGCTCTACATTTATTGATGAGGAGCATAAGACACACCGTTTCTATGAGGGTCTGAGGGATGACCTAGGGCTACTACTCTCGGGGACTATGATGCAGGGCTTCTTGATGCTGGTTAACATGGCCCGGTCTTTGGAGAATGATCTGAAGAATGTGCAAGTGAAGAAAAACTCCAGTGATAAGAGGACAGAGTTCAAGATGCCGACTATCGCAAAGTATGGTTATCGTAAGTTCAATAAGAAGGCTAGGACTTCGGGTCCAGCCCCTTCTTCAGGTGCTTCTGGGGCGACTACAGGCCGAACCCCCGGCGTATGCTATACTTTTGGAAAGTCGGGACACTTTTCCCGAGACTGTTGGAGCGGACATCCAAAGTCCGAGAGGAAGCCGGGATCAACCTATTAGGACAAGGGCAAGTCGGTGGAGTCAACCGGATCCCATTATGCTCAACCTAGAGTCTATAATCTTGGCTAGCAGGAGGCCATAAAGTAAGCAGATGTGGAGATAGGTACGATTTAAATTTATAGCAAGATAGCTTTAAATACTGATTACCTTGCTTATGTTAGCTTACTGTTTCTTGTATAGGCTTTGTTTTGATTTGCGATAGTCTGGAGAGAGCACTCTTTCATACGGGAGCTTCGCACTCCTTTTTATCCGAAGGATTTATATCATGCATCGGATTACCTACTTCAATGGCAAAGGACAAACTGGATGTGCTGTTGCCGAATGGGTGTTCAACGCGCATGGATAGAGTCTATGGCGTAAAGATTCATATTGGGAGTCAGGAGTTCGACTTGCAAGCATCATTATTATTTCTAGTGGAATTCGACGTGATATTTGGTATGGACTGGCTCTCGGAGCAGCAAGCATACAATGATTACAGTCGCAAGGAGGCCAAGTTGAGAACAGGTCGTGAGACGACTTTTACGGGTTTGAAAGGGTTGAGCAAGACTTTGATGTCTGCTCTTCAAGTGGTGAAGGTGGTTCGTGCTGGAGTAGAGCTGTTCTTCACACTAATGGAGGCTGAAAATCTTAAGCATACTTTGGACAGCATTTCAGGGGAATCTGAGTACCCTGACGTGTTCCCTGGAGATCTTCCTGGAGCCTCACCTCAGTGGGAGATAGATTTCACCATCGAGCTAGTGCGAGGTGCGAAACCTGTGTCATGCTCTCCATATCATCTAGCGCCTAAGAAGATGGCAGAGCTGAAGGTTCAACTTCAGGAGTTATTGGAACAGGGTTAAGTGCGTCCAAGTTCGTCGCCCTGGAACGCACCGGTCCTTTTTGTGAAGAATAAGGATGGAAGTTTGCGGCTCTGCATTAATTATCGAGAGCTGAACAAGATAATGGAGAAGAACAAATACCCGATCCCAAGGATTGATGATTTGTTTGATCAGTTAGTCGGGTCATCGGTGTACTCGAATTGAATCTTAAATCTCGATATTATCAGCTGAGGATTAGGAAAAGTGATATCCCTAAGACAACGTTTAATATGCGATACATGCATTATGAGTTTACGGTCATGTCGTTTGGCTGACTAATGCACTGTCGGTGTTCATGGATCTGATGAACACGACTTTCAGAGAGTACCTAGACCACTTTGTGATCGTCTTCATCGACGATATATTGGTGTACTTGCAGAGTGAGGAGGATCACTTTAAGCATCTACATTTGGTGTTGGAGACGCTAAGGAGGAATCAACTGTACGGCAAATTCTCTAAATGTTAGTTTTGGTTGTCCTCGATAGCATTCCTTGGTCGCATAGTCAGTGGAGTTGGAATTGTGGTGGATGCGACAAACATTGTTGCTATACCAGAGTGGCCTATGCTGTCTACGGTAGCGGAAGTCTGGAGTTTTCTGGGGCTTGCCGGCTAGTACAGGTGCTTCGTGGAGAACTTCTCGCGGATTGCGTTACCCCTCACGACTCTGATGAGGAAAGAGCAGAAGTTTGTTTGGACTCCTGAGTGCGCACGAGCTTTGAGGAGTTGAAAAGTCAGTTGACTATGACGCCAGTTCTAAGTTCGTCGAGTGGGACCGAAGGCTTTGAGATCTACAGCGATGCATCCGGCAGTGGCTTGGGTTGTGTGTTACTGTAACATGGAAGTGTTATAGTGTATGGCTCGCGATAGCTGAAAGTGCATGAGAGAATTATCTGGTTCATGACTTGTAGTTAGCGGCCGTGATTTTTTCCTTAAAGCTGTGGAGGCATTACTTGTATGGGGTGAAGGTCGATATCTATACCGACCACAAGAGCCTGAAGTATTTGTTGGATCAGAAGGATCTAAACTTGCGACAGCGTAGATGGATGGAGTTCCTGGGGGAATATATATTCAAGATTCATTATGTGCCTGGGAAAGGCAATGTTGTTGCGGATGCGTTGAGTCGCAGGGCCCCTACGCGGGCCAACTGGTTGTCGGTCCATGACGAGCGCTTGATTCAGGAGTTGGAGGCATTGGTGATCTCTTGTGTTGACAAACAGACTGGTACCGAAGCACAGTTGAACTGGATAGAAGTTTAGTATGACCTGGATGATCGGATTCGGTAGGCTAAGGATGTGGATACCAACATGAAGCAACTAATGATAGAGGCTTTGGATGGGTCAAATTCCCAATATGAGGTTGTGTATGGATTGTTGTGGAAGGACAGTCGTTTGTGCGTCCCAAGTGTGTGTAATCTGTGGGTGTATTTGATGTACGAGGCTCATCATACCAAGTACTCAATTTACTAAGGGAGCACGAAGATGTACCGTGATATGAAGAAATTGTTTTGGTGGCCAGCACTTAAGAAGGATGTGGCACTGTACATGGCAAAATGTCAAACATGCGCCTTAGTGAAGGCGGAGTGCCAAAAACATGGAGGATTCTTGAAGTTCTTGCCTATCCCGGAGTGAAAGTTCGATGACATTACAATGGACTTTGTGCATGGTTTGCGGAGGTCGCAGAAGGGAAACGATGCCATCTGGGTGATCGTAGATCGTTAGACGAAAGTGTCGCACTTCATTCCGCATAGGAAGGATGATTCTGTGGAGAAATTGGCAAAACTATATGTGGATAATATTGTACGGTTTCACGGTGTACCCCGCAGCATCGTGAGTGACCGAGATGGGTGGTTCATGTCCAATGACTGGAGGTTGGTGCAACAAATATGGTGACCAAGTTGAGGTTCAACACAGCCTTTCATCCACAGACAGATAGTCAGACAGAAAGGGTCAACAAGACGATGTAAGATATGCTTCACATGTGCGTCTTGGATTTCGAGAAGCAGTGGGAAGACCACCTGTACTTGGTGGAATTTGCTTATAACAATAGCTACCAAGCGAGCATTCAAATGGTGCCCTTCGAGGCCCTGTATGGTAGGAGATGTCGCACGCCGTTATTTTGGTTGGAAACTGGTGAGTCGAAGCTATACAAGCGGCAAGAAGTGGAGTTTGAATCCCCCTCAACTCCTGTACTCGAGCTCTCAAGAATTTCATGGGGGGGTAGGAGTTTGAATCCTATCCTTAGGAACTACCTCCTCTTCATCAGGCAAATCTCTGAATCCTCCTTGCTTTGGGATCCTCCTTTCCCATCTGGTGACTATTAAAGCATCTATTTTCTCAAATGATGAATTGGTACACTTTTTGTCATGTTATACATATCTTTATCCAACTAATTCAGATGCAGGCCGAGTATTCTTCCAAAGTTAGGTGCGTAGAGACTGTCCTTTATTCGTCCAAACAACACTTCTCCCCAATCAATTCGTTTCTGGCAGATGATAGCAACCAGAATCTTGAACATATCTGAGGACATGTAATTATGGGAACCAACTTTACATAAAAGAACTTTTCCAATTATGTCTGAAAGAAGTTTTCCTTCATCATTCATCCTTTTCCTCTTAACGACAGAAGTTCCTCTTGGCAATCCACAAAACAACAGGTCCCTAGTGAAGTCATCATCTTCTAACTGGTCAGCTTCGTCACACTCTGGAAGCCGCAGGTACCTCTTGAGGAGGGAAGCCTTCACTTTGACTAAAATACTTCTGAATTTGCTCTTGATGAGAATGTCTTCATGGTAGAGCAAGGTATTATGGAAGAAGTCCATGATATCCTTGTCCAAAACTTTGCATGGGTGTTCGAGAGCAAAGGTAAGTCCGGATTGCTCCAATATGAGAATGACGCTTCGAAAATAGTTTGTGGCCAGCGCAAACCCTGTTCGAACGAGTTCTCCCCCTACGAGCAAGCTTTCAGTTCCTCGGGGATCCATGAAGAATAGCAGAAATTGAGAGGACAAACGACCAGAGTAGACGATGTCGCTGGGAGTCGCGGAATTTGAAATGACGCAGGAAGATACGATGGGTTTCGGAAGATCTCTTCGACAAAGTGAAGATGTGTTTACCCCGAAAGCACTAAATACACACATATATACCTAATGTTTCGAGGAAAGAGGATAAGACACCTACCTGAAAATGGGTGACTCTTCAGATCCAATACAAAAAAAATCATCTTGTAGTAAAATTCATCGAAATCCTACGGAAGTCAAGTCGAATTCGTCGGATATTGCCGAGATTTGTCGAAGAAATACGGGTTGTTTCGTTAAATTGATGGGTTCCCACGAAAGCAACTCAATGAATATTCCTTGGGAAATTTTGACTTCTATGATATGCTACTTCACTGAGAGAATTTTGACTCCTTAGCCGTCTTCATGATTCCTTGTTGAGCATGCCCAGTTCCATTTTAAAGAATCTGAACTTGGACTTGTGCAGTGGCTTTGTAAAAATATATGTGACTTGCTTATCCGTTAGGACATAGCTGAGATTTATGTCCATGTTCTCCACATGCTCCCGGATGAAGTGATATCTAATTTTGATGTGCTTTCTCCGACTATGGGAGACTGAATTATTTGCAATATCAATTACACTAGAGGAGTCGCAAAATATAGGAATCTCCTTGAATTTCAAGTTGAAGTCTTCAAGTTGATTCCTAAACTATAAAAGTTGTGCGCAACAGCTGCCAGCAGAGATGTACTTTGTCTCGGTAGTGGATGGTTGCACACAATTTTGCTTCTTGCTGATCCATGAAATAAGCCTTCTTTCGAGCTATTGGCAAGTCCTGGAAGTGCTCTTCCTGTCATCCCTACTACCTGCAAAATCAGCGTCTAAAAATCCAATTAGTTCGACGTCATTACTTCTTGGGTACCATAAGCCAAGATTTGGTGTACCCTTAAGGTATCTCAAGATCCTCTTTGCAGCGGAATAATGAGATTCCTTAGCGTTCACCTGAAATCTAGTGTGCACGTATGTTGAAAACATTATGTCGGGTCTACTGGCAGTAAGTGTAATGTCCTGAATCGCTCTAGGCCCCTAGTGTGTGTTTTTGAGTCAGGAGGGTTGACTCGACTCCTGGGACGTGCAGGGAATTGGATTGCACTTGTGGAGGAGTAGAGAAATCAGTGCTGTGAAGTGACACGGGTAGCGACACGGGCGTGTCCCTACCCATGTGCGTGTGTGTGTCGAGTTACACTCGACTAAGCATGTCGAGATCGACGAGGTGTGTCGACATCGATGAGGTGTGTCGACATCATATGACACGGGTAGTGACACGGTCGTATCCCTACCAATGTTAGGGGGTGTGTCGAGTTACACTCGACGAGGCATGTCGAGATCGGCGAGCTGTGACGACACCATGTCACAAGGGTAGCGATACGGGCGTGTCCCTACCCGTGTGTGTCGAGTTACTCTCAATAGAACGTGCCGAGACTGGCGAGCTGTGTCGACACCATGTAACACGGGTCGTGACACGGGCGTGTCACTACCCGTGTGTGTCGAGTTACACTCGATGAGGCGTGTCTAGATCGACGAAATCCGTGTCGAGATCGACGAATTATATGACACGGGTATAGACACGGGCGTGTCTCCACCCGTGTTCCGTGTGTGTCGAGTTGTGTTCGTCGAGATGCAACCCGAGAAGGACACGACCAAGAACACGGCTAGGAACACGGTCGTGTCATGTGGACACGGGTCGGGACACAGGCGTGTCACCACTCGTGTCAAATATTGAACCGACATGGAAACTGTCGTTGCCGTTTCACTCAAGCAGGACACGGGTATGGACTCGGGTGTGTCCCTACCCGTGTCACTTTTCATATATAAGGGTGAGAGAAAACCCTAGCCGTTTTCATGCTCATTTCATTCCCTATTTCCTGTGAGAACCTCTGGTGAGAGGCAAAACTGCTGGAGCAAGTTCTACCGGAGGAGATCCGCTGCCGCCGTGAAAGAGAAGATGCCGCCGAGGAGAACTACGCGATCCATGGCCGGAAATGGTGGTACCGCTAGAACCGATGAGAGTTTCCTACCCTCTCCCTTGGTACTAGATCTATAGTTATTTTCCTAGACAAGTCATCGACTCAAGAGATTCTTGATGGTGAGGAGGAGTTTTTTAGGAAAGGCCATGCTAAGACTTGTGTCTTAGATTTTAGATCTCTTCAACCACGCCCTTCTTCAATGTGATGATAAGGGATGGTTTAGTGAAGGGTATTGGCCTCTTGAGGGTGATTAAGGGAGGAGGTTTTCTGGAATGATTTGGGAAGATCGCCTTGAGGAGGAAGATGAACCGATGTCGTTCATTCCGCCTTAAGATGCGTGCAGAATCTGTATTCTGCGCGCAGCGAGATTCGTGGCCATTTTTAAGCATGATATGGCCAGATCTAGGCTTTCGGCTAAACACGAAAGTTGAAGCCCTTGAAAGTACCTTTCCAACGAATGGTTGCATGTCTTCAGGCGAAGTCTTTAGGAACGGAAAAGTCTAAACGAAAATGGTGTTCAATAAATCTTGCATGCAGATACTGTGTTCTGTACGCAGCGGACTTCACGTCCGATTTCGAATAGGATATGTTCAAATATGGGTTGCGGTCTGAATAAGAGAGTTGTATACCACGGAAAGACCTTTCCATCGTGGGGTTACACGTCTTCACCGGATTCTTATAGCTTCAGGAATCTCCGGTCGAATTTGCTGTCCAGATTCAACCTGCACCTAAATTCTGGGCTTAAATGGAAGATGGATTTGGATTCGGTGGAATTAATATTGCAAGATAATTGCCTTGGATGAACCCTTATGATCAATCATTTGTTGCATGATTGATGTAGCTTATTAATCAGATTTCTTATTATCAAATTGTGAAACAATCTTATTTAAACGAATTGAATTGGTAGGAATTGAAAGATTGATAATTGTGCACTTCATGTTTACATTATGACATCATCAAAGGAAAGTGTGATAGATCTTTATATGTGCATCATGTTTGTGTTGCGTTGTCATCATTTGGAAAGTCATATAGATGAATAGATTATGGCCATGGGTATGTTTGATTAATGAAATGAGTCTAGTAGTCCAATACTTAGAGCGTCGTCTCCCTACGTGTAGTATTGTGAAGGGATGTAAGTGCGGTGTTCACCGTCACTTGTTTTGGTTGTGTTGAGATAAGGTATGGATGGATGGTTGGGCTGTGTCCTCGTGCTTACTTCTGAGGCCCCTTCCATGTTATGTTGATGTGGTATTTGCATGTGGTGCGAGTCGACATGCGGTGTCGTAATCCTGGATAAAGGATAGTGTGGCAGGTCTACGGGCCCGCCAGTCATCACACCGACGGGAGTTAGCAGTTAGACTTGGTCGGTTTGGGTTGTATCCTCGGTGTTCACGTCCCGAGGACCCTCCGGCCATGTGAACGGTTGGGCTGTGTCCTTGTGCTTTCTTCCGAGGCCCCTTCCGGGTCACACAAGGCCAGTTCGGGCTGTGTTCTTGGTGCACATCTACCCAAGACCCCACTAAGCCATAGTACGCATGGGCTCTGCTATTGTGTTCTTAGCGTCGAGACATACGGAGGCCTATGTGAAGTAGTGTGGATACCCGCCTAGTAGTAGAAGTGCCCGTTCTACTATCACCGCCTGGCCACGATGGCTGATGCCTGAGAGGTTAGCTACCTGCTCAAAAAGTGGGAACTATAGTCTGTGTCGACATAGCAATTGCATGTGTGTGCATGGGTGAGTCATTGCATAGCATTCATATCATTTCATAACATTGCACAACAAGATCCTCATTGTATAAGTTTGTATGTGCACTCTTATACGATAAGTTACCTTTATGTAACCCGATCCTTAACTTATAAGTTTTATGGGCATTCTTATAAGTTAAGTTACTTTCCTGCTGATACTTATACTTGCTAGTTTGTTGTAGCTCTTAAATACTTGCTAGATCATGATACTGTTACTCTTACTCTATTGCCACCTGCTTGTACCTCTTTTACTTGCATATTTATATATTACCCTTGTTCCTTTTATTCGCCCGGTGCCGAGGAGTCGCCGGGGGAGCGGATGTGAAACCACTTAGTCGTTTCGACTAACGGTTGCTACATCTTCCTTTTTAGGAGGTCACACCGCATGTAGAGCTGCCGCAGACTACGCAGCAGGACAGCCAGGCCAGGACGACAGGCCCTGATGTGACGGTGCCGTCGATACCGTCGGTTACTGATGTTAGTATTTTGATTACTCTGATGTAGCACGTTTGGGCAATGATTAGCTGTACTCTGATATATCGTAGAAGCGTGTTTTAGCTTCTCTTTATTGATGTTTTGGACACTTTATACTTAGTGTGAATTTTGACTTTTCTTGCTTATTTATTTGGTTGGGTTGGCATGATATATTGATATTGTTGTAGCCGGCGGGATAGGAGTCTTGTAGTACAGGTTAGCCCGTATTCTAATGCTACCGCAAGGCGGTTGTTCCGGGCATAAGACTCCCCCTTCGTGTCATGTTTTGGGATGAGGGAGAGGGGGGTCTTACAAGTGGTATCAGTTTGCCACGATCCTCAACTAAAGAAGTCATTCAACAATGGTGCCACCCCCGTTTGATTGGTCAGTTTGGGGACAAATTGACTTAGCGGAAGCAGTAGTGTGCCCATATGTAATTCACGATAAGTATGTCCAACTTTGACCTTAAGATTAGCCAACCTGACCATACGTTTGCGTTTTATGTGTAGATTCCAGCGCTCGTTGAGCAGGTGAGAGGCACTCCTATGCCATCCATACCCACTCCCACTCAGTTCCAACAATCTGAGTTGGGGCTGACACTCACTTCCATCCTCGATGCTTTTAGGGCGCAGCAGCCCCCGGTGCAATAACAGGACCCGAGCTCCAACTGGCTGAGCACCTTCTGGGCTCTCTCCCCTCCCGCCTACCTTGGGACGGAGTCAGCCATACGTACAGAGGAATGGCTAGACATGGTTCAGGAGTTGTTGACTGGTATCCGTTGCCCGGCCAACATGGCAGTGACATTGGCGGTGTCCGTCTTGGACTCACATGCTAAGAGGTGGTGGAAGTCCCTCATAGGCTCTACCTTCCAAGGCCGGGTCTACACAGAGATAAGTTGGAGTGAATTCTCGGGTGCTTTCTTGGAGCACTTTATCCCTACATCGACCCGAGATGAGCTTGAGCAGAGGTTTCTTCTACTAAAGTAGGGATCAAATTCGGTTACGGAATACCAGCGGGAATTCTAGCATCTCGTAAGGTTTGCGGATTCTTACGAGTTGGATGACAGAGGATATGCCAATCGCTTCTACAAAGGGCTGCGAGATCCCCTAAGGCAGTCCCTTTTGTTTATAGCGGATGGAAGCTTGGAGGAGATCATTGATATGGCAAAAAGATTGGAGGCGGACCAGTTGGGATGCAGTAAGAGGCCAGCGGAGGACGCGATGGAAGCCGGCCCATGGAATAAAAGGAGGCGAGACTTCAGAGGAGGAAGGGGATATCAAAGAGGTGGAGGGCGTGTCCACCGGAACTATAGAGTGGAGCATCCGGTTCCGTAGCCTCCTGCGTTGCCTCCACCGCTACAGTCTCAGCAATTTCAACAACCTTAAGGGCGTCGTGGGCTGGTGTGCTTCGAATGCAACCAGCCGGGCCACATCCGACGTTTTTGCCCGCAGCTATATGGGAACGTCCGTCCTACTCTCCCTCATGCACTCCCTCCTGCTCTGCCTCCAGCAGCCCCACGAGGTCGGGGATATATGTGTGGTCGAGGACGAGGACCGCGAGGAGGTAATCCCGGCCCTGCTAGGGATCCGGTGTACACGCTTGACATGGCACAGGAACGGAACCCCCATGATGTGATTGCAGGTATGATTTATTTAATTAACATATTTTCACGGTCTAACTTGAATTGTTTAGGACTTACTAGACACCTAGCAATAAAATTTGGTTATTGGTACTTAGGCACTGTGATTATTGGCAGGAAGACGGCCTATGCACTGTTCGATACCGGTGTCTCACACTCCTTTGTGTCAGAGGATTTCATAAAAGACGTGGACGGTATACAGTACTTCACTGGCATAGCCCGACGTGTACGCCTTCCGGATGGCTCGGAGATGATCGCAACCGGCAAGTGCGAGTTGGAGTTATTTATTGATGGGAATACCTTTGATACGCCGGCCACGGTTCTGAGAATGCCGGAGTTTCACATCATTTTGGGCATGTCATGGCTGGACTGGCACTTCGCGAGGATCGACTGCGCGGAGAAGCGGATCTATTTGAGACATGGAGACTCTAACGTCATCTTCCAAGGTATTGGCTGCGCGCCTTGCATGATGTTATATTCCATCCAGGTTGTAAAAGCTCATATGAAGGGGGACGAGTTCTTCATGATCTGGTTCGAGTTGAAGGAAGAAGCATTGGAATTAAAGGATGTACGGGTAGTGCGGGATTTTCCCGAGGTATTTCCTGAGAAGCTACCAGGATTACCTCCGCATAGAGAGGTTGACTTCCAGATTAACCTAGTACCAGGTGCCAAGCCTGTATCCAAGGCTCCATACAGAATGTCCCCGAAAGAACTCGCGGATTTTAGAGTTCAATTACAAGAACTGGTGGAGTCAATGTTCGTTCGCCCCAATTCATCACCTTGGGGAGCTCCTGTGCTGTTCGTGAAGAAGAAGGATGGAACCCTGCGGCTATGCATTGATTATCGAGAACTCAATCGGTTGATAGTGCGGAACACTTATCCAGTACCTCGGATCAACGAGTTGTTCGATCAGCTGGTGGGAGCATATTGGTTCTCTAAACTGGATTTGCTCTTTGGATACTATTAATTGAGGATACAAGAAAGGGACATTCAGAAAACAGCCTTCAGTTCAAGATATGGTTTGTATGAGTTCACGGTAATGCCGTTTGGGCTCACAAATGCCCCTTCAGCCTTCATGAGCCTGATGAACAAGGTGTTTGAACCGTATTTGGACATCTTCGTCATTGTTTTTATCGACGACATCTTGGTCTACTCAAAGACAGAGGAGGAGCATGTTGAGCATCTAACCTTGGTGTTGAAGAAATTAATGGAGCACGCCTTGTACGCCAAGTTTAGCAAGTGTGAATTTTGGCTTAAGGAGGTTTCTTTCTTGGGGTATGTGATCAGTGGGGCAGGATTAGCAGTGGATCCAGCAAAGGTGCGAGCCGTGAAGGAGTGGTAGCCCTTGAAGTAGGCAGCCGATATACGAAGCTTTCTTGGACTTGCTGGGTACTACCGCAAGTTCGTGAACGGAGTTTCCAAGATATCCCTTCCTCTTACCTCCTTGACGAAGAAGGGCGTGCCATTTGAGTGGACACCACAATGTGAAGCGGCATTCCAAGAGCTAAAGGATAGGCTTACCTCGGCCCCCATCCTTTCACTTCTGTCCGGGAAGGATGGATTTCAGGTTTACACGGACGCATCATATCAAGGGATGGGAGCGGTATTGATGCAGCACGGGCACGTAATCGCTTATGCTTCCAGGTAGTTAAAGAAACATGAAATCAACAACCCGGTTCATGATTTGGAGTTGGGAGCAGTGGTGTTTTCTTTGAAGGTCTGGAGGAATTATCTATATGGCATCCATTGCGAGATCATTTCCGATCACAAAAACTTGAAGTATGTCCACACTCATAAGGAGTTGAACTTGAGACAACGACGGTGGTTGGAATTTTTATGCGACTATGAGTTCACCATGAACTACCACCCTGGGAAAGCGAACTCGGTAGCCGATGCCTTGAGTAGAAAAGTGTCAGGCTCTAGTCCAGAGTCTCGGTTGATGAGTATGGAGTTGCCCCGGATGATCGAGGAGATGGAAATTACACTAGTATTCAAGGCTCCTTCGGCAGAGTATGCGGAGTATTTGGCCAACATGAGCATAGTTTGTGATATCCGGGACCGGATTCGGGTGGAGCAAGGAATGGATGCGGCCTTGGCCCCGACAATCAAGGTAATTGAAGATGGGAGCACCGATGAGTACACACTAAAATACGGCCTCGTTTATTTTCGTGGCCGGCTCTATATTCCCAAGGGCGGCAAAATCCGGGAGGATATCTTGAGAGAGGCACATTGCTCTCAATATTCAGTACACCCGGGTATTGCAAAGATGTACGCCGGCTTACGGAAGACCATGTGCTGGCCGAGAATGAAGAAGGATGTTCGTTATTACGTTACTCATTGTGAAGCTTGTCAAAGAATGAAGGCTGAATACATGAGTCCCGGTGGTTTGTTGCAGTCGTTGCCCATCCCAGAATGGAAGTTCGAGGATATCTCCATGGATTTTGTCCATGGGCTACCTCGTTCCCGCTCCGGGAATGATTCGGTGTGGGTTATTGTTGATCGACTAACAAAGGTGGCCCGGTTCATTCCAATGAAGAAGGAAGCAGACGTGGATTTTTTGGTACGCCTTTTTGTGGAGCAATTTGTACGGTATCATGGCGTGCCTAAGATAATTGTTTCGGATCGGGATGGTCGGTTTACTTCCAAGCAGTGAAAGGCGGTACAAGCATATTTGGGCTCACGCCTTACCTTTAGCACCGCATTTCATCCTCAGACGGACGGGCAGTCTGAGCGGACCATCAGAACACTGGAGGATTTATTGAGATTGTGTGTGCTGGACAGAGGAGAGCCATGGGAATGACTCTTGCCCCTGGTGGAATGTTCCTACAATAATAGCCATCAGGCGAGCATCGATATGGCGCCCCATGAAGCCCTTTACGGAAGAAGGTGCAGGACCCCCTTGTCTTGGGCGCAGGATGAAGACCTAAAGGCATTGGGAAATGAATATATAGATGATACCGATGCGGCGGTCAGATTTATACAGGATCGCATGTTGGAGGCTCAAAGTCGATAGGCAAAATATTACAATAAAAAGCACCGGATTGTGGAGTTCCAAGTGGGCGAAAAAGTGTTCCTCAAGATTCGGCCGATGCATGGAGTGTCGCGGGTGCGTGGGGTGAAAAAGCTCAGCCCAAGATATGTTGGGCCCTATACTATACTAGAAAGGATTGGCCCATTGGCCTATCGGTTGGAGTTGCCACCAGAACTAGAGAATCTCCACGATGTGTTCCATGTGTCGTCGCTTCGAAGAGCACTGTTGCGGCCCGACCAATATATTCCCACTACTGATGGTGCAGTGGCGTCAGATAGGTCTGTGCGACTAGAGCCGGTGCGGAGTGTTGACAGCGAGACAAGAACTTTGCGCTGCAAAAGTGTTCCCTTAGTGAAGGTGCTATGGTCGAATCATGGGAAAGATGAGTACACATGGGATCCAATGGATTTGATGCAGCAACGCTACCCAGAGTTTTTTGCTCATGGTAATTTTATTTAAAAGCATATGTTAAATTGTTTGTTATGCTTTTCTTCCCACAACCTAAGCCTGATTTCGGGGACGAAATCTTTTATTTTGTTTATAGGATTTGTAACGTCCCGAATCGCTCTAGGCCCCAAGTGTGTGTTTTTGAGTCAGAGGGTTGACTCGACTCCTGGGACGTGCATGGAATTGGACTGCACTTGTGGAAGAGTAGAGATATCAGTGCTGTGAAGGGACACGGGTAGCGACACGGATGTGTCCCTACCCGTGTGCGTGTGTGTGTCGAGTTACACTCGACGAAGCGTGTCGAGATCGACGAGGTGTGTCGACATCATATGACACATGTAGCGACACGGGCATGTCCCTACCCATGTGCTTGTGTGTATTGAGTTACACTTGACAAGGTATGTCGAGATCGGCGAGCTGTGTCTACACCATGTGACACGGGTAGCGACACGGGCGTGTCCCTACCCGTGTGTGTCGAGTTACTCTCGACAGAACGTGTCGAGACTGGCGAGCTGTATCGACACCATGTGACACGGGTAGCGACACGGGCGTGTCACTACCCGTGTGTGTCGAGTTACACTCGACGAGGCATGTCGAGATCGACGAACTCCGTGTTGAGATCGACGAATTATATGACACGGGTATAGACACAGGCGTGTCTCCACCCGTATTCCGTGTGTGTCGAGTTGAGTTCGTCGAGATGAAACCCGAGAAGGACATGTCCAAGGACGCGTCTAGGAACACGGTCGTGTCATGTGGACACAGGTCGGGACACGGACGTGTCCCGACCCGTGTCAAACATTGAACCGACATGCATACCGTCATTGCCGTTTCACTCAAGCAGGACGCGGGTATGGACACAGGCGTGTCCCTACCCATGTCACTTTTCATATATAAGGGTGAGAGAAAACGCTAGCCGTTTTCATGCTCATTTCATTCCCTATTTCCTATGAGAACTCTTGGTGAGAGGGAAAACTGCTGGAGCAAGTTCTACCAGAGGAGATCCGCCGCCTCCGTGAAAGAGAAGATGCCACCGAGGAGAACTACGCGATCCATGGCCGGAAATGGTGGTACCGCTGGAACCGATGTGAGTTTCCTACCCTCTCCCTTGGTGGTAGATCTATAGTTATTTTGCTAGGCAAGTCATCGACTCAAGAGAGTCTTGATGGTGAGGAGGAGTTTTCTAGGAAAGGCCATGCTAAGACTTGTGTCTTAGGTTTTAGATCTCTTCAACCACGCCCTTCTTCAATGTGATGATAAGGGATGGTTTCGTGAAGGGTATTGGCATCTTGAGGGTGAATAAAGGAGGAGGTTTTCTAGAATGATTTGGGAAGATCGCCTTGAGGAGGAAGATGAACCGATGTCGTTCATTCCGCCTTAAGATGCGTGCAGAATCTGTATTCTGTGCACAGCGAGCTTCGTGGCAATGTTTAAGCATGATATGGCCAGATCTGGGCTTTCGGCTAAAGATGAAAGTTGAAGCCCTTGAACATACCTTTCCAACGAATGATTGCACGTCTTTAGGAGAAGTTTGTATCCATGGGAAAGTCTAAACAAAAATGGTGTTCAATAAATCTTGCATGCAGAAACTGTGTTCTGTGCGCAGCGGATTGCAAGTCCAATTTCAGATAGGATATGTTCAAATCTGGGTTGAGGTCTGAATACAAGAGTTGTAGACCACAGAAAGAACTTTCCATCGTGGGGTTACACGTCTTCACCGGATTACTGTAGCTTCAGGAATCTCCGGTCGAATTTGCTGTCCAGATTCAACCTGCACCTAAATTCTGGGCTTAAATGGAAGATGGATTTGGATTCGGTGGAATTAATATTGCAATATAATTGCCTTGGATGAACCCTTATGATTAATCATTTGTTGCATGATTGATGTAGCTTATTAATCAGATTTCTTATTATCAAATTATGAAACAATCTTATTTAAACGAATTGAATTGGTAGGAATTGAAAGATTGATAATTGTGCACTTCATGTTTACATTATGACATTATCAATGGAAAAGTGTGATAGATCTTTATATGCGCATCATGTTTGTATTGCGCTGTCATCATTTGGAAAGTCATATAGATGAATAGATTATGACAATGGAAAGTCATCCTTTGGAAAGTAGTCCAATACTTAGAGCGTCGTCTCCCTACGGGTAGTATTGTGAAGGGATGTAAGTGCGGTGTTGATCGTCACTTGTTTTGGTTTTGTTGAGATAAGGTATGGATGGATGGTTGGGCTGTGTCCTCGTGCTTACTTCTGAGGCCTCTTCCAGGTTATGTTGATGTGGTATTTGCATGTGGTGTGAGTCGACACACGGTGTCGTAATCCTGGGTTAAGGATAGTGTGGCAGGTCTACGGGCTCTCCAGTCGTCACACCGATGGGAGTTGGCAGTTAGACTTGGTCGGTTTGGGTTGTGTCCTTGGTGTTCACGTCCCGAGGCCCCTCCGGACATGTGATCGGTTGGGCTGTGTCCTCGTGCTTTCTTCCGAGGCCCCTTCTGGGTCACACAAGGCCAGTTCGGGTTGTGTTCTTGGTGCACATCTACCCAAGACCCCGCTGGGCCATAGTACGCATGCGCTCCGCTATTGTGTTCTTAGCGTCGAGGCGTACGGAGGCCTAGGTGAAGTAGTGTGGATACCCGCCTAGTAGTAGAAGTGCCTGTTCTACTGTCACTGCCTAGCCACGGCGGCTGATGCCTGAGAGGTTAGCTACCTGCTCAAAAAGTGGGAACTATAGTCTGTGTCGACATAGCAATTGCATGTGTGTGCATGGGTGAGTCATTGCATGGCATTCATAACATTTCATAACATTTCACAACAAGATCCTCATCGTATAGGTTTGTATGGGCACTCTTATACGATGAGTTACCTTTATGTAACCCGATCCTTAACTTATACGTTGTATGTGCATTCTTATAAGTTAAGTTACTTTCCTGCTGATACTTATACTTGCTAGTTTGCTGTAGCTCTTAAATAATTGCTAGAACATGATACTATTACTCTTACTATATTGTCACCTGCTTGTACCTCTTTTACTTGCATATTTATATATTACCCTTGTTCCTTTTCTCCGCCCGTTGCCGAGGAGTCGCCGGGGGAGCGGATGTGAAACCACTTAGTCGTTTCGACTAATGGTTGCTACGTCTTCCTTTTTACGAGATCACACCACATGTAGAGCAGCCGCAGACTACGCAGCAGGACAGCCAGGACAGGATGACAGGGCCTGATGTGACGGTGTCGTCGATACCGTCGGTTACTGATGTTAGTATTTTGATTACTCTGATGTAGCCCGTTTGGGCAATGATTAGCTGTACTCTGATATATTGTAGAAGTGTGTTTTAGCTTCTCTTTATTGATGTTTTGGACACTTTATACTCAGTGTGGATTTTGACTTCTCTTGCTTATTTATTTGGTTGGGTTGGCATGATATATTGATATTGTTGTAGCTGGCGGGATAAGCGTATTGTAGTACAGGTTAGCCGTGTGCTAATGCTACCGCAAGGCGGCTGTTTTGGGCATAAGACTCCCCCTTCGTGCCATGTTTTGGGATCCAGGAGAGGGGGGTCTTACAGTAAGATAGAGCAAGGACTCAATTTCTTAAGTAACTCTTTGGTGAAATTTGTCTGAGTGATGGAAATTACATCATCAGATTGTTTCACCTGAAGTCCAAAGAAATACTTCAGCTCTCTCATACTGCTCATTTCAAACTTTTTTTGCATAGGATTATAAAACTTCTTGCAAAGGTGGTCCTCTGTAGAACCAAAAATAATGTCATCAACATAGATTTGCATTAGCAAGATCTTGCCTTTTACTTCCCTAAGAAATAATGCCTTATCTATTTTTCCTCTTACGAACTTGTTCTCAAAAAGAAAGATAGACAACGTCTCATACCAAGCTCGCGGAGCTTGTTTCAAATTATATAGAGTTTTATTAAGAGAATACACATAATTAAGGAAATTTGAGTATAGAAAACTTGGGGGTTGCAATATGTATACTTCCACATTTAGATAACTGTTGAGGAATGTTGACTTCACATCCATTTGATAGACCTTGAGGCCTTTGTGAGCAGCATATGCAAGGAATAACTTGATCACTTCGAGACTGGCCACTAGAGTAAAGGTCTGATCGAAATTGATCTCTTCCTCTTATTTATAACCTTGATCTACAAGTCGGTTTTATTCTTTATAATTAGTCCATTCTCGTCCAGCTTGTTTCTGAATATCCATTTAGTATCGAACATGTTCTATCCTTTGGGCCTGGGCACCAACTCCTAAACCTTACATCTTTCAAACTGGTTGAGCTCCTCTTGTATAGTGATTATCCAAGAGGCGTCCTTGTTTTCTTCTTCAAATTTCTTTGGCTCAACCTGAGAAAGAAAGTTGAGGTGTAATTTTTCGTTAGTAGTACCTCTTCTGGTTCATACACCGTCGTCTGGATCTCCAATGATCAGATCAACTGGGAGATCTCTTGGGTGTCTGAACACTAGATTTGTTCCTCTCCCACCAGCAGGCTCTACTACATTCATTGCATCTCCTATAGGTTGAAGGAGTTCTCCATCAAGTAGCTATTCATCCACCACACTTAGATTGATGACTTTGACTGAGCTTGGAGCATCTTCCTGTATTGCTTCTTCCCAGCTTAGTTCTTTTATCTTGGCACCTGCATCTACCCCAATAACACTAGATGAGCTGATATGGAGCATACTTGCCTCATTAAATACAACATTGATAGATTCTTCTACAACCAGGGTTTCCTTGTTAAAAATTCTATATGTCTTAATATGCCTACTATAACCTATGAAAAACCTTCAAAACATTTTTCACTAAACTTCCTACGATAATACTTCTCATTGTTAAGTACGAAGCATTTGCTGCCAAAGGTCTTAAAGTAGGACACAGTTATTTTTCTGCCCTTCAATAGTTCATAGGGAATCTTACGATGGCTTTTGTTGATTAATGCTCTATTTTGCACTTGGCAAGCTGTGCTGACTGCTTTGTCCAAGATGTACTCTGGTAGCGAAGCACCATTCAACATAGTTGTACAAACTTCAATGAGGGTTCTATTCCATCTCTCGACAACTCCATTTTATTGTGGAGTATGTGGAGAGGAAAACTCATGAAAGATAACTTGACTTCCATAGAATTCTGTCATGGCCCCAAACTCAAATTTTATTCTCTAAACACTTCTGATTTTGAGCACAGGGCAGTTTAATTCGTTCTGAATTTTCCTAACAAAATTAGTAAAACCCTTGAAGGTGTCTGACTTGTGTTTTAGAAAGAACACCCAAGTAAAATGGAGTTATCATCGACAATGACCAACGTATAGACTTTACCTCCTAAACTGTGAACTGCCATATGACCAAATAAGTCCATATGAAGTAAATATAGACATCTAGAAGAATCTTTTTTAGCAATACCTTTAAAGGTAGCCCTTGTCTGCTTACCCATTTGGCATCCGTGACATGGACTCTCTTTGTGGAACTTAATGTTGGGAGCATCACGTAGTAGGTTTTGAGAAAATAACGTACTAATAGTTTTGAAATTTATATGTGCTAATATCTCGTGCCAATGGTCACAGAGAGATGCACTATCCTTTACTAAAAATCACACTGGTGTAGAATTATCTAAGAAAAGAAAATTTAAACAAAAAATATATCTACTCCGAGTGCCTATTAAGACTGCCTCCAAATTGGCATGAAATTTTATCAAACACTTGTCCTTGTAGAATTCAATGATATTGATTTTATCACATAATTGGATTATGCTTACGAGATTTTGTTGTAATCCTTTAACATAGCCACTTTTGTGAAAGAGACTATATTGTTGGTAATCATACCATAGTCTTTGGTGATTCCCCAGTCAGACCCTCCAAAGATGACTTCTGGACCGTCTTCGACTGGGGAATATTCTTGTAATTGGCTTCTAGTCTCGGTCATATCCCGAGAGCATCAACTATCCAAGTACCAAATTGGAGTTTTGTTGTCCTTTGGACAAACCTGCAATCATGAATCATTTTCCCTTAGGAACCCAAACAAATTTGGGTCCTTAGTTCCTTGTTAGCTTAACACCACTAGGAACATTAACATTACGAGTGGTCGATCACGCATTGTTAACACGTGGAGTTTCAAATTTCATTTGATGAAACCAACAATCTACGACAAAGTGACTAATCTTGTCGCAACACCAATAGTCAAACTTGTTTCACCTTCTTTATATTCCTACTTCACCTTTTGAATGGGAGGTCTATCAAGGGCAACTGACTTGGAGGAAAAAGCCTCATGAGTACAACATACACATGACTTTTTTTGTCTTTTTAGCCTTAGAAATAACATTTTTCACTTTTGGTGCTTTCTTGCCACTTGGCCCATAAACTTATAGACCATAACTGTTAAGGGTGATTTATTCATAAGATGTCTTAAACACACTTTCTCCAAAATCCTTGGGGCAGGACCATCCTTTTCTCCTTTAGATGGGCTCCACGTATGTAGGCCTGGTATAGTAAGCATAGGGTGATTCAAAGTCATATTTATTAGTCTGGAAGACTACCTTCTTTAAAGTGGTTTGGCTTTGAGCAGCCTTTCCCTTACCCTTAGCAGCTATATGCCCCACACTGTTATGATTCTTTGAGCCTGAGAATCCATCAGTGAGGGGATGTAGAGTCTTTGGCTTCGAGAATTTTTTTCTACCAGCTTCCTTTCTACTGCTAGCTTCTCTTCTAGCTCATTAAGGAATATCTCCTTCTAAGACAATAGATCAGCCGAGTCCTTTAATCCCTCCTTCAAGGATTGGACTTCATCTCTAAGAGGAGTCAACTTTTCAATTTCCTCTCTCAGATTCAATTCCACTTCTTTGAGGGAAGCAATCTCTTTTGATTGCACTTTGACTAATTTTTGCCATTTGTCAAAGTCCTTCAATAGGACTTTATACTGAGCCATTAGATCAGAATCATCCTCTTTAGTGGAGTAGCCTTCATAGCCATCAGAGGCAGTTTCTAGCTCTAAAAGAATAGTGTGAGAGTTTACCTTCCTGATGTATTCAGATTCTCCTTCATTCTCATCGGTGTGTGTCATTAGCCCGAAATAGGCTTCTTCATCAGAACTTGACTCACTTGATTCACTATCGCTGAGGATTTTTGGCTTCTTCGCAGTGAATCTCTTTTCTTATTTCTTCTTGCTCCAGAAGGATTTCTTGTCATCCTTCCTTCTCTCTTTCTTCTAGTAGGGGCAGACGATAATCATGTGCCCTAGTGTTGGGTATTGTATCCACAATTACCTGGATTTGAGGAAGTCACCTGTCAAGCTAAGATGAATTCATAATGTATTTGATAAAACATTTCAAGTTGTGCTTGCAGTTATTCCACGCTAAGTGCACACCAATGTCAGGGTGCAGTAGGTCAATATATACGGGTCTGCACGACGTAATCCCTCGTTGAGCAGATCAATGTGTTGGCCTACATGTACTCTCTCTATTGGAGTGCACTTACTTTCAAGTACAGGACTGTAATTATGCAAGAGCAGACAAGGAGCAAGGATGGGTCAAGGAGCAGCTCTTGGATGGAAACACGAAAAATCGTCTAAGTATAAATCGACGAGAATCACCAAGTGATTCTCGCCGATTCGGCGAGAATCACTCGTGATTCTCGCCGAATCGTCGAGAATCATTAGTGATTCTCGCCGACTCTATCTGGCCACCTCCAAGCGGTATCAAGTAAGATTCGGCGAGAATCACTAGTAATTCTCGCCGAACCCATCGTTGAGGAGATCATGGCCAAGTAATATTCGTCGAGAATCAACAAGTGATTCGGCGAGGATCATCAAGTGATTCGGCGAGAATCACTAGTGATTCTCGACGAATCGTCGAGAATCACTAACTGATTCTCGCCGATTCGTCGAGAATCACCTTCGATTCTCGCCGATTTTGACTTGGCAATTTTTCTGGAAACAACTGGACCGGATTCTGCCGCTGGCACTATTTTGAACCGGATTTAGGGTTTCTTCTTGTGGGACCCACAATGGTCATCTTGAAGTTGTCTACAGTATAAATACAGGCATATTTTTGAACAGTAGTGACACGGAGAAAAAGACGAAACACGGGCCGCGACGTAACCTAGATCGCGAGTTCCGCTCCGTCGCCGCCGTCGCCGCTTGAGAAAGTTGATCGCCGGTCTTGATCGTGGTTTCTTCCAGATCTCTGGTCGTCAGAAGTTTAGCCAAGCTTAGAGTCTCACGTGTCTAACCGGAGATCTCTTGTCTCTTGATTTGTAGATCGGGAAAATCTTCCCCATCCGAATCGATCGAGACGATTGATCCTAGTGTGACCGTTGGTAGACCTAGCTAGCTTCGCTACGAAGTTTGGATCTCCAAAGTACAGCAGCCGCACATCGTTGTCGCCACCGATCCCGTGAACCAAGCCGCCGCCCATCTTGCCGCCGCCGGTTCCGGGGAGATTCTCTCCAAGAGAGACCTAAGGTTGTGGACTCTTCGCGGACTTCAAGAACACGTCGTCAACGAAGAGGGACACCGTAGTCTCCAAACGTAGTTTGTATTTCTTGTACATTCTATTTTATCTTTGTTGTAAAGGAACATTGGTTCCTAGTTGTAAGGGTTGGGTGCAACCCGGGTTGTGGGATTGTTGACTCCTACGTGTGGAAGGGTTCCTTCCGATAGTGCAAGGATTAGATTTCAATCCTATTGGTGAAGAGACCGAGTCGTCCCTTGTTGGGAGATAGGTCGAAGGGGGTAAAGTGGATGTACCCAAATCGGGGAACCACTATAAATTGTTTGTGTGCTTTCTGTGCTGTGCTGTTTTGTTTTCTTGTGCAGGTACAATTTTAAATTCCGCAAAAACGCTGCACGTCACCTATTCGCCCCCCCCCCTCCCCCCATAGGTGAAACTACTTGACACTATGTGAACTTTCAAGTGGTATCAGAGGGAGGTTACTCATCAAAAAGGTTTACAACTTGAGTAGAATCCTGCCACTAGTGTCAGAAGCATGGAGCTGGATCATGAGATATCGCCACTAAGACTCCCCACATGCACAAAGGAGTTTTATCCCGTCTGGAGGATGAGAGTGTCGTATCACTTGGATGCTATCAATCCTCGTGCATCTTTCTTCCTGGAAGAGGGTCGTTTTATTCCTATGAAGACCTCCGACTCTGGAAAGAATATCCAAGTGCCAAAGTGCATTGCTGAGATGTCAGAGACGGAACTTTCATTATTTAATTTGGACAAGAGGATTCGTCAAATTATCATGGATATCTGGTCTGGAGCTTCTCGCTCTAGATTGGAAAAATGTGGGTCGGCTAAATCTATGTGGGTGATGATCTCAGAGCTGATGGGGGGGTCAGAGAAAGCTGGAATCTGCTGTCAACCAGAGGATGAAGCCTATGTGGGGGTCCTCGCCTCTGAAGATGAAGGCAAGGATCTATCGGACAGCATCAGAGCTCCAGTGTCCGTGTCAGAGACTGAAGAGGCCCGTGAGGAAAGCAGCTCTGATGAGAATGACACAACGGTCATTGGCTCTAATGACAATAACACTGAAGAGCAGGTAACTTCTTCATCCTGCCCCGTCTCTCTTGAAATTTCTGAAGACAGGAACTGCTTTCCTTCAGAAAATTCTGATTCTCTGAAGAGAGCCCTTCAGAAGAGCAACCTACTTGTTGAAGAACAAGCTCAGGAGATTGCTCGGCTGAAGATCTTGTTGGTTCTCCACTTGGCATCCAACAAGGTCAAGGACTCTAAAATCTCTGATCTAGAGAGAAGTCTAGAGAATAAGAAAAGAATAGTATCAAACTTTTCCAAGGTTGATGCTATAAAGAGAAAGCAAGAAAATGGGTGGATCTCCCGAATTATCAATTCGTAGAGAAATGGGGAAACGGTATTCCGACCCCCGACTCGAAGAAGGAAGGCAACTCATCATGCCTACAGGTATGATCACAGAAATAATCATGGTCACTGCAATGGTGATCTGTCCTCATGTGGAGACACCCATAGTGCAAGGGCCGTCGTGGCCACCCATGAGAGAATACCTAAGGCTCATTCTGAGCCCTTTGTATTCACTGCCACTGCCTCAACTCGGTGTGAATCTGCATGTACCAGCTCACAGAACACTTCTCACCACCCGAGGACACAGGACAGGGAGGTTAGAAGTCATCCTGTAAGTTTTCATGGGGCCTCAGGAAGGGGGATGCCTGAAAGGAAGGCACCACCTCCCCGGCCTCATGACGCTCGCAACATGCATTCCTTCCACCCTTCCATGTGTCATGGTGGAAGAGGAAATTTTGTGAGGAGATCATGCCCTATCCCGTTTAGACCTAGGACCGTGACTACCTCAGTCACTAGATCAGGTCAGAAACGGTGATACAACATTCACCCATGTTGGTGCTATGGCAAAGTGGGACACTTTGCCATAGACTGTTGGCACAACCCCTCTGTGTCAAGGGCAAGGGCCTATCCACATTTTCTGGGCAGAGGTAGTCTTCCTGACAGGTTTTCTGAAGGAAGGCAGTCGAGTGCTTATGCTAACAGGAACCTAGGACCCAATATGTATTGGGTTCCTAAGGTAAAGTAACTCTTTCTTGCAGGATAGTCTAGGTTCCCGTAAATATGATGGGAACTAGATAGTAGATGGCTTAAGACTAAATTGGAACAAGCGTCTGGAATAACAGATGTGATATCTACATGGGCATACTCACATTCAGCTCCTAATATGTTTTACCTGAGGGACTAAATGGTAACTCTCATAATCCCAGGTACTTTTGATCAGTTCCAGGACTTGAGTCATATTGTATCCACATTTACATATATATATATATATTTATACTTATACTTACACTTATATGTGTATACATCTAAGGATATGTTAACCCGGTAAACATAAACCATAGATATAACAATGAAGACTTATCGGAAATTCCACTGGTAGACTCGAGATCTAACATCTACAGGCTTAAATTAGTTCACTGAAAACTAACGAAAATACGTCATTGGAAACCTTGCCATCAATACATGTATGGAAAAGCCGGTTCAAACCCTAATAGCTTGGCTTTAAGGAGTATTTATATATTTAGAAGATTTTCAAATCGACTTAGACAAACTCGAAACCCGCTTAACCCGAAGCCTTCCGCCGAACACACGGAAACCATTAGAATTCCCTTAACTCGTCGACCCTTCATACATGGGCATACTCACGATCCTTTATATATTTAGAATTCCCGCCGACCCTTCACATTCCATAGGAATCCCGCCGAAGGACCTTCTCCGCAGGAAACTCGCCGAATCCCGCAAGAGTCTCGCCGATTCACCGAATGTTTCCCGCAAGCTCCTCACCGAAGGTCTCTCGCTGGATCGTGAAGAACTCCATCGACATCCCACAGGAAGCTCACCGAAGGTTTCTCGCCGCTTCATCCCGCAAGATTCCCCTTCCGTCGACATCCCGCAAGTTTCCCGCGATTCGTGAAGAACTCCCGATCTCGCCGATTCTTCTTTCCAGAAATTTCTCTGCGGTTCCGATCTCTCCCGGTTTCGATTCTTCCTTCCAGGAATTTCTCCGCTTGCACTCATCGGGTGTCCATTATCTTCAACCAACTAAGTACCGTCTACGCTTTTGGGTAACCACATACTCATCCTTGCTTGGACTTTATTACTAGTGTCGCTTTCCTTTTGACTTTTGATTAAGCGTAGAGTAGGGCTTCTCTCCCTAGATTTGCAATGGCTCCAAGGATAACCGCTGGGCTGGTCACTGGATGCGAGCTGGTTCGCACAGGGTTCTCTCATGCCTCAGATGTATTCAGGAACATCATCCTTATGCTAGAGGAGGCTGGACTCTCATTCGTACTAGAGCATCCCTGTAAAATCCTGGACAAGGAAGTGCTAGAGTTCTTTGCAACCGCAAAACTCCGGAATGACGACTCTCTTATCAAAAGCAAGGTTGTTGGGGCAAAGATCAAGATGTCTTCCAGCAAGCTGACCCACTACTTGCAGCTCACTAGCTCGGAGCACGAGGATTATCTTGAGAGAGTAGACAAAACCAGGACTCTATTATTCTGTGGTCTCGCTCGAGGAACTCGGTTGATAAAGCGGAAGGATATGAATGAAGAAGGGAAACTTCTGTCAGACATAATTGGAAAAGTACTCATATGCAAGCCGGGATCTCATGACCATATCTCTGCGGACATGTTCAAGATCCTGGTAGCAATTGTCTGCAGAAAAAGCTTCAACTGGGGGGCATTGCTATTTGATAAGATAAAGGACACCCTGAGATCTCCTAGCTTTGGCCGAATCATCAGTCTATATCTCAATCAGTTGAATGGAGATAAGTATGACATGAGTAAAGGTGTTCCTCTACATTACTTGAAGAAAATGGACTCAAGTGTTTTTGATCGATGGGAGAGGCGCATTGGGCAGGCCACCGTGGTAGGACAACAGGAAGTATCTCCAGCAGTAATCCCCAGTGAAATTCCTGATGCTTTGACTGCAGGAATTGATGGGGAGCCTCTACCCACTCATGCTGATATAGTATCTGACATCTCCCAGATGGCCAGAGATGCTGTGGTAGATATACAAGAAGAAAGGGAAACTGTGCTGGAGAATGAGGAGGTCCTGAACCTGAACGATCAAGGAGCTGAAGCTGCTGTATAGGAGACTACTGACGAAGAGTTGGAAGATGATGCTTCTGAAGATGATCTCATGGATGATGAAGGAGAGGAAGATGGCAATGAGGGACAGGAAGCTTTGGAGACTCAGGACGTCACTGAAGCTCCATTTGACAGGCACGCTCCTGAGATTGCTCCTGAGATCATTGGTGCACCAGTGGAGGGGGAGTCCGAGAAATCTACAGAGGCCGCAAGCATTCCCCCCTTAGAGACTGTGCTTGTGTCCAGCTCTACAGGTGCTTCTGCTGAAGAGCAAGGCCAAGAAGTGCCTCAGGCTCATCCACTACGAGATGATCTAGCCACTCACACCGTGAATATCATTCAGGGCATCGTGGATGAGCTTAAGGCATCTTTTGAGAAAGCTCAAAATCAAATGTTGAAAAGGATTAAGACATCTGAAAATCTCATGCTCAAGAACATGGTGGAGATCAATCATAAACTTGACGTGATGGAAAAGAAATTTGAAGATAAGTATACAGCGGCCGGCCAAGCTGTCACTCTTCTTATGGACGGTTTGAAAAAGAACACCGATACTCTCGGCATAGTGAATCAGAATGCTCATGTCATAGCAAATAATATTCAAAATTTTGATGGCAATATGGTAACTCTCAACACCAATCAACAAGCCTTGGTCACTGAATTCTCCAAGACTACTAAGCACATTGATGAGTCCCTGCATTCTTATGCAAACTCCATCGCAGTCGAAGCCAAAAAGGGGGAGAAGGAATATATAGCTAAGATGGCTGAGCTTCGGGAAGTCATGATCAACAACTTTGAACAGTCAAACCAATATGTCTATGACAGTTGCTGGTGGATGATCCAACAAGCGATAGGCGTCGATTTGCCTGAAAATCTTGCAGGTGTTCATGCTCCTGAGAATACTAAAGCTGATGAGGGAGTAAGTGCTGCAGAAGTTCCCATGAGTGATGCTGATGCTAGGGCTATTTCCAAAGCAAAACTGATGGTCGTGTTTGACCAAGAGGCCCTAGCAAAAGCCAGGGGCAAGAGAAAATCTCACAAAGGGACATCAGAGGAAACACAAGCTGAAAAGAGAATCAGACTGAGTGAGGAGGAAGTAAGAAACGAAAAGTGGAGTCCAGTATCCAAGAGTATCATATTGGACACATTCTGGCTATAGGAGAAAGGGGAAATCAATCGAAACGATGTATACAGCCAGTATGAGTGGGAGATGCACAAGACGTACGAAGCGAAACGGAACATCTTCTTCCGGACCAACACTGCGGAAGATAAAGCTCCTCCTCCCAGATATTATCCAAAGCCCAAAGAGTATATGGAGAGGCAAAGAAAGAAGTATTTGGCTCAAAAACTCAAGGATGACTTAGTCAAAGAAAAATAGTCAAAAATTTATAGCTTGTCATTCTCTCTTAAGAACAATTAACGTTTATTGTTATTATATGAACAATCTTGAGATTATATATACATATATATATATATATATATATTTATATGTATTTGGATTTATGAATGACTCAAGTCTTGATCTGTTTGCCTATATTCTCTTGTGTTGTATATTTAAATTCTGAATGTTGTTTATATTATCTGGTTGGTGTTATTCATCTTAGCTAGTAGGATTTTGGCTTCGTCAAATAGGGGGAGATTGTTGGGTATTGTATCCACAATTACCTGGATTTGAGGAAGCCACCTGTCAAGCTAAGATGAATTCACAATGTATTTGATAAAATATTTCAAGTTGTGCTTGCAGTTATTCCACGCTAAGTGCACACCAATGTCAGGGTGCAGTAGGTCAATTTACACGGGTCTGCACGACGTAATCCCTTGTTGAGCAGATCAATGTGTTGGCCTACGTGTACTCTATCTATTGGAGTGCACTTACTTTCAAGTACAGGACTGTAATTATGCAAGAGCAGACAAGGAGCAAGGATGGGTCAAGGAGCAGCTCTTGGATGGAAAGACGAAAAATCGTCTAAGTATAAATCGACGAGAATCACCAAGTGATTCTCGCCGATTCGGCGAGAATCACTAGTGATTCTCGCCGAATCGTCGAGAATCACTAGTGATTCTCGCCGACTCTATCCGGCCACCTCTAAGCAGTACCAAGTAAGATTCGGCGAGAATCACTAGTAATTCTCGCCGAACCCATTGTTGAGGAGATCATGGCCAAGTAATATTCGTCGAGAATCAACAAGTGATTCGGCGAGAATCATCAAGTGATTCGGTGAGAATCACTAGTGATTCTCGACGAATCGTCGAGAATCACTAACTGATTCTTGCCGATTCGTCGAGAATCACCTTCGATTCTCGCCGATTCGTCGAGAATCACCTTCGATTCTCGCCGATTTTGACTTGGCAATTTTTCTGGAAACATCTGGACCGGATTCTGCCGCTGGCACTATTTTGAACCGGATTTAGGGTTTCTTCTTGTGGGACCCACAACGGTCATCTTGAAGTTGTCTACAGTATAAATACAGGCGTATTTTTGAATAGTAGTGACACGGAGAAAAAGACGAAACACGGGCCGCGACGTAACCTAGATCGCGAGTTCCGCTCCGCCGCCGCCGTCGCCACTTGAGAAAGTTGATCGCCGGTCTTGATCGTGGTTTCTTCCAGATCTCCGGTCGTCAGAAGCTTAGCCAAGCTTAGAGTCTCACGTGTCTAACCGGATATCTCTTGTCTCTTGATTTGTAGATCGGGAAAATCTTCCCCATCCGAATCGATCGAGACGATTGATCCTAGTGTGACCGTTGGTAGACCTAGCTAGCTTCGCTACGAAGTTTGGATCTCCAAAGTACAGCAGCCGCACATCATTGTCGCCGCCGATCCCGTGAACCAAACCGCCGCCCATCTTGCCGCCGCCGGTTCCGGGGATATTCTCTCCAAGAGAGACCTAAGGTTGTGGACTCTTCGCGGACTTCAAGAACACATCGTCAATGAAGAGGGACACCGTAGTCTCCAAACGTAGTTTGTATTTCTTGTACATTCTATTTTATCTTTGTTGTAAAGGAGCGTTGGTTCCTAGTTGTAAGGGTTGGGTGCAACCCGGGTTGTGGGAGTGTTGACTCCTACGTGTGGAAGGGTTCCTTCCGATAGTGCAAGGATTGGATTTCAATCCTGTTGGTGAAGAGACCGAGTCGTCCCTTGTTGGGAGATAGGTCAAAGGGGGGAAGTGGATGTACCCAAATCGGGGAACCACTATAAATTGTTTGTGTGCTTTCTGTGCTGTGCTGTTTTGTTTTCTTGTGCAGGTAAAATTTTAAATTCCGCAAAAACGCTGCACGTCACCTATTCCCCCCCCCATAGGTGAAACTAGTTGACACTAGGTGGACTTTCACCTAGCTTATTGCAATACTAGCACACAATGTCAGTATAAATATAATTGTTCGGTTTCAAATTATACCTATCATTGTAGCTTTTCTTTGATCGATCACCATCCCGATATGACCTTCTTAAGTAGGAGGAGGACTGATTTTTCATTTGCCTAATTTATTGAGCATCATCTTGAAATGCTTGGAGAGCAGAGAGAACTCTCTATAAGATATTTCTGAGCTTGAGGTATTTGACGCAGTGTCCTCTTAACCTTCAGTAGCTTGTTTCCTTATAGGTGAAAAAACTTTGAGTTTCTTTGACCCTTCTGCCTTCAGTGCTAAATACATTTCTTTGATTGATGTCTTACTGAGTTGTTCCTCTTTCTTCCTCATGTATATCTATAGTTCATATGGGAGGTGCTTTCTGAAAAGGTTTTGAGGATCAATCTCTGGTAGCTTTAAAAACTCCCTGAAGGCCACCACTTTAGTGTCCCAGTATTTTGTCAGGGATCTTAGGAATTTAACATTGAGCTCACCATTTATGAATGTACAACCACGATTTTTGAGGTCATTCACAATCATGAAGAATTTTTCATCGTTGTCTGCAATAGTATCATTAGAGTCTTATTTGAAAGCCTCGTACTCTTGATTTATTAGAGATCTATAATAATCTCTAACTTCTTCAGTTCCTTCCATGAGAACTACAAGACAGACACATATCTTCATGGAAGATTTGCAGTAAAATAGATTTTGCAGCATCGAGTCATCCACTACACTGGCTATGATATTCTTTGCCTTTTTATCCAGGGAGACTAGAGCAATCTCTTCTTTATTCAGATCCATCATCTTTTTCGGAACCATCACATTAGGATTCAAAGAAGATAGTTGAATAGGAACATGAGGGCCTTCTTCAACAACCTGAAATATGCAGGGATCAATAGCTTCCATGTAGAATCTGACTCCTGCTTTTCACATAGGGAAGTTCTCCTTAGTGCACACTGGCAACTTCATTGAAGACAAATCCTTGCTTCTGTCCATTTTAGCTAAGTGGTGTCTCTTGATAACTAGGCGGAGATCTTGTTCAAGATGCTAACCTTATATTCAAAAAAACTCCCTCTGATACCAATTTAAAGTGTCTAGTAGTCAACCTAAATCACCTATAGGGGGGTGAATATGTAATACCTCCCCTGTAATGACTGTATAATATGGGTCCGGTCGGGGCCCCACAACATACAGACGCCACAGCTTTAGCATTAAAAGATGATATGACTACCCATTCTCAAAACTCCATAAAGTTAACATCAATAACAATGTGCATAAACACTCCTATAGTACCTCGGCATGCAAGCCGGAAAATAAAAGCATCAAGCATATAGAGCCACCAAAAATATAGCTAGTACAAAACTGGAAACACTTCATGAGGCTTAGGCCCTTTTGTCCGACGAGCTAGCTTCTGCTTGAGATCACTGCCCTGTAAAAATTTGGTTGTAACGTGGGTCAGCAAAGGCTGACCTCAAACTGTGTAATAAACACATCTCCTCCCAGCCGCCCCTAACGGACCCTGGGGTACCCCTCCAACCTGCAAGTCAGCACTTCGTATACTATATACATAAACATGTAAAATACTAAAAGAACAGGCTTGGATGTCTCAAACAACATGCACGTTCTCTATGTTGAGCATATAATAAAAAGGGGCCTACTATGCAAAACTCGGGCTTCACTGAAGGCACCCTATCGCGTATGCATCTAGCACAACATCAAACATCTGGGTACTTCCAATTTCCCCATTGGCATTAAGCCTGAAACAAAAAGGGTACTACAATTTCCCTAACGGCATACAAGCCTCAACACGGAACTCTTGCCAAGGCCCCACCAGCTCATGGTCTTAGACCCAGGCTTGCCTGCAAGCTCTGTCTTCTCATGTCAGGATTCTGACTAACACACTAACCAATTCTAAGAACCCTTGCTTTACCCCACCCGCTCATGGCCTCATTGCCCGGGCTTGCCCCAAGCTTGACATTCTCGTCAGTCTCACAAAAGTGGACTAGTCTCGCCGGGACACTCTCCCCACATGACTTGCACGTCACGGGATAGCCAGCCGACCATGGAGACAAAGCCACACCTTAGCACATCACAATCCAATATCATTCCCACCATAATCCCTCATTTATACTGCAACGTTCCCGCGTACCAAGGAAACCATCGACCGCCAATGTGGAGCTAACCTTGTCCACTAAGGAAACCATCTACCGCCATTACGGATGTAACCTTGTCCGGTTCCGGCTACACGTACTCACTCTAGAAAAGGGGAAAACACAAACATCACAAACGACATCTTGCCGCAATGGAATTCTACAAAATCCTTAAAGCTCCTATGCAACATCACCGAGTCGGACTAACGGTCGCGACCACGGCTTCACCCATAATGCCTAATACACTAATGGGGCGAATCTCTAATGCAAAACATGCAGGGGATGAACTTAATCGACCCGGAGTTTCCTCTTGAACCATGGCAAGCCAAAGCCCTCTCATTTTAGAGATTTGGTGCCCAAAAGCTTTAAAGAAAAGATGCTAAACACGCATCTTAAAACCAAGAGTAGAAGTGTCGTTACATTACGATCCCTCTTCCTAGCCATAGGAACTTAGCTAGTTCAAAAACACCACAACGGACTTGCCTCCGCTGATCTGGACTCGGCTCGCGATTTATGGCCCCGAAGCTTCTCCGACAGCCGGATCTCTCCTTCCCCTTCTTCGTTGCTCTCCCTTCTCTCTAGAACTTAGAAAGATAGTACTTGATGAAGAATGAGGTTTTCCAAACCCTATCCCTGGACATAACTCAGCAAGGACAGCCCTGGACCATCAGATCTCATTAGAATGAAATGAACGAGCATAATCTGAACTAAAAACCAAAATACCTAGGCCGAACACGGCTTACGACATGCCCGTGTGCAAGGCCGTGTGCCTCAATTGATGCCGAAACCGTCGCACACAGAACAAGAAATGGGCATTGGACACGCCCGTGTCAAACATGACACGCCCGTATCACTCAGTACACGCCCGTGTTGCTGGGCGTGTTCCTCCATCGACACAGGATCAAAAACCTCCCAAGAAGAGCAAGGGTATTCGACACGCCCATGTTGAAATTGACATGCCTGTGTCAAGCCGAATGTAATGCCCCGAGAATCATAATCGAACTGGTTGTGTCCAATAGAATTTTTGGTGTTTGTATAGGGGCATAAGACCTTGGACACATGCGTGTCCAAGGCCGTGTGGTTCTCTGTGTTGGTCGGCTGTGTCTAGAGAAGGACACGGGAGAAAACACGGCAGAGTGACATGGGCGTGTCAACTGACACGGGCATGTGCATACTCGTGTCACCACTCATGTTCCCAAGAGTCGTGTCGGTTGGCGTGGCAGTTTTCTGTGACACAGTCGTAGGTCGCGGGCATGTCAGGACACGACACGGGCGTGTCAGGTTGAGACATGGGCATGTCTTGACCTGTGTCCTTTTTTTTGCTCGACGATTGTATCTAGATCGAGGCACACGTCCTGGGACACGGCCATGTGAGAGTCCGTGTTCGGCCCAGGTTTGAGGATTTTGGTCGGATCTGAGCCGTTCGTTTTCTTTAATTAAGATCTGATGGCCCAGATGTTTTCCTGCTCTGTTAAGGTCGGGAATCGAGGTTGTATTCCTCATTTTCTCTTTAACATTCTCTTTCTAACAAGTTTGAGAGAGGAGAGAGTAAGGAGAAAGAAAGGGGAGGTTTCCGGCCACCGGTGGAGCATCGGAGCACCGAATCGAGAACTGAGAGCGGATCCGCGAAGGAAATTCCATTGCGAAGCCTTCTATCCATATAGTTTTTCCATGGCACAAAAGCATACTACAAGTGTAACGATTCTCTACTTGAGCATGTGAAGCTCTCCTTCTTTTGCATAAGGAAACCCTTTCCCCCGAGTCTGCGCTGAGTGTGCGGTGTTCCTTGGGGTTGACGGGAGTAGTCCACTTGTGTTGAATTTAGAGTCCGGAATCGAAGTACGAACGCATGCATTATGTGTGAAGCCTACCCGGACTTGTTGGTCTGGATTAGTGATGTTGCATTTTGTATGGTTTGCCGGAGAAGACTCTGTGCTTTGTGTTTTTTGGGTTTCTACACAGTAGATTGCAATAGGGATCCTTGGGGATTAACTCCAAGGCACACCCGAAAAACTGAGCCGAAATGTAGTTCTGCTAACATGGTGGCCGGGGAGCCGGCCTTGTACATAACTGGGTTATGTGATGTTTGGAATTGATGCGAGATCTGAGAGAAGCTTGGCTCATGCGTACGTCTTAAGGTGACTACGTGGTGTGAGCAACGGGAAAGTGGAATCGGCCCTGGGCTATGTGGTTCGGTGCAAGAGACCCAAAGAGGGACTGTCCATCGGCATAGTCGGGAGCCTTAGACGTTGGTCAGAAAGGCTAAAATGCTCACGATGTTGCCATCCCGACGATGGTGGTGAGGCCACGGAATTGACCGGATTCACCGATAATATGCCCTGAGTGCACGGGGTGCTTGGGCCGTGAGAGCCTACACCTATGGAATATTATATTCACACTTTTATTGTTTAGCTATGCTAATGAAATGTAGGGAAGGAGCACCGCCGTCCCGAGTAAGGGGCGGTGTCATTATAATTTGGTCGGCTTTGGCTGATCATTACTTTGTTTGCAACCGTGCGGTGGAATGTTGCTTGCAGGTGCTGCAGAGCTAAATAACAAATAGCGGGTTGAAGCCCATGTTGCTGAGCTGGCCCTCGAAGGCCAAAGCGAATGGTTGTATTTTATTTTTGTCATGTGTGGCCGGCCTGTAAGCCGATGTATATAAGACACAATTTTGTTAAGAGAACTCTTGTAAGGCCATAAGGCCAAGTACATTCAGTGTATTCGTTGTTTCATTCCTGTGGTAATTTGTGGACATTCATGTTAGTTGTTTATTCAATTATGGATTCTTTCCAACTAATTTAAAGCTTCCGCTAGAATTCTCTGTGTATGGTGAGTAGTCTTAGTTGAATGGTTTCGATATTCTTATGTAGCCCTTCCGACTGTCTGTGGTATATGGCATCGGGTTCCAGCTGGACCTTCTGTTATATGTCATACGACGGATGGGGGTGTTATAATTTGGTATCAGAGCGAAGGTTTCGGTCAACTTAAATGAATTCGTGGACGAATTCTTTTTAAGGAGTGGTGAGCACATGTGTGCGTCATCGTTATAACATCAAAAAGAACCTATGAATGTCCACTTAGTAATGAAAAATACACTGATTTTGAGGAATTTGAGTGTTCCAATGATTGCTTTTAACAATCTGTTTGTCATCTAATCAAGGGTTTTTGCTATTATAGGCATCTAGGAGCGGTGCTGGGCAATCGGAATGCCCCCAATCGGCGGAAAGTAGTGCACCGAGGGACATCCATACAACACCTCCTTCAGCAGAAACCATCAGATTGGTGGGTGAAGCAGTCTTTGCAATGATAAATGCCCAACCTGCAGGGCAAATGCACCATGCACCACCTATTAATAAGCAAGAACCGATTAGGTTGGCAGAGCCGAGAGTGGTAGAATGCGTGGCAGTTGATCAGGTAGCACCAAGGAGAGTTATGGAGAAGCAGCTCAAGCATGTAATGAGCTTTAATCCTCTGAGGTTTGACGGGATTGGAATGCCAACTCAAGCTGAGGTTTGGCTCTCTACGATAAAGAGAGTCTTGATGGCCACAGAAACTATACAGTGGCAGAAGACCACCATAGCGACATTCCTTTTGGCTGGTGACGCGAGGCTGTGGTGGGACGAGCTGGAGGTTCACCTCTTAGTGGGAAGACAACTTGCGGATGCGCCTATAGAGGAATTCTCAAGGTTGTTCTTGGCTTGATGTCTACCCTATGCTCAGAAGCTTGAGATGGAGAATCAGTACCTTGGTTTGACTCAGGGAGGTAGAAGAGTAGACGAGTATCTCCATGAGTTTACACGGTTGGGTCGTTATGCTGGTGCTATATTTACTAAAGAGGAGCGGAAGTGCAACCGATTTTATGAGGGTCTATGTGGCGACCTACATGTACTCCTTGCTGTGCCTAAGGAAAAGGGCTTCCTAGACTTGGTCAATTCGGCCCGGTTATTGGAAAAGGTCGTGAAGAAAGTGCAAGAGAAGAAGGACCCAGGGGAAAAGAAGTCAGAGTTCAAAGTGCCAAATTCAAAGTTGGGTTTCCGCAGATGGAACAAGAAACTGAAGACTTCGAGCTCAGCCCCTTCGTCTGGTGCGACGGGGGCAACCACAAGTCGAGTCCTAGGAGCTTGCTACAACTATGGAAAGATTGGGCATTTTGCTCGAGAATGTTGGAGCGGACATGCCAAGTCCAAGAGGATGCCTGGAGCATCTTATGAAGAGAAAGTGAAGGAGGTGGAGTCAACCCCATCCCACCATGCTCCAGCCCAGCCTAGAGTTTATAATCTTGGTCTACAAGAGGCCATAAAACAAGCTGATGTGGTGACAGGTATGAGTTAAATTATAGTTGTTTAACTTTATGTAGTTGTTACCTTTTTATATGTTAGCTTATATTTGTTGGTGCTAGGCTTCGTGTTGATTTTTGATTGTCTGGCGAGAGCCCTGTTTGATACGGGAGCTTCGGATTCTTTCTTGTCCGAACGATTCGTATCACGCATCGGAGTCCCTTACTCGATGGCTAAAGACAAGTTGGATGTGTTGTTGCCCAATGGGTTCTCAATGCACGCGGATAGAGTCTGTGTGATTAAGGTTCGGATTGGGGATTAAGAGTTTGACTTGCAAGCGTCGGTACTGCCGTTAGTGGAGTTGGACGTAATCTTTGGTATGGACTGGATCTCGGTGCAGCGAGCAAGCATTGATTGCAACCGAAAGGAGGTTAAGTTGGGACTGAACACAGATCGGGAGACTACATTTGCGGGCATGAAGCGGTCGGGTAAAATTTTGATGTCGGCCCTTTAGGTGAATAAGGAAGTTCAGTCTGGGGCAGAGCTGTTTGTCACATTAGTGCAGACTTCAATTCCTAAGCCGAGTCTGGGCAGTATTTCAGTTGTGTCCAAGTATCCTGATGTGTTTCCAGAAGATTTCCTAGGAGCACCTCCTCAGCGGGAGATTGATTTTACTATTGAGCTGGTGCCGGGTGCCAAATTGGTGTCACGCTCTCCGTATTGGATAGCGCCAAGAGAGATGGAGGAGTTGAAGGTGCAACTGCAAGAGTTGTTGGAGCAACGGTATATGCGTCCAAGTTCGTCGCCCTGGAGAGCGCCGGTACTCTTCGTTAAGAAGAAAGATGAGAGCTTGCGTGTATTGACGATACCATGGTTTACTCGCAGTGTGAGGAGGATAATTACAAACATCTGCATATGGTGTTGGAGACATTGAGAAGAAATATGTTGTATGCTAAGTTCTCCAAGTCTGAGGTCTGGTTATCCTCGGTGGCCTTCCTTGGTCATGTGGTTAGTGGAGAAGGGATAACAGTGAATCCGACAAAGATAGTGGCGATACGGGAGTGGCCTGTATTGACTTCAGTGGCGGAAGTCCGGAGATTTCTGGGACTTGCCGTCTACTATAGGCGCTTCGTAGAGAACTTCTCGCGGATAGCGCTACCACTTACGATGTTGACAAGAAAGGATCAAAAGTTTGTGTGGTCGCTGGAGTGCGAGCAGGCTTTTGAGGAATTGAAGAGGCGGTTGACCACGACGCCTATTTTATGTTCGCGGAGTGGGACTGAAGGGTTTGAAATCTATAGTGATGCTTTGGGCAGTGTTTTGGGCTGTATTTTGCTACAGCATGGGAGTGTGATAGGCTATGGTTCGCGACAATTGAAGGTTCACGAGCGGAATTATCCGGTCCATGATGTAGAGTTAGCGGCCGTGATATTTTCTCTAAAGCTGTGGAGGCACTATATGTATGGTGTGAAGGTCAATATCTACACCGATCATAAGAGCTTGCAATACTTATTAGATCAGAAGGACATGTGTTGGAACACCCTATTACTAATTTGGGTCAGGATCACTATGTCTCTAGGAATCTGTGTTTGACCTTCTGAATAGCTTAATAGGTCAATTAGAGTTGAGTCTAAGGGATTAGAAGTCTAGGATTGGAAGCTGCCCTGAAGACCAAGTATTTCTGGAGACTAAGTCTAATCGTCGAGCTCAGCACGACGATTCGTCGAACTCCGGTCGACGATCGTCTAGCTCAACTTCGACAGATCGTCGAGCTCCATTCGACGATCGCTGATCTCAACCTCATAATATCGTCGAGCTCCACTCGACGATCGCTGAGCTCAACTTCGCAATATCGTCGAACTCCATTCGACGATCGCTGAGCTCAGGTCGACGATTTTGACTCTGCATTGGATCCTTATCTCTGAGCTCAGTTCGACGATCTTTGAGCTCAGATCGACGATTATGTTGCTGATTGAATTTTCCAGTTCGCTGAGCTCAGCTCGACGATAGCAGAGCTCAGTTCGACGATTTCAGATATCTTTCAGAATTCAAATTCAAATCAGACAGAAGTTATTCTGCATTTAATTCAGAAGATCTGCTAGCCGTTTTCATTTACTTCTGCAGCAAGTTTCAAGGGATTTTTCAAGGAACAAATCAGTGGACTTTCCTTCAGAAGAAATTATGCAATTAAGGTTGTAATCAATGCAGACCAACGGCTATCTTTGACAGAGTGATATTCTATTCTAGCACAGAGAATAAAAGAGAGAATGTTTTTGAATCATATAGAGATTGACAAGAATAGGACACACAACTCAGCATACAGAGACTCTTTGAAAAATATTCTGTCAACAAGAATTCAGAAGAACACTCATCAGAGAGATCAAGCTTTCAAAATTCTTCAGATCTCTTCAGCTCTCAAAGTGTTCAAGGCCAACATCATTTCAAGACTCCAGACACTCAACATTTCAGCTTGCTGAAATCATCTTTTGCTGGAGATCTATCTTTAAAGGCCTATCACCCTCAGCAAAGCTCATCTTCCTGAAGATCAAGGACTCAGGGGGAGCTTTGACATCAATCCACTTAGTCTTCTCAGTTGATTGAGAAAGAGAAGACTGCCATAACTCTCTCACCCCCACTCTGTAAAGGGTTTTTCAAACTCCCTTCAAAAGTTTGAATCTGGTTTTTGAGCACCTTGTCAAAAGCTCATTGGTGGCAAGACACCTGATCAAAAAATCTGATTTGGTTTTTGAGCACCTTATCAAAAGCTCATTGGTGCCCAGGACACCTGATCAACTCATCCTGCAGTGGATTCCTACCTAGGGTGGTAGAAGAGTGGATGTACCTATGTTTGGGGAACCACTATAATTCCTTGTGTCATCTGGTTCTGCATGTTTTCTTTTTGTTTCTGGCCTAGATTTTCTTGTGCTTAGTTTCTGCATAGCTTAGTTTTGTGATTAGTTTTATATCTGCTTCCCTGCTTACACTCATTACAACAATTGTTGTAAAGCTTTGCAAAAGTTTTTCTTTGTGTTTTAAAAGCACCATATACACTATTCACCCCCCTCTAGAGTATATCAGATCTAGTTCCCCCTTTCAATTGGTATCAGAGGCAGGTTGGTTAAACATACCATATCTGTTTGGTTGTACAGGCTAACACCTGAACCCCAAGATCCCAAACTAGATCCTTCTTTTATATTTTATTATCAGATTTAGTTTGCACAAATCATGGCCCAAAACAAAGATTATGCTAGCACCAGACCTCCAGTGTGCAATCTGTCAAAGTTTGCACTTTGGAAAGCAAGGATTAGACTCTACATGAATTCTATTGACGAAGATATTTTTAATTCTGTTTTGACAGTGTGTCCAAGACCTCCAGAGAGCACAAGCACAAATGTTGTTCCACCTCCATCAGGAACAGATGCTGACATCAAAAAGTGGAAAGTAGGTGATGCCAAGGCAATGAACATTCTAGCTCAGAAAATGTCAGATGACATTTTTCAAAAGGTAGCTGAATGTAATTCAGCCAAGGAGATTTGGGACAAGCTCTCAGAAATAGTTTCAGGCTCAGCTGATGAGAGAAAGGACAGAAGATCCCATCTCATCTCCCAATATGAGAACTTCAAGAAGGGAGAAACTGAGTCAGTGGGAGACATGTACAACAGACTGAGTCTAATTGTCGGTGAACTGAGGACATTAGACAAAGAGATCTCACTGACAGAACTTAATGACAAGATCCTAATGTGCTTCCCCAGCACTTGGGATTCAAGAATCTGGCCAATTAAAGATGCCAGAAGTCTGAATGAGATCACCACTGAAGCCTTGTTGGGTAAGCTCAAATCTTATGAGCTACTCATCAAGAACAGAGAGGAAGAACAGAAGGCTGCTTCACCAGCCACAAGAAAGGATAAGACTATAGCATTCAAGACAACTGAGGATCTGCCTGAAGAAAAAGGAACAGACAATGATGAACTTCTCAGCTTGTTGGCCAAAAGATTCTATAAGATGGCCAGAAAGGACTTCAGAAGAAGATCATACAAGGAGCAGGACAAGCCAAGGTATGACAAGTCCATTGGCAATAACAAAGACATTATTTGCTTTAGTTGCAGGAAACCAGGGCATATAGTTCCTGACTGTCCAGAGAACAAGAACAAGGACAGAAGGGACAGAAAAGAAAGAAGAAAGGAGAAAGACTCCAAAAGGAGTGGAAATAGCAAACCTTCCTCCAGCAAAAATAAGCACACAAGGAAAGGATTTGTTGCTGAATCCTGGAGTGAGACTGAAGAGGAGTCAGAAGCCTCTTCCAGCTCCAGTGATGATGAGGATGATGCAGAGGAAAAGGAGTTCTGCATGATGGCAATCAATGCCTCACAACACAACTCAGAGGAAGAGGAGTCAGAGTCAGACTCAGAGACTCAACCTGAAGAAGATCAGGTAATCAGCTCTTTTGATTTTACTTCAGAAGATTTTAAATCTGAATTTAAAGCACTATGTTTAGACCTGCTAAAGTCTGAGAAAGAGATCATCTCTCTCAGAAATCAATTATCTGAACAAAGTGTTTTAAAATCAGAAAACCTCAAACGCTCTCAGGAGTTGGAGAACTATAGGGAACAGATAGCTACACTGAAAAGTGAGCTCTCTGAGGCCAAGAAGCTTGAAGAATCTCTCAATGGGAGAAGCCTCAAGCTGATGGACATCACAAGCACAGTGAACTCAAGATTCAACAATACACTGGGCTTGGGTGCCTCATCCAGCCAACCTATTGTTCTAACAACTCCTATCAAGTTCATTTCTGACAAGGTAAAGGGAGTTGTAGAGGTTGCCAGGAAAAATTCTGATCTGCCTCAGAAAACTAAAGTCCAGCACAAATCGTCGAACGGAGATCGACGATCGCCGAATGAAGATCGACGATCGCCGAACGCAGCTCGACGATCTCAGGACAAATCGTCGAATGCTGATCGACGATCTCAGCCAAGATCGTCGAACGCAGGTCGACGATCCCATATACCTGACCTCAGCCATAGTCGACCGTCGAATGGAGCTCGACGATCTGACCCACGATCATCGAACGCAGCTCCAAGATCGTCGAACAGAGGTCAGAGCTCTGGAAATTTTTTCAAGGGCAAGTCAAAATTGAATCCTGAGGGTCTTTCATCCCAAACCTTTAACCCTTATACTGAATGGATTATACCTCCAAGGAGATATCATCCTGAAGGATATAAGAGTCAGCCAGGGATGTCTTTCATTTCTGAATTTAGAGGTTATCAACCTTGGCACAAGGTAAACTGGGTCAAAAACAAGTGAATTGCTTTATGTGCAGGTGAAGACCTATCTAACATCTAACCAGCAATGGTATTTGGATAGTGGGTGCTCTAAGCACATGACAGGAAACAAGGACAACCTCAATTCCTTTAGAGCCAAGCTTGGACCCAAAGTTATCTTTGGTGATTCCAACTTTGGACAAACTAAAGGATATGGCGCAGTCCAGATTGGTTCAGTAACCTTCAAGAAGGTAGCATATGTGGAAGGACTGAAGCACAACCTAATCAGCATCAGTCATCTATGTGATGAAGGCTACCAGGTGACCTTCAGCAAAACCTTATGCAAAATCAAGTTAGAGGACAACACAACTGTGTTGACAGGTAAAAGGAAAGGTAACATCTACCTAGTAGATTTTCTTTCAACTTCTATAGATATCTGTTTATTCAATTCAGTATGTAGACCAAATGTTTTATGGCATAAGAGACTAGGACACCTAAGCCTTAGAACTATTGCTAGGCTCTCTAAGGACAACCTTGTTAGAGGACTACCTTCTGGCCCCTACAAGAAGGAAGGACTCTGCAAGGCTTGTCAATTAGGCAAGCAAACTAAAAACAGTTTTAAGTCACTTAATAAGAGTGATTCACCTAGGATATTGTATCTGTTACACATGGATCTATTTGGACCCATCACAGTACAAAGCCTAGGAGGGAAATCCTACACTTTAGTGATTGTAGATGACTTCTCTAGATTCACCTGGGTGTTCTTTCTAAGGAAGAAGTCTGATAACTTTAAGTGTCTGACAGAGTTTCTCAAATGTATACAGATTGAGTTCAATACTCACATTGCCCTGATCAGAAGTGATCATGGGACAGAGTTTGATTCTCTTCTTATGCAAGAGTTCTGTCAGAGTGAAGGGATCAGGCATACTTTCTCAGCTCCTAGAACTCCTCAACAAAATGGGGTAGCTGAAAGGAAAAATAGAACCCTTATTGAATCTGCCACTACATTGTTGTCAGATGCTCATCTACCTCTATCCTTTTGGGCAGAGGCAGTGAACACCTCCAACTATGTGCTGAACAGAAGTCTGATACATAAACTGAAGGGAAAGACTCCCTATGAACTACTCAAAGGGAAGAAACCTAAAGTTGACTATTTCAGAATTTTTGGTTGCACTTGCTATATTCACAATAATGATAAGAAATATTTAGCAAAATTTCAAGCCAAAGCTGATGAAGGAGTGTTTCTGGGATACTCCATGATCAGCAAGGCCTATAGGGTCTATAATAAATCATCATTGAAAATTGAGGAATCTGTTCATGTTTCTTTTGATGAAACTAACATGTCTTTCAAGGAGAAGATTTCTTCTACCATAGAACCTTTGTAGGAACACTCTCTCGTTGAAGATATGAACAAGTTACAGGTTGCTCAAGAGGATGAAAGCAGTGAAGATGAAGGGAATGCTCAACACATTGAAGCACAACCTGAAGAGCCAGTTGTTGTACCACAAGAGGAAACAACAACACAGGTTGGTGAACAATCAACACCCCCTGTTGATTTAGTAACATCAAGAGACCATCCAATTTCCCAGATAATTGGAGAAATCTCAGCTGGTGTGCAAACCAGAAATCAGGTCAACTAAAACCTGTTGCACACTTGCTTCCTTTCTCAAATTGAACCTCAGTCCATTCAAGATGCAGAGCAAGATCCACACTGAATCATTGCCATGCAAGAGGAGTTGCATCAATTTGAGAGGAACAAAGTATGGGAACTAGTGCCAAAGCCTAAGGATCATTCCATTGTTGGAACAAAATGGGTATTCAGAAATAAACTGGATGATCAAGGAGTAATAATAAGGAACAAGGCAAGGCTAGTTGCCCAAGGATATTCTCAAGAAGAAGGAATTGACTACGACCAGACCTTTGCACCTGTTGCAAGATTAGAAGCCATCAGGATATTTTTAGCTTATGCAGCTCACAAAGGCTTCAAGGTTTATCAGATGGATGTCAAGAGTGCCTTCTTAAATGGAGACATCAAAGAGGAAGTCTATGTCAGACAACCTCCAGGTTTTATCTCTCCAACTTTTCCTGATTATGTTTTTAGATTAAATAAAGCATTATATGGTCTCAAGCAAGCTCCTAGAGCATGGTATGAGACCCTAGCATGCTTTCTCTTGGAAAATGATTTTATAAGGGGTAGAGTAGACCAAACTCTTTTTATTAGAACCCATAAGTCTCATACCCTACTAGTACAAATTTATGTAGACGATATCATTTTTGGTTCTACTGACTCAAAATTGTGCAGAAGGTTTTCTAACCTAATGCATTCTAAATTTGAGATGAGTAGCATGGGTGAGCTATCCTTCTTCTTAGGATTGCAAGTCAAACAACATGCTGAAGGCATCTTTATTTCTCAAACCAAATATGCTAATGAGCTGGTTAAGAAATTTGGCATGTCTAAGGCATCTTGTATGAAAACACCCATGCCTACCAATGCTGTATTGAATGCTGATGAACATGGGAAACCTGTTGATCAGACAACATATAGAGCAATGATTGGCTCTTTACTGTATCTTACATCTAGTAGACCAGATATAATGTTTGCTACATGTATATGTGCTAGGTTCCAAGTTAGCCCTAGAGAGTCACACCTCACTTTAGTAAAGAGGATTCTTAGGTATGTTAAAAGTTGTCCAAATTTAGGTCTCTGGTATCCAAAAGATTCAGCATTTGAGTTAACTGGATTCTCTGATGCTGATTATGCTGGATGCAGAATTGACAGGAAAAGCACCAGTGGAACTTGTCAGTTCCTTGGTGATAGACTTGTCTCTTGGTTTTGCAAGAAACAAACATCTGTGTCAACTTCAACTGCTGAAGCTGAATATATGGCTGCAGGCAGTTGTTGTTCACAAATACTGTGGATTCAAAATCAACTCCTAGACTATGGTTATAACTTAGAGATGTCAAAAATCTTTTGTGACAATACAAGTGCTATTTCCATAGCTCAAAATCCAGTCCTCCATAGTAGGACAAAACACATAGAGATTAGGCATCACTTCTTAAGGGACAATGTTGAAAAGAATAAAATTGAACTGCAATATATCCCAACTGATTTACAAAGGGGAGATATTTTCACCAAGCCTTTGGATGAAAAGAAACACACTTTCTTCCTAAATCAGTTAGGAATGTTAGATGGAGGAAGTCTTAAATAATATCCAAGATTTTGAAAGCTAAAAATTGACCAAGACTAGGCAAAAATTCTGATTTTTTCTTAGTGTCTAGGATTTTCTGATCTCTGAACTGCGCTCGACGATTTCCCCAAAGATCGTCGAACGGAGTTCGACGATTTCCAGGATCGTCGAACTGAGTTCAGCGCCCCTCAGATAGTATGAACTATCTCTTCCGGTCAACGAACGTCGAACGGCACTCGACGATTTTGTTCCCTGAACGATCATCGAACGGAGCTCGACGCCTTTCCAGATCGTCGAACGAAGATCGACGATGTTGGAGTCTCTTCAGATTCCTTTAGAAGCCTCGATCGTCGAACTGAGTTCAACGATCTTTCCAATTCTGCGTCGAACCCTAATATAAAACTCATTTTTCGCCGTCGTTCTCTCTTGCGCTTTCAATTTCTCTGCAAGAATTTTCTTCCCTCCAAACAGTTCTACACTTGGTCGTTTTGTTTGTTAAATTTTTGCAGGTACAATGGCCGTTTCAGTTGCTGTTCTAGCCGCCATGAAGTTTGATGCAGGATTTGACATTGATCTGGACTCCTTCAACACCACTGATCAAATCTTCAAGGACATCCTGAGTTTATTCAAGGATCAGCACTTGTCTGCCCTCATGACCACTCGAATCAAACTTGCTTCAGATGAAATAAAGGAATGGGTATATACTGCACACAATCTAGACAACAACACCATAGTTGGATCTATTGCTGGAACCCAGGTACCTCTGACCCCCACAGTCTTAACAGAGGTTTTTGGTTTGAGAAATGGTGAAGACACTGCTGAACTATCTAGAGAGGAGTTTTCTGATATACTTGCTAGGATGGGTCATCCAGAGGGAAACCCTAGCAAGTTGTTTAAGAGGAACTTGTTAGTTGAATACAGGTTCCTAGCTGATGTTGTAGGCAAGGTGCTGTTGGCAAAACATTCTGCACATGATACCATCTCCAGACATCAGCTCTGCCTTATGGGAGCTCTGGTAGATAAGAAAAGCTTGAATTGGGGAGAGGTCTTCTTTGACCTGATAAAGAAGAAAATAAATAAAACCTTTGTAAATTTTGGAAGAATTCTTGGAGTTTTCCTTCAGGCATGGTGCCCTGCTCTGCTGGTCTCCTCTGGAGTGCACATCAATGCCTCCAAGAGACTTACCTGTGCCCTATTTGGCAAATGGGACAGGCAAATTAGCAAACCCAGCAGGCCCTCTTCAACTGCTCCTTCAGTCACCAGGGCTCAAAGAGTCACTCCCCCCCAGGTCTCTGCTCCTGCAGAAGACCTGCCTGCTGCTGTTGCTGCTTCTCCTCCTCCTCCAAGTCCAACCCTACCTATTCCATCCACCACTCCAGCTCCATCCACTATTACAATCTCCAGCCCATCTCCAACCTCAATTCCATCTCCAGCAACCATTTCATCACCTCCTGCAGACCACTTCCACCCATTATTCTCATATCCACCACAAGATGTCACCTCATCTCCATCCATACCATCATTCACCCTTCTGGATGAATCCTACATGGATGATTCCCCCTCTTCTCCTCCAGAATTACCCTCCTCCTCAACATCTTTCCAAGATCTCCTCCACCACATCATTGACCAACCCACATTCACTCCATCCATATCCATCCCCTTGTCCTCCATCTCCACAATCCCCTCACCTGAGCCATTCATTCCACCATTCAGCCCTCCACTTCCAGCTTCTTCAGCCATCCCTATTCCATCTACCTCTGCTCCTCTTCTTGAGCAAGTAGATCTCTCAGCCCTTGCTGACAAGTTGTATGAGCTCATTGCCCCCAGGCTCTCCCTCCTCTTGGAGACCTCTTTGGCTCCTCTACACTTGTCAGTGGCAGCCCTCTCTGCCAGGATTTTCTCCCTCCTTCCTCTAGCAGCACCTCCAGCAGTGTGCCTTGATAGAGAAGTATCTGCATCCAGGCAGGGGGAGATGCCATATGAAGCCAGCCTTCATGCTGCTGTTGCTGCTGCTTCTGCTCCTGCTGCTGCTGCTGCTGCTGTTCTTGTGTCTGCTGCTCCTGCTGCCGCTATTCCAGTTTTGGCAATAGACCTAAGGTCTTTGCTCTCTGTATTTGATACTGCATATTTCAGCTATCTTCCAGAAGCTATTGTTGTCCAGCCCTCAGAAGACCTATCTAAGGCAATGGTGCCCTTCTCTGGCTGTGACCCCAACATTCTTTCCTCCTTTGTACTCTCAGTGATGACTGCTGCTGCTGCTGTTGAAGAATAGGCTGAATCTGTTTCTGACACTGTCTTTGCTGCTGCTGAAGAAAATGTTCCTACTGCTGCTGAAATTCAAATTGTTTCTGATGAGCCCATCTCCCAGGATTTTCTGATGACAGAGGCCACTATTTTTGAGCCTGCTGAAGATTTTGCTGTTGTTACTGAAGCTGCTGCCATCATTCCTGAAGTTACCAGTGTTGTTTCTGCTGTTGCTCCTGTATCTGTTGTTATATCTGCTGCTGCATCTGTTTCTGTTGCTCCTTCTGCTTCTGCCTCATCTGCTGCTGTTCAACTGAAAGAAGATTTGATGAAGAGGATTGATGCTTTATATGATGCTCAGAGCTCTGAATCTGATGATTACAACACTGCCTCTGATGATTCTTTTGCCACCATTGCAAGGAAAAGGAAGGCAAGAAGTAAGGCAATGAAAAGGATTCCACCTTCCAAAGTAAGAGATGATAATGATGTTCCATACTATATTCTGCACAACTGCCCAATTACTGAACATTGGATGCAGTACTCTAAAAATCAGCTGAAGGCAATGAAGAAGAAAAGAAAGTATGAGAAGGGCTCCTCCCAGTTCAAGCACCCTCATCCTCCTCCACCACCTCCACCTGATGCAGGTGCAGGTGGCAGCTCTGCAAGTTCAGGCCCAGCTAGAAGCCAGGCTCCCTATCAACCCCATGCTAGAACCTATCAAAGGGAAAGCCAGTCTAGTGGTTCTTACTCTAGGAGGGGAGGATATAGGGGAAATCAAAGAGAGACTCAAGTTTATTCTAAAGGGCATTCCAGGCAGCACCCTTACTCCAGGGGAGGACAAGCTTCATCTGATACTTCTTCTGGTCCATTCCCCTATAAGCTCAAAGAAACTGTGACTGCCAGGACTCCTCAAGATAATTCTTCCAACAGGTATGATCTACCTGTACCATTTGAGGACCCTGAGAAGAATCATGTTGCTTGGACTGCTAGGATGAAGGAGTTGGATGCATTAAACTAGATAAAGAAAGCCAGAGAGCAAGGCCTAGATACCTCAAATATTTCTACAATGTCAGAACAAAGACAAAAGGAACTAGAAAGATATGCCTCCAGTAAATTTTTTGATGCAGACAGATACATGGAATTGCATCCTGCTGCAGTGGTTCCCAGGACTTCAAAGAAAACATATTTGGGTGCAGCAGATGATACTAGATCCAACAAAGAAACTTTAAATCCTAACAGAGAAATCAAAATGGTAAAAGGCAAAGAGAAAAAGTAACTCTGTAAGGTGACAATCCTTGGTTTTTCTGACTGCTATCTGGATATCATATATATATATATCTCTGTGATGTTTCTGCATTGTGTCTAGCTGCTGTTATTTTTATGTTTTTCTGATTGTATGATGTTATTTAATTTTTCCAAAGTCTGTAAATAGTTTTCCTAACCCAAATAGGGGGAGATTGTTGGAACACCCTATTACTAATTTGGGTCAGGATCACTATGTCTCTAGGAATCTGTGTTTGACCTTCTGAATAGCTTAATATGTCAATTAGAATTGAGTCTAAGGGATTAGAAGTCTAGGATTGGAAGCTGCCCTGAAGACCAAGTTTTTCTGGAGACTAAGTCTAATCGTCGAGCTCAGCACGACGATTCGTCGAACTCCGGTTGACGATCGTCTAGCTCAACTTCGACAGATCGTCGAGCTCCATTCGACGATCGCTGAGCTCAACCTCATAATATCGTCGAGCTCCACTCGACGATCGCTGAGCTCAACTTCGCAATATCGTCGAACTCCATTCGACGATCGCTGAGCTTAGGATCCTTATCTCTGAGCTCAGTTCGACGATCTTTGAGCTCAGATCGACGATTATGTTGCTGATTGAATTTTCCAATTCGCTGAGCTCAGCTCGACGATAGCAGAGCTCAGTTCGACGATTTCAGATATCTTTCAGAATTCAAATTCAAATCAGACAGAAGTTATTCTGCATTTAATTCAGAAGATCTGCTAGCCGTTTTCATTTACTTCTGGAGCAAGTTTCAAGGGATTTTTCAAGGAACAAATCAGTGGACTTTCCTTCAGAAGAAATTATGCAATTAAGGCTGTAATCAATGCAGACCAACAGCTATCTTTGACAGAGTGATATTCTATTCTAGCACAGAGAATAGAAGAGAGAATGTTTTTGAATCATATAGAGATTGACAAGAATAGGACACACAACTCAGCATACAGAGACTCTTTGAAAAATATTCTGTCAACAAGAATTCAGAAGAACACTCATCAGAGAGATCAAGCTTTCAAAAATTCTTCAGATCTCTTCAGATCTCAAAGTGTTCAAGGCCAACATCATTTCAAGACTCCAGACACTCAACATTTCAGCTTGCTGAAATCATCTTTTGCTGGAGATCTATCTTTGAAGGCCTATCACCCTCAGCAAAGCTCATCTTCCTGAAGATCAAGGACTCAGGGGGAGCTTTGACATCAATCCACTTAGTCTTCTCAGTTGATTGAGAAAGAGAAGACTACCATAACTCTCTCACCCCCACTCTGTAAAGGGTTTTTCAAACTCCCTTCAAAAGTTTGAATCTGGTTTTTGAGCACCTTGTCAAAAGCTCATTGGTGGCAAGACACCTGATCAAAAAATCTGATTTGGTTTTGAGCACCTTATCAAAAGCTCATTGGTGCCCAGGACACCTGATCAACTCATCCTGCAGTGGATTCCTACCTAGGGTGGTAGAAGAGTGGATGTACCCAAGTTTGTGGAACCACTATAATTCCTTGTGTCATCTGGTTCTGCATGTTTTCTTTTTGTTTCTGGCCTAGATTTTCTTGTGCTTAGTTTCTGCATAGCTTAGTTTTGTGATTAGTTTTATATCTGCTTCCCTGCTCACACTCATTACAACAATTATTGTAAAGCTTTGCAAAAGTTTTTCTTTGTGTTTTAAAAGCACCATATACTCTATTCACCCCCCTCTAGAGTATATCAGATCTAGTTCCCCCTTTCAACATGAACATGAGGCAGCGGAGGTGGATGGAGTTCTTGGGGTACTACACCTTCGAGATACATTATGTGGCTGGGAAAGCAAATGCAGTGGCAGATGCGTTGAGTCGCAGGGTTCCTGCATGAGCCAGTTGGTTGTCGGTACATGATGAGAGTTTGGTCCGTGATTTGGAGGCATTAGAGATAACTTGCGCTGACAAGTAGTCTAGTGTCGAGGAGAAATTGTTTTGGACAGAGGTGCAGTATGACCTAGCTGATAGAGTTCGTCGGGCTTTGGTTCAGGATAGCAGCATGAAGCAGATCTTAGATGAATCTTTTGATGGGTTAAATTCCCAATTTGCGGTTGAGGATGGATTGCTATGGAGGGACGGTCGCCTATGCGTTCCTAGTGCGGGTAATCTTCGAGAGGAGTTGATGTACGAGGCTCATGACACCAAGTACTCCATCCACCCGAGGAGCACGAAGATGTATAAAGACATGAAGAAGTTGTTCTGGTGGCTAGGACTAAAGAAGGATGTAGCACTTTATGTGGCCAAGTGCCAAACTTGTGCCTTGGTGAAGGCAGAGTGCCAGAAGCCCGGAGGTTTCTTGAAATCCTAACCTATCCTGGAGTGGAAATTCGACGATATTTCTATGGATTTTGTGCATGGTTTGCCGAAGTCGCAGAGGGGAAACGATGCCATCTGGGTGGTCGTGGATAGATTGACAAAGGTGTCGCATTTCATTCCGAACAGGAAGGAAGATACAGTGGAAAAATTAGCCAAACATTATGTGTATAATATTGTTCTATTGCATGGTGTGCCCCGCAGTATTGTTAGTGATCGAGATGGACGCATCACGCCGAACGACTGGAGGCTGGTGCATAGTCTGTTGGGATCTAAGTTGAGTTTCAACCCATCCTTTCATCCGCAGACGGATGGTCAGACCGAGAGGGTCAACTGGATGATGGAGGACATGCTTCGTATGTGCGTCTTGGATTTCGGAAAGCAGTGGGAAGATCACTTGTACATGGTGGAGTTTGCATATAACAGCAGCTTTCAAGCGAGTATTGCAATGGTGCCTTTCGAGGGCTTGTATTGGAGAAAGTGTTGCACATCGTTGTCTTGGTTGGAGACAGGCATGTTGAAGTTGTAGAAACGTCAAGCGATGGAAGACGCCACTTCAATGATACGTACAATTCAGGAAAGGTTGAAGATCGCTCAGGACAAACAAGCAAAATACTATAACGCCAAGCATAGCAACGTGGAGTTCGGTGTTGGCGATTGGGTGTATTTGAAAATCAAGCCGTTCAAGGGTGTCTCGCGGGTTCGACGCTTGAAAAATCGGAGTCCGAGATACCTTGGACCAATTGAAATCCTGGAGAGTGTTGGCGAAGCAGCGTATCGATTAAAGCTGTCAGTTGAGCTGAGTTGGCTACAAGATGTGTTCCACGTATCGACATTGCGGAAGGCGGTGCAAGAGCCTTCACAGGTCTTTGCGGTCGATCAAGTGCCGGTTGAATACGGGTTGACGACAAAGTTCAAGCCAGTACGCATTGAAGATTTTGAGGCTAAACGACTCTGCAACAAGGAAAACTGAATGGTTAAAGTCCGATGGGATAACTGCAGATATGAGGAGCTTTCTTGTGAGTGAGAGAAGACTATGGTGGAAGAATACCCCGAATTATTCCACTCAGGTAACATTTAAATTTTTGTGTACCTTTACATAATTTTGGGACGAAATTCTTTAAGGTGGGGAGAATCGTAACGCCCCAAAAATCGTAATCGAACTGGTCGTGTGCATGAGAATTTTTTCTGTATGTATTGGGGTACACGACCTGGGATACGGGCGTGTCCAAGGCCGTGTGATTCTCTATGTTGGCCGGCTGTGTCCAGAGAAGGACACGGCAGGAAATACAGCAGCGTGACACGGGCGTGTTAACTGACATGGGCGTGTGCATACCAGTGTCACCACCTGTGTTCCTAAGAGTCGTGTTGGTTGGAGTGGCGGTTTTCTGTGACACGGCCCTAGGTCGCGGGCGTATCAGGATACGACACGGGCGTGTCAGGTTGAGACACAGGCATTTATCGACCTGTGTCTTTTTCTGTGCTCGATGATCGTGTCTGTATCGAGGCACACAACCTGGGACACGACTGTGTGCGAGGTCGTGTTCTGCCAAGGTTTGAGGATTTTTGGGTGGATCTGAGCCGTTCGTTTTCTTTAATTAAGATCTGACGGCGCAGATGTGTTCCTGCTCTGTTAAGGTCGGTAATCGAGGTTGTATTCCTCATTATTCTCTCTTTAACATTCTCTTTCTAAGAAGTTTGAGAGAGGAGAGAGAAAGGAGGAAGAAAGGGGGGGGGTTTCCAGCAGCCGGCGGAACATCGGAGCACCGAATTGAGAACCGAGAGTGGATCCATGGAGGAAATTCCATTGCAAAGCCTTCTATCTGTATAGTTTTTCCATGGTGCAAAAGCATACTAGAAGAGTAACGATTCTCTACTTGAACATGTGAAGCTCTCCTTCTTTTGCATAAGGAAACCCGCTCCCGCGAGTGTGCGATGTTCCTTGGGGTTGACGGGAATAGTCCCCTTGTGTTGCATATAGAGTCCGAAATTGAAGTACGGACACTGGCATTGTGTGTGAAGCCTACCCGGACGTGTTGGTCTGGATCGATAATGTTGCATTTTGTATGGTTTGCCATAGAAGACTGCGTGCTTTGTGTTTTTTGGGTTTCTACACGGTAGATTGCAACATGGATCCTTGGGGATTAACTCCAATGCACACCCGAAAAACTGAGCGGAAACGTAGTTCTGCTAACTTGGTAGCCGGGTAGTCGGCCTTGTACATAACTGGGTTATGTGATGTTTGGAATTGATGCGGGATCCGAGAGAAGCTTCGCTCGTGCGTACGTCTTAAGGTGACTACATATGTGTGAGCAACGGGCAAGTAGAATCAGACCTGGGCTTTGTGGTTCGGTGTGAGAGACCCAAAGAGGGACTGGACGTTGGCATAATCGGGAGCCTTAGACGTTGGTCAGAAATGCTAAAATGCTCACGATGTTGCCATTCCGAGGATGGTGGTGAAGCCACAGAATTGACTGGATTCACCCATAATGTGCCTTGAGTGCACGGGGTGCTTGGGTCGTGAGAGCATACAGCTGTGGTGTAGTATATTCACACTTTTATTGTTTAGCGGGGCTAATGAAATGCAGGGAAGGAGCACCGCCATCCTGAGTAAGGGGTGGGGTCGTTATAATTTGTTCGTCTTTGGCTGACCGTTACTTTGTTTGCCACCGTGCGGTGGAATGTTTCTTGCAGGTGCTGCGGAGCTAAGTACCAAATAGCGGGTTGAAGCCCATGTTGCTGAGCTGGCCCTCGAAGGCCAAAGCGAATGATTGTATTTTATTTTTGTCATGTGTGGCCGGCCTGCGAGCCGATGTATGTAAGACACAATTTTGTTAAGAGAACTCTTGTAAGGTCATAAGGCTAAGTACTTTCAGTGTATTCGTTGTTTCATTCCTGTGGTAGTTTGTGGACATTCATGTTAGTTGTTTATTCAAATATGGGTTCTTTCCAACTATTTAAAAGCTTCCTCTAGAATGCTCTGTGTTGGTCGAGTAGTTTTAGTTGAATGGTTTTGATATTCTTATGTAACCCTTCCGACTGTCCGTGGTATATGGAGTCGGTTTCTAGCTGGACCTTCTGTTATATGCCATAAGACGGATGGTGGTATTACACTAAACACGCCTGGGCTCCAGGATGTTTTCAATCCCCCTATACTGTAACACCCCGTATCCGTCGCATAAGATATAGCAGTAGGTCCGGCCGGGGCCTGACGCCATATGCGACAGACAGACCGGGTGTTTACTCAATGGAAACCATCGAATCAATCCAACGTCCTACACAGAGTCATTCTACCAGAAGCAATTAAAAGTTACATTAAAAAAAGAACCCAACACTGACATGAATGTCCACTACAAAGCCAACATGAATGAAGTACAAATACACAAGTACTGGTCTTATGACCTTATAATTGTTTTTCTTAAATTACATGTTTTCAAACCTCGGCACGCAGGCCGGTCATACATGAATAAAAGAAAATACTCAAAATTAGGCCTTCAAGGGCCGGCTCAGCAACTTGGGCTTTAGCCCGCTATTTACTGCACGGCTCCGCAGCACCTGCAAGTACAATCCACCGCAGTGGTGGCAATCCAAAGCAACAGTCAGCAATGCTGACCAAATTATAACGATCCCGCTCCCAATTCGGGGCGGCGATGCTCCCTTCCTGCAGTTTATTAGCATAACCAAGCAGTATATATATACATTGCATCACAGGAGTTGGCACGCACGGCCACACGCCCCGTGCACTCAGGGCACATTCTCGGTGAATCGGTTAATGTAACGTCAATTTAAGCCATAGACACCCCGGTCTCACCACCGCCACTTTGATGGCCAAACTATGAGCATTTTGTCTTCCCGGCATGGGTCACGTCAATTTAAGCCAAAGACCACCGAAGTCCCTCATCTATGCCAACGACTCACACCGAATGACATAGAGCGGGTACGGTTCCGTCTAACCCGTGCTCACATCGCAACGAAAATTTAAGCCATATGCGCTGGTCAAACTTCTCCCGAGTCCCGTTTTTGTTACACACTTCACATAACCCGGTTATGTTCAAGTTGGCTCCCAGGCCACCAAGTTGTCAGAATAACGCATCTGCCCAGTTTTTCGGTTGCACCTTGGGGTTAGTCCCCATGGCACCCTGTTGCAATCTACCACGTAGAAAACCCGGAAAACAAACATTCGCACGGAGCCTTCTCCAGCCATTTATACAATGCAACATCACTGATCCAGACCAACTTGTCCGGGTAGGCTTCACACATCATGCCAATATCCATTCTCGACTACGGACTCTACATGTACACAACGGGGACTATTCATGTCTACCTGAAGGAACGCCTCAATCTCACCGCAAACTCGCGAGAGCGGGCTTCCCTATGCAAAAGAAGTAGAGCTTCACATGCTCAAGTAGAGAATCGTTACCCTAGCGTTCTTCCTTGGCGCCATGGAAATGTAAGCGGATGAAAAGCGCTGCACTCTCCTTGACTCCGTAGATCCGAAGTCAGTTCGCGATTTGGAGCTCCGAAGCTCCGCCGGTGACCGGATCTAGGCTTCTTCTTCCTCGTTTGCTCTCCCCTCTCTCTAGACTTAGAAAGAGAACCACTCAAGTGAAATGAGGGTTTCAAAGGCCTAATCCCGGGTATATCCCAGTAGGAACAACCCCCAACCGTCGGATCCTAAAATAAGATAACGAACGGCTACGATCCGTAGCTAAAATGTAAAACCTAGGCCGAACACGGCCTGCGACACGCCCGTGTCCAGGTCTGTATCCCTCATTCGCCGTCAAAATCGACGCGTCTCGAAAAACACACGGGCATCCGAGAGGCCCGTGTTCGACCTGACACGCCCGTATCAGCCAGTACACGCCCGTGTTCCCAGCCGTGTTCCCCCATCAACACAGGACCAACACCAACACGAGACTCACACGGGTCTTGGACACGCCCATGTCCTATTTGACACTCCCGTGTCAAACCCGAACACTCCTGGGCTCCGGTCCGTGTTCAATGTCTCGACACTTTGTCAAGCGCAGTTCGTCGACCACCTGACACGGCCTTGGACATGTCTGTGTCCTAGGCCGTGTTCCCTGTCTCGACACATCGTCGAGCAAAAATGTCGACTTCCCGGGCCGATCGTCGACATGAGCTCGACACGCCCTGAGACACGCCCGTGTCTCAGGCCGTTTTCGCTGCTCGACGATCGTCGACTCCAAAATTCATCGACCTCTCGGCCAAATCATCGACTCGAGCCTGACACACCCTGGGACATGCCCGTGTCCAAGGCCGTGTGCCCCCTGCCAAATTCCAAATTTGGCCCAAAACGCATCCCGTCGCTCTTTTGAGTTTCAGAGCGTTACAACTCTCCCCCTCTTAAAAGAATTTCATCCTCGAAATTACATAAAGGAAAGAAACATAAAGCTTAAACGGTACCTGAGTGAAACAACTCCGGGTACTCCTCAAGCATAGTCTGTTGTCGCTCGCATGAGAGCTCCTCCCGACCGCAATTGTCCCAACGGATCTTGACCATCCTGATCTATTTATTGTGTAGCCGCTTGAATTCCGAGTCCTTAATACGTACGGGCTTGACCTTTGTCGTCAACCCATATCAAACGGCACTTGATCGACCGCGATCACTTGAGTAGGCTCTTGCATCGCCTTCCGTAGCACCGATATATGGAATACATCATGTAGACCACTAAGATCCACTAACAGCTTCAACCGGTACGATGCTTCACCAATCCGCTCCAGAACCTCAAACGGTCCAAGATACCTCAGGCTTTGCTTCTTCAAGCGCCGCACTCGCGAGACACCCTTGAACGACTTGATCTTTAAGTACACCCAATCACCAACAGCGAACTCCACATTCCTCTGCTTGGCATTATAGTACTTAGCTTGGCGGTCCTGTGTGATTAGTAACCTCTCCCGAATGGTTCTCACCAAAGAAGTAGCATCCTACACCTCCATTCGCTTATATAACTTTGACTCACCCATTTCTAACCAGGACAACGTCGTGCGACATTTTCTACCATAAAGGGCCTCGAAGGGCGCCATTTGAATGCTCGCTTGGTTGCTATTGTTGTAAGCGAATTCCACCAAGTATAGGTGATCTTCCCATTGCCTTCCAAAGTCCAGGACACACATACGAAGCATGTCTTCCATTGTCCTATTGACCCTCTCGGTTTGCCCATCCTTTTGCGGATGAAAGGTTGTGCTAAAATGCAGTTTTGTTCCCAACATCTGCTGCACCAGCATCCAATCATTGGACGTGAACCGCCCATCTAGGTCACTCACGATGCTACGGGGCACACCATAAAGCTATACAATATTATCCACATATAGCTTTGCCAATTTCTCAACCGAATCATCCTTCCTATACGGAATGAAATGCGACACCTTCGTTAGACGATCTACGACCACCAAAATGGCATCGTTCCCCTTTTGCGACCTTGATAACCCGTGCACAAAGTCCATAGTAATGTCGTCGAACTTCCACTCTGGAATAGGCAAGGATTTCAAGAATCCTCCCTGCTTTTGGCACTCCGCTTTCACCAAGGCGCAAGTCTGACACTTCGCCACGTAGAGCGCCACATCCTTTTTTCAGTCTTGGTCACCAGAACAATTTCTTAACATCGCGGTACATCTTCGTGCTCCCGGGGTGAATTGAGAACTTGGTATGATGTGCCTCGTACAACAATTTCACCCGTAAATTGCCCACGTTTGGGACGCACAAACGTCCGTCTTTCCAAAGTAATCCGTCGTCCACAACGAATTGGGAATTCGACCCATCCAGAGCTTCAACCATGATCTGCTTCATGTGGCCATCCATATCCAAAGCCTGCTGAATCCGATTAGCCAGGTCATATTGGACTTCAGTCCAATTCAATAATGCTTCAGCACTTGATTGCTTGTCTACGAAAGAGATCTCCAACGCCTCTAACTCCCGAACAAACCGCTCGTCATGGACCGACAGCCAATTGGCTTGAGCTTGGGTCCGGCGACTCAACGTGTCCACAACTGCATTACCTTTACCAGGCACGTAGTGGATATTGAATGTATAGTCCCCCAAGAACTCCATCCACATACGCTGTCGCATGTTTAGTTCTTTCTGATCTAGCAAATACTTCAGGCTCTTGTGATCGGTATAGATATCAATCTTCACACCGTACAAATAATGTCTCCACAGCTTCAAGGAAAAAAACACGGCCACTAACTCCAAGTCATGGACCGGATAGTTCCTCTCATGCACCTTCAGCTGTCTCGAGCCAAATGCTATAACGCTTCCATGCTGTAACAACACACACCACAATCCACTGCCTGAAGCATGGCTATAAATCTCAAAACCTTCGGTCCCACACGACAAACTAAGAACTGGTGTCGTGGTCAGCCGACACTTCAACTCCTCAAAAGCTCGCACGCACTCCGGCGTCCAAACGAACTTCTGCTCTGTCCTCGTCAAAGTAGTGAGAGGTAACACTATCCGCGAGAAGTTCTCCACGAAGCGCCTATAATAGCTGGCAAGCCCCAGAAAGCTCCGGACTTCCGCCACCGTAGAAAGCTCAGGCCACTATCGTATCGCAACAATATTTGCCGGATCCACTACAATACCCTCTCCACTCAATATATGACCGAGGAATGCCATTGAGGACAACCAAAACTCGCATTTCGAGAACTTCGCGTACAATTGATTCCTCCTTAGCGTCTTCAAAACCAAATGAAGATGCCTGAAGTGATCTTCCTCACTATGCGAGTACACCAATATATCGTCGATGAAGACGATCACAAAATGGTACAAGTACTCCCTAAATGTCTGGTTCATCAAATCCATGAACACTGACGGCGCATTAGTCAGCCCAAATGGCATGACCGTAAATTCGTAATGCTCGTATCTTGTACTGAACGCTATCTTTGGGATATCACTCTCCCTTATCCTAAGCTGATAGTAACCGGACTTGAGATCCAACTTAGAGTACACCGTCGACCCGACCAACTGATCAAAGAAGATCATCAATCCTTGGGATTGGGTACTTGTTCTTTTCCGTTAGCTTGTTTAACTCCCGATAATCAATACAAAGTCTCAAGCTCCCGTCCTTCTTCTTTACGAAGAGGACTGGTGCGGTCCCAGGTGATGAACTTGGACGCACAAACCCTTGCTCCAACAACTCTTGAAGTTGACCTTCAGTGGTTGCGACGACGGCCCCCAAGTGGACGGCGGCCCCAAAGTTGTTGATGACGGCACGCTAACGGAAGACCCTCCTTCGTCTCCAACAAAGGACTCGCGTCGCCGTGGTGTTCGTATGGAGCGGCGCTACAATTTCCGCCCTCGGCGCAAGACAAATATATAGTTAACTTTATCTTATTATTAGTATGCTATTTGGGATATTTTATTGTGGGCTGCATGTAGCCATATTGTGTGTTATTTTTATTTTATTTTGGGCTACATATAGCCAAAACTTGTTGGTAAGCCTATATATAGGCATGTATGCTTTATTTTAACTTAAGTTGAATGATAAGAGAAAACCCTAAATCTTTCCTATCTAAGTCTCTCTCCCTCTCTCTCTACAACTCCTAGCCGCCACCCCCACTCCCCCTCTCTCTCTCTAGAAACTTCGGCCAGCACCCCATCTCCCTTATCCAAGCCACCACCACCACACACCCACATCAACCCGGCCTCCTCCTTCTATAGCCGGCCAGCCCCCCTACCTTCTCCACCGAGCAGCCCCTTTGAAGAGAACCGGCAGCCCCCTCCACGTGAAGCTTGACCAGAAAGGCTTCCTTCTACGGCGAAAATCTGAACTTTGGCATGACGCGGCCAAGGCGGGCGATCTATCTCTCCATCCGGCGCGACTCCGGTGGATCCGCTGAAGAGCGGCCCTTCAAAGGTAGTCGGAATCATCTATTCCGACTTGGGTAACGATCCTCTCCACTCACGTGTGCTTCCCTTTAGATGTTCTAGTGGACGGAATAATTTTTGCGTTGGATTTGAATCGTTAGATTCTTCGTGGGTTTTCCTTTGGATTTTGCATCGATCTTAACCGCGTTATTTCCGAAAAGGGTTTGGCGAACCCCGTATTTTTTGTTGGGAGAGATCTACCATTTTTCGATCGCACTTTGGGTAGATCTCTTTTGGTACAACCTTCGCTCGGTCGGACCCAATATTGGTCCTTTTAGCTTGGGAGAACGTCGGCCTATCGCCGTTCGCTCGACCTTCCCGCGGAGTGGCTATCGTACGTTGGTGAACTGTGATAACACGCTTGCGAGTGCGCTGCGATTGAATCTAGTGCGTGAGAGATTGTGGGTTGAGCGTGGCGTTCGTTTCTTTCCCTTAACCCGTCTAGTGTCCGCGGTAGTGGCCTACATCAAATTTTGGTATCAGAGGGAGGTTCTTGTCAATTTTTTAATTGACACCCTCCCCTCTTTTAGCACGTTAACCTGCACTTGTGTTTGCGCGTTAGTTGTCACAAAAAAATCTCAAAAAAAAAATTATCTTTGGTCTGCCAATAGCGGCGTAGTTTTCTTAATTTTCAGCCAAAAAAATCAAAATAAATTTTTTAATAATCCTCTTTTTATTTTCTGCAAGAAAATCAAAAAAAAAAATTATTTTCCTATAGGCATTAAGCGGGATTAATTCCTTCTTTGGTCTGTCTGAACCTGTTGTCTTCCATTTGCATGCGTACTAGGCTCGGTACGGAATATCCTCCTTCGTCGTCTAATATGGATGATGACCGGGGTGAGGGTCGTCCCCTCGCAGAGATTGAGGAGCTCCGTCAGGATTTCACGGAGCAGTTGACGACCATTAGGGAAGCACTTCACGGATTGGGGTTACCACACGGGGCACCCCGTAATCAACCCGCTCACCCACGGGTGGGAGAGCATCACAACCCTTACCCCCACCCTCCTAATGAGAACGCCCCACGAGCACCGTACGAGTTTGACCTTACTCGGGCCGTCCGAGTCAAGCCACCATCCTACGATGGTTTAGGAGATCCCCAAGTCTTCCAGGACTGGAACATGGAGATCGAATGTTATTTCGAGTGGTATACCCTGAACGACGTGGATAAGGTGCGAGTAGCGAGAATGAAGTTGCTAGGGCGCGCTAAGATATTTTGGCTGAATGAGGAGCGGCGTATGAGGGTCGAGAATGGAGCGTTGCCCATAGGCTGGGATGCAATGAAGGCTAGGCTAACGGAACAGTACGTCCCTACTTACCATCGGACACAAATGTTCGATGATTTAGCCACCCTTAAGCAAGGGACTAGGTCGGTGTCTGAGTATATGAGTTTGATGAAGGACATGATGGTTAGGTGTGACATGAGAGAGATGCCCGAGGTCACCCTCTCCAGGTTCCGTAAGGGACTAAACCCGAACATCCAAGGAAAGCTTCTGCGTCATGGTCACACCGATTTGCACACCACTTTCAACGCTGCCTTAGATATTGAGCAGCACAACGCGCTTAAGGGCAAGTCTCGCTCGTTTCAAAAGGGGAAGTCCATTTTAGGGCCGCCTCCCTCCGCCACCTATAAGGCTAAAGGAAAGTATCAGTCCCCCGACTCGACCTCCATAGTCGTAACGGCTAGGAATGATAGAAACCCCTCTGGTGAGAGAGTCCCGGTGGGTCGAGTCAACAGAACGAATGCCACCTGTTACGCTTGCGGGGTCCAAGGGCACTATGCTAGTGATTGTCCTACTACACCCAGACCATTAGCCCTATTAGATTCCACCGGTGGGGCCGACGACATAACTTACGAGGCGGGCGAAGAGAGCGAGTCGGACGGAGTGCCTAGTGATATGGAGGATGACACCCGTATGATGGTTATGAGGTGTATCCTGGCGACCCCTCGAGCGTTAGACGATTGGAATAGGACGAACATTTTCACGTTGAATTTTAAGAGTGGTGAAAAATGGTGTAGGTTGATCATCGATAGCGGTAGTTGCATGAACGTAATTTCTGAAGCCGCGGTGAGACGAATGTCTCTTGTTGCCGAGCCACACCCTCACCCTTATAAAGTGGCATGGGTAGACAAGTCGTCCCTCCCTGTGACGAAGCGATGCTTGGTACCCCTTACCATCAAAGCTTATTCTGAGCAGATTTGGTGTGACGTGATCCCTATGGATGCGTGCCACGTCTTGTTGGGTCGCCCTTGGTTGTATGATCATGACGTCACCCACTTTGGGCGGGCCAACACTTACGAGTTTAAATTTAATGGCCGAACCATCCTCTTAAAACCCGCCCCGCCGAAAGATCCTTCGGCCCCCTCGAAGGATACGGTCGTCCTGGTCGAGAAGAAGACGTTGAGCCTGATAGGGAGGAAAGAATTGAAGCGTACTACCCTTGTAGATGGGGTCCTCTATGCATTAGTGTGCCTACAAGTTAAGGAAGACGCAACCCCTTTTGAGGACTTGCCGTCGGCGTTGAGAAAACTCCTAGAAGAGTTTGTGGATGTGTACCCGGAAGAGCTACCGGCTGAATTACCCCCGTTACGGGAAATCCAACATGCCATTGATTTCATTTCGGGCTCCTCATTGCCCAACCTCCCGCATTATCGGCTAAACCCCTCCGCGCACTTAGAGTTGCAAGCCCAGATCTCGAATTTATTGCCAAAGGGTTTTATCCGCCACAGCAAGAGCCTGTGTGCCGTGCCCGCCTTACTTGCCCCCAAGAAGGACGGCTCTTGGAGGATGTGTGTGGATAGTAGAGCTATTAATAAAATCTCTATTAAATATCGCTTTCCCATCCCTCGCTTGGATGATTTATTGGACATGTTAGCCGGTGCCACGATTTTTTCGAAATTGGATCTTAGGAGTGGCTACCATCAGATCCGAATTAGGGAAGGTGACGAGTGGAAAACCGCCTTTAAGTCTAAGGAAGGGCTCTACGAGTGGTTAGTTATGCCGTTTGGACTTTCCAATGCGCCGATCACGTTTTCGAGGATGATGACCCACGTCTTCCAACCCTATATGGGAAAATTCATCGTGGTATATTTTGACGATATCTTGGTATTTAGCACCTCCACGATTGATCATGAGTCACATTTAAGAACCATCCTTACCACGCTGAGATTGGAAAAATTATTCGTGAACATTAAGAAGTGTACCTTCCATGTGACATCGGTTGAGTTCCTCGGTTATATTGTGAGTTCGGAGGGGATCCACGTAGACCCCAGGAAAGTGCAAGCCATTAGAGATTGGCCCGAGCCCGCCAACATTCGGGATGTTAGGAGTTTTCACGGGCTCGCTACATTTTATCTGCGATTTATTAAGGATTTTAGTAGCATTATGACCCCTATTACCGAGTGCATGAAAAAGGGCGAATTTACATGGACGAACTCAGCCGCTGCGGCGTTCCAATTAATTAAATCGCGCATGTTGGAAGCCCCCCTTTTGCGACTACCGGATTTTACCAAGGTTTTCGAGTTATCATATGATGCGTCTGGAGTGGGAATTGGTGGAGTGTTGAGTCAGGAAGGCCACCCTGTGGGGTATTTCAGTGAGAAACTAGCAGGTCCAAAATTAAATTATTCCAATTATGATCGGGAGTTTTACGCGGTTATTCGTTGCCTCCAACATTGGCGGCATTATTTACTTCCTAAGGAGTTTGTCATCTTATCCGATCATGAAGCGCTAAGGTTTCTTAACTCTCAAACTAAGGTTAGTCCTAGACATGCCAAATGGGTCTCCTATCTACAGGAGTATACTTTCATTATCAAACACCTCAAGGGGACTCTCAACCGCGTAGCCGACGCCCTTAGTCGTGTTTCGTTATTGCTCTCCATGCTAGAAGTAAAGGTGATTGGCTTCGATAGGATTAAGGACGAGTACGTCCACTGTCCAGATTTTAAGGATATCTATTTCGCCACCCAAGATGACTCGCCGACAACCATTACTTCTTTTTACATTCGGGACGGCTACTTATTTAACCATTCGAAGCTTTGCATCCCCCGTTCCTCCCTACGCCACTTCATAGTGTGGGAATTGCATGGTGGAGGGTTAGGGGGACACTTTGGTCGTGACAAGACGATCACGTTAGTTGAAGACAAGTTTTATTGGCCCGGTCTTAAGGCCATGGTTAGTAAGATCGTGGGTAGTTGTCGAGCGTGCCAACTGGCTAAGGGAAACAAAACTAATGCGGGGCTTTATACCCCTCTTCCGATTCCGTCTATTCCTTGGGAAGACGTTAGCATGGACTTCATTCTCGGCCTCCCAATCACATTTCGACGTCACGACTCTATCTTAGTTGTTGTAGATCGATTCTCTAAAATAGCTTATTTTATCGCGTGCAATAAAACCAACGACGCGTCACACGTCGCACAATTATATTTTAAAGAGGTGGTAGGCCATCGAGGAGTTCCGAAGTCTATAGTTACTGATAGGGATGTGAAATTTACTAGTTATTTTTGGAAGACCCTGTGGAGGATTATGGGCACCAAACTTCTATTCTCTTCCGCGTACCATCCGCAGACGGATGGGCAAACAGAAGTTGTGAACAGAAGTTTAGGTAGTTTGCTTCGATGCCTTGTGGGAGACCACAAGGGTACATGGGACCTTATCCCCCCTCATGCTCAGTTGGCATATAATAATTCCAAAAATAGGTCCACGGGTTTGTCCCCGAATGAGATCGTGCACGGTTATAAAGCTCTCGTGCCCCTTGACTTGCTTCTGTTACCGCCGTCGTTTAAGTCAAGTCAATTTGCACAGGACTTTGCCTCTCACATCCATGATCTTCACAAACGCATAAATGAAACGGTTACCACTCAATACGCGTCTTATCAAGTTCATGCCAACGCACATAAGAGAGTGTCTCCCTTGAAAGTGGGCGATTTAGTCATGGTACGTCTCATCCCTGAACGGTTGCCTACGGGCACCTTAAAAAAGTTAGTGGATCGGCGAGCTGGCCCTTTTCGAATTTTAAAATGGTTAGGTGACAATGCTTTTCTTTTGGAACTGCCAACTGATTGGGGTATTTCCCCTGTTTTTAATGTTTCGGATTTAACGTCATATATTGCTCCGCCACTAGAACTATCTTCCTGTCCGTTTAGTTCCACTACAGATTCTCATGGGTATGGGGTTGAGGGGGGTAAGGGCTCTCTCTCTCCGTCGGTCTCCAACGGAGGTACGCTACATGTTGATGATCTAGATTTTCCCCCTTTGCTGCCTAATGCTTTTCCCAGGTTTGCCAGGACCGCCTTTTTGCCAGACAGGATTCTCCAGGATGACGTGTTTCCCACTGCTGATGGCGATGTGCGCCGCTACTTGATCTGCTGGCGTGATCGCCCCGCCTTTGATGACTCTTGGCTCCCGGAAGCGGAAGTGGCTCTCTTGGATGGTGTTCTTCTCCGACGGTATCTTCAAGACAACTCATCGGTGATGAGTCCTTTCAAGCGGGGGAGGATTGGTGGCGACGACGGCCCCCAAGTGGACGGTGGCCCCCAAGTTGTTGATGACGGCACGCTAACGGAAGACCCTCCTTCGTCTCCAACAAAGGACTCGCGTCGCCGTGGTGTTCGTATGGAGCGGCGCTACAATTTCCGCCCTCGGCGCAAGACAAATATATAGTTAACTTTATCTTATTATTAGTATGCTATTTGGGATATTTTATTGTGGGCTGCATGTAGCCATATTGTGTGTTATTTTTATTTTATTTTGGGCTACATATAGCCAAGACTTGTTGGTAAGCCTATATATAGGCATGTATGCTTTGTTTTAACTTAAGTTGAATGATAAGAGAAAACCCTAAATCTTTCCTATCTAAGTCTCTCTCCCTCTCTCTCTACAACTCCTAGCCGCCACCCCCACTCCCCCTCTCTCTCTCTCTAGAAACTTCGGCCAGCACCCCATCTCCCTTATCCAAGCCACCACCACCACACACCCACATCAACCCGGCCTCCTCCTTCCATAGCCGGCCAGCCCCCCTACCTTCTCCACCGAGCAGCCCCTTTGAAGAGAACCGGCAGCCCCCTCCACGTGAAGCTTGACCGGAAAGGCTTCCTTCTACGGCGAAAATCTGAACTTTGGCGTGACGCGGCCAAGGCGGACGATCTATCTCTCCATCCGGCGCGACTCCGGTGGATCCGCGGAAGAGCGGCCCTTCAAAGGTAGTCGGAATCATCTATTCCGACTTGGGTAACGATCCTCTCCACTCACGTGTGCTTCCCTTTAGATGTTCTAGTGGACGGAATAACTTTTGCGTTGGATTTGAATCGTTAGATTCTTCGTGAGTTTTCCTTTGGATTTTGCATCGATCTTAATCGCGTTATTTCCGAAAAGGGTTTGGCGAACCCCGTATTTTTTGTTGGGAGAGATCTACCATTTTTCGATCGCACTTTGGGTAGATCTCTTTTGGTACAACCTTCGCTCGGTCGGACCCAATATTGGTCCTTTTAGCTTGGGAGAACGTCGGCCTATCGCCGTTCGCTCGACCTTCCCTCGGAGTGGCTACCGTACGTTGGTGAACTGTGATAACACGCTTGCGAGTGCGCTGCGATTGAATCTAGTGCATGAGAGATTGTGGGTTGAGCATGGCGTTCGTATCTTTCGCTTAACCCGTCTAGTGTCCGCGGTAGTGGCCTACATCATTCAGCTCCTCCATTTCCTTAGGCACTAGCCGATACGGAGATCGTGACACAGGCTTCGCACCTGGTACTAGCGCAATCGTGAAATCTATCTCCCGTTGAGGCGGGGCTCCAGGAAGATCGGTGGGGAACACATCAGGGTACTCATCTACCACTGAAATACTATCCAATGTAGTCTTCGGCTTTGCAACCTCCACTAGTGTAAAGAATAGCTCTGCACCAGCACGAACCGCCTTCACCACCTGAAGAGCAGACATCAACATCTTGCTCAACCATTTCAAGCCCGTAAAAGTCGTCTCACGACTTGCTCCAAACTTGACTTCCTTGCGAACGCAATCAATATAGGCTTGCTGCTCCGAGAGCCAGTCCATGCCAAATATAATGTCGAACTCCACTAGCGGTAGTAATGACGCTAGCAGATCGAACTCTTGATTCCCAATGCAATTCATAACACCGCAGATTTTATCCGTGCGCATCGAACACCCATTCGGTAACAACACATCCAACTTGTCCTTCGTCATCGAAGAAGGTACTCCGATGCGCGATATGAATCCTTCGGATAAGAAGGAGTGTGAAGCTCCCGTATCAAAGAGTGCTCTTGTCATATTCTCACAAATCAAAACAAATCCTAAACAAGCAGTGGTAAGATAACATACACATAATAAGTATTTAAAGAAATTTAACTTGCTACAAATTTAAATCGTACCTTTCACCACGTCCGCTTGTTTGATGGCCTCCTGTTGGCCAAGATTATACACCCTTGGTTTAGCCGGAGCATAATGAGACGCGGTTGACTCCACCTCCTTGCCCTTCTCTTCTTAAGTTGCTCCCGACTTACTTTCAAACTTGGGACGTCCGCTCCAGCAGTCACGGGAAAAGTACCCCAGTTTCCCACAAGTACAACATGCACCTGGGGTCCGACCCGTAGTCGCACCAGAAGCACTGGAAGAAGGAGCTGGACCCGAAGTCCTAGCCTTCTTAAAGAACTTACGGTACCCAGACTTTGAGTTAGCCGACACCTTGAACTCAGACTACTTATCACCCAAGCTTTTCTTCGCTTGAACATTCTTCATGTCCTTCTCCAAGGACCAGGCTATGTTGACCAGGGTCAAGAAGCCCTACGTCATCGGCCCCGAGAGTAGTAGCCTCAAGTCATCTCTCAGACCTTCATAGAATCGGTTTGTCTTGCGCTCCTCATCAGCGATGGTGGAGCTAGCATACCGACCCAACCGAGTGAATTCGTGGAGATACTCATCCACGCTACTCTCTCCTTGTACCAACCTATGGAACTCATTCTCCAAAGCTATCCTCTGAGTCGAATGGAGGTACCTATCCAAGAACAGTCTCGAGAACTCCTCCATCAAGACGTCTATAAGTTGCCTTCCTCTCAATAGATGCAGCTCCAGACCCTCCCACCACAGCCTAGCGTCTCCATCCAACAGGAATGTAGCTATAGTGGTCATCTGCCACTCCTCTGTCTCCGCCGCTGTCAAGATTCTCTTCACACAGAAGATCCAGTCCTCAGCTTGAGATGGGGTTCCCAATCCCGAGAATACCGGAGGATTAAAGCTCATGACATGTTTGAGTTGTCTCTCAGTTGCCCTCCTTGGCACCAACGGTTCCACTACTACCTGCTCCACTCTTCTCGGCTCAACCTCTAGAAGAGGTACCTGCTCCATCGCATGAGTGGGCTGCTGTATTTGCCTTGCAGGCTGTGCATTGATCATGGCAAACAATGCTTCGGCCACCAATAGTATGGTCTCAGCCGATGGAGGTGTTGTAGGAGAATCATTTTGTGCACTACTAGCCTCAGAAACTCGGCGTTCCGACGACCCAGCACCGCTTATGGTCACCTATAGTGGTACAAAACATCGTTAAGCGACCAAACAAAATTGCAAAACACAATTATAGGAACACGTAGGTTCCTCAAACACGTATATTTTAATTCCTAAGTGGACATTCATGAGTTCTTTTCCTGTTATAACGATGGCACACACACATATGCTCCCCACCCCTTAAAATAATTCGCCCACGAATTCATTTTAAGCCTGACAGAAACCAGTAGTTTGATACCAAATTATAACACCCCTATCCCTCGGATAGCATATAGCAGTAGGTCCGGCCGGGGCCCGACGCCATATACCACAAATGGACCGGGTGGTTACTCAATGGAAACCATCCAACCAATCCAACGTCCTACGCAGAGTCATTCTAGTGAAAGCAATTAAAAGTTGCATTAAAAAAACGAAACCAACACTAGCATGAATGTCCACAACAAAGCCAACAGGAATGAAGTAGAAATACACAAGTACTGGTCTTATGGCCTTACAATTGTTTTCCTCAAATTACATATTTTTCAAACCTCGGCACGCAGGACAGTCATATATGAATAAACGAAAACACTCAAAATTAGGCCTTCGAGGGCCGGCTCAGCAACTTGGACGTTAGCCCGCTATTTACCACTCGTCTCCGCAACACATGCAAGCACAATCCACCGCAGCGGTGGCAAACCCAAGCAACGGTCAGCAATGCTGACCAAATTATAACGATCCCTCCCCCAATTCGGGGCGGCGATGCTCCTTCCATGCAGTTTATTAGAATAACCAAGCAGTATATATATACATTGCATCACAGGCATTGACACGCACGACCACACGCCCCGTGCACTCAGGGCATATTCTCGGTGAACCTGTCAATGTCACGTCAATTTAAGCCATAGACACCCCGGTCTCACCGCCGCCACTTTGACGGCCAAACTATGAGCATTTTTTCTTCCCGGCATGGGTCACGTCAATTTAAGCAATAGACCGCCGAAGACCCTCATCTATGCCAACGGCTCACACCGAACGACATAGAGCGGGTACGGTTCCGTCTAACCCTTGCTCAAATCGCAACGACAATTTAAGCCATATGTGTGGGTCAAACTTCTCCCGAGTCCCGTTTCTGTTACACACTTCACATAACCCGGTTATGTTCAAGTAGGCTCCCAGGCCACTAAGTTGGCAGAATCACGCATCTGCCAAGTATTTCGGGTGCACCTTGGGGTTACTCCCCAAGGCTCCCTGTTGCAATCTACCACGTAGAAAACCCGAAAAACAAACTTTCGCACGAAGTCTTCTCCGGCCATTTATGCAATGCAATATCACTGATCCAAACCAACTTGTCCGGGTAGGCTTCACACATCATGCCTATATTCATTCTCCATTACGGACTCTACATGTACACAATAAGGACTATTCATGTCTACCGGAAGGAACGCCTCAAACTCACCGCAAACTCGCGAGAGCGGGCTTCCCTATGCAAAAGAAGTAAAGCTTCACATGCTCATGTAGAGAATCGTTACCCTAGCGTTCTTCCTTGGCAACATGGAAATGTAAGCGGATGAAAAGCACCGCACTCTCCTTACCTCCGTAGATAAAAAGTCGATTCGCGATTTGGAGCTCCGAAACTCCGCCGGTGTCCAGATCTAGGCTTCTTCTTTCTCCTTTGCTCTCCCCTCTATCTAGACTTAGAAAGAGAACCACTCTAGTGAAATGAGGGTTTCAAAGGCCCAATCCCGGGTATTTCCCAGTAGGAACAACCCCCAACCGTCGAATCCCAAAATAAGGAAACAAACGGCTACGATTCGTAGCTGAAATGTAAAACCTGTGTCGAACACGCCCTACGACCCACTCGTGTCCAAGGTCGTGTCCCTCATTCGCCGTCAAAATCGACGCGTCTCGAAAAACAAATAGGAATCCGACATGCACGTGTTTGACCTGACACGACCGTGTTCTCGGGCGTGTTCCCCCATACACATAGGACCAACACCAACCCGAGACTCACACGGGTCTTGGACACGCCCATGTCCTATTTAACACGCCTGTGTCAAACTCGAACACGCCTGGGCTCCGGGCCGCGTTCACTGTATCGACACTTCGTCGAGCGCAGTTCGTCGACCACCCGATACGGCCTTGGACACGCCCGTGTCCTAGGCCATATTCCCTGTCTCGATACATCATCGAGCAAAAATGTCGTCTTCCCGGGCCGATCGTCGACACGAGTTCGACATGCCCTGAGACACGGCCGTGTCTCAGGCTGTGTTCGCTGCTCGATGATCGTCGACTCCAAAATTCATCGACCTCTCGGCCAAATTGTCTACTCGAGCCTGACATGCCCTGGTACACGGCCGTGTCCTAGGCCGTGTGCCCCCTGCCAAATTCCAAATTTGGCCCAAAATGGCTCCCGTCGCTATTTTGAGTTTCGGGGCGTTACATATACACGGCCCGGCTCACAACCCACGCAGGACACGACCTGGGATACGCCCGTGTCTCAGACCATGTTCGAAGTCTCAACGATCGTCGACTGCCTTCTTGTCGACTTCGGGGAAAATTCGTCGAATAAGTGCACGACATGGCCTTGGACACGCCCGTGTCCCAGTCCATGTTCACTATCTCGACACTTCATCGAGCACAGTTCGTCGACCACCCGAGGTCTGCATCGAACCCGAGCACGACACGGCCATGGACACGCCCGTGTCATAGGCCGCGTTCCCTATCTCGACACTTTATAGAGCAAAATTCATCGACTTCATGTGCTCTCGATGAACCCGAGCAGGACACGGCCTTGGAAACGCCCGTGCCCCAGGCCGTGTGACCCTTACCAAGACCCAAACTTGGCTCTCGACGTTGTTCGTCCCTATTTCGAAATTTGGGGCATTACAACTCTCTCCCCATTAAAAGAATTTCGTTCCGAAATTATAAAAAGTAAAAGGTACACAAAACTTAAGATATACCTGAATAGAAAAATTCTATATATTCCTCCAGCATGGTCTGTTCTTGCTCCCATGAGAGCTCCTCACGACTGCAGTTGTCCCATTAGACTTTTACGAGTTTGACCTCTTTGTTATGCAACTACCGAATTTCTGAATCCTCTATAGCAATTGGACGGACTCGCGTCCTTAAGTCTTCCTCTATCAGCAATGATGCCAATTCGATCACCACACTGGCCTCTACTAAGGCTTTCCTCAAGACGTAGACATGGAAAACGTTTTGTAATCCACTCAGCTCCGTGGACAACGCTAACCGGTACGCTGCTTCTCCCACCCGTTCTACTTCCTCGAAAGGTCCCAAAAACCTCGGACTTAACTTCTTGAGTCGGCGATTCTGTTAAACGCCTTTGAACGGCTTGATCTTTAAATAGACCCAATCGCCTACCGCGAACTCCAGCTTCCTGTGGCGAGCATTAAAATATTTTACTTGCCGATCTTGAGCCACCTTCATGGACTCTTGAATGGTTCGCACCAACTCACATGCATCAGCTACCACTTCTTTTCCCAAAATTTTGGTGTCTCCCGCCTCTGTCCAAGACATCGGTGTTCGACACTGCCTCCCATACAAAGCTTCATATGGCGCCATCTTTATTCTCGCTTAGTAACTGTTGTTATAAGCGAACTCTACCATGAAGAGGTGATCCTCACACTTTTTGCCAAAGTCAAGAATGCACATTCTCAGCATATCCTCCATAGTACGGTTTGTTCTTTCGGTTTGCATGTCAGTTTGAGGATGGAAAGCCATAATGAACTTTAGCTTCGTGCACAGACTCTTCTGAACCAACCTCCAGTCCTTGAACATGAAACATCCATCGCGATCACTAATTATTCTATTAGGGATCCCATGTAGTCGCACAATGTTGCGCACATACAACTCTACCAGCTTCTCCACGCTGTAAACCTTCTGATTTCGGATAAAGTGAGCCACCTTGGTTAAGCGGTCCACAATCACTCAAATCGCGTCGTTACCCTACTGCAACCTAGGTAACCCATGCAAAAAGTCCATGAAGATGTCATCGAATTTCCACTCGGTGATTGGAAGAGGCTTCAGGAACCCGCCCGGCTTCTGACACTCGGCCTTCAACAAGGCACAAGTTTGGCATCGATTCACGTACAAAGCTACGTCCCACTTCACTCCAGGCCACCAAAAGGATTTCTTCATATTCAGGTACATCTTTGTACTGCCCAGGTGAATGGAGAAATTTATGAAGTGAGCCTCAAACATCAACTCCTCACAGATCTTGCCGAACTGCGGTACACAAATTCTTCCATCCTTCCTCAGAATCCCATCAATCAACTCCGAGGCGCCGCTCTCGCCCGTTTGAGCTTCCACTACGTAAGGCTGAAACTCTATGTCCAAACGAGTTGCTTCCCAAATACGATCAGACAAATCATTCTGCATTTCAATCCAGTTAAACCGAGCCATGCTAGACTCGCCTCTTGCTACACATTCCATGCCAAGGGACTACCAGTCCAACATCAGCCGCTCATCATGAGCCTCAATGCAATTCCCTTGCCCAGAGCATTTCCTACTCAAGGAATCTGCCACCACATTGGCTTTGCCTGGCGTATACTGAATCGCCACCTCGTAGTCTCCAAGGAACTCGACCCACATGCGCTGCCGTATATTCAAGTCCTTCTGATCTAGGAGATACTTCAGTCTTTTGTGATCCGTGAAGATCTCCACCTTCGCACCATAAACATAGTGCCGCCATAATTTCAACGCGAAAATTACTGCTGCCAACTCCAAGTCATGACGGGGTAATTCCTCTCGTGGAGCTTCAGTTGCCTAGACCCATAAGATATCGCATTGTCATGTTGCACCAATACGCAACCCAAACCGCATTCTGATGCCTCACTGAAAATTTGAAATCCTTCGGTCCCTTTCGGTAGACTTAGGATTGGAGCTGTCATCAGCCTTTCCTTCAGTGTCTCGAATGCCGGATTGCACTCCTAAGTACACATAAACTTCTGATCCTTCCGAGTTAGAGATGTGAGGGGTAGAGCTATCCACAAAAAGTTTTCTACGAATCTTCTATAGTACCCGGCTAGTCCAAGAAAACTTCAGACTTCCGCCACGGTTCTCAAAATTGGCCAATCTCTGATGGCTTCCACATTTGTTAGATCTACTGCCACCCCATCCCCACTAATCACATTGCTCAAAAATGCCACCTTCTCTAGCCAGAACTCGCACTTTGAGAACTTTGCATAAAGCTGGTTCTCTCTCAATATTTGCAAGACTACTCTCAAGTGAGTCTCATGCTCTACCTCCGATTTGGAGTAAACCATAATGTCGTCAATAAAGTCAACTACAAAAGAGTCCAAGTATTCCCGAAATACTCGATTCATCAAATCCATGAAGACAAATGGTGCGTTCATCAGCCCGAACGACATCACCGAGAACTCAAAGTGACCATTCCTCGTACCAAATGCTGTCTTGGGTATGTCCTCATCTCGAATTCGCAACTGATAGTATCTTGACTTCAAGTCCAACGTTGAATACACCACCGACCCCACCAACTGAATGAATAGGTCGTCTATCCAAGGAATCAGATACTTATTCTTGACCGTCAATTATTCAACTCTCGGTAGTCTATGCACAACCGCATACTACCGTCTTTCTTTGTCACGAACAACACAGGCCCACTCCATGGTGAAGAAATTGGTCTGATATACCCCTGCTCCAATAGTTCCTGCAACTGTACCTTGAGTTCGGCCAACTCCTTTGGTGCCATCCTAAACGAAGGACGTTACACCGGCCTAGTCTCTAGCACTAACTCAATCGAGAAATCGATCTCCCATCTAGGAGGTGTTCTAGGAAATTCATCTGAAAACACATCCTTGAACTCTACCACTACGGGCACTTCCCCAAGTGAAAACTTTGAAAGGCAAACCTCCAATAATGCTACAAGAGCTACTCCACCCTGGTTAACTGTCTGCACTAACTGCATAGCCGAAATTAGGAAACAGGCCACTCCATTAAGGCCATCAAACTTGACTTCTGTCTGCCCTTCGCTTCTTAGGGTCACCACCTTGGATAGGAAATCAATACTGGCACGCTGCTCCGCTAGCCAGTCCATTCCCAATATCACATCAAACTCGACCAATGGTAGGACCGCCATTATTAACACAAAGTCAACTCCGCCTAGCTCCCAACAAATGCACCATTTCTCCCCGGTGGTCATGGATGACACATTGGGCATGAGCCCCTTCAACTATGCGTCCGTTGAGAACGACTCAACTCCAATCCTCCGGATGAAGCTTTCCGCAAGGAAAGAGTGCAACGCTCCCGTATCAAACAATACCCTAGCGGGGTATCCCAAAACTAACACAAAGCCTAAAACATAGACATCAAATATAATGGTCTGAAAGTATGAGGCACAAGGTTAAACTTAAACTTCCTCATACCTTTCACCACATCGGGTTGGCAAATCGCTTCCTACTATCCAAGGTTGTAAGCCCTTGGTTGCACCGGTTGGAACCGAGAAGCACTAGACTCCGCCATCTTCCTTTTCTCTGCAGCGCTGTGGCTGGAGCGCACAGTCTGCTCCTGCCTGGCCTCCTGTCCGCACCTCCTTGATTACAAAAACGAGCAATATGCCCCACCTTACAACAATTTAAGCATGTCAGTGGTCCCTTAGAGTGAGACCCTCTGGACATCCATTTACTTTTCTCACTGGAATTTAATGGGTGAGGCTTTTTCTTCCACCCATTCCCTTCAGACTTTTCTTGGGATTGAGATGGCTTCCCTTCCCCTTGATTGGGCACAAGTCCCTTATGATGTTGGCTTCGCTCTAGATCACTCTCCAACGTCCTGGCAGCCTCAACCAACTCATTTAAACCAGCTCACTTCATGGCGATGAGGGGTTGCCTTCGATTCTCCCTCAGTCCCTGGTAGAAGAGGTTATCCCTCTCTTCATCTTCTTCCTTTGTTGTTCCTGAATAATGATCCAACATAGTGAACTCCTGCACATACTCGTCCACCGTCTTATCCCGCTGCACCAAGTGCAAAAACTGTCTTTGGAGGGCCAACCTTGCCGAAATAGGAATGTACTTTTTCAGGAAAACATTCCCAAACTCTTCCACAGACGGGGTGCGTCTAGGAAACTGGCGGCTGCTATGACTCACCCACCACAACTTTGTATCTCCCTCTAACATGAAAGCCTCAAACTCAGATTTCTTCTCCTCTGGCATCTCTTCCGCCCTCAGAAGTTCTTGCATCCGTGCCCAGCAATCCTCCGCATCAGTCGGCGTACCAACTCCCTTGAACGTTGGGGGATGGAAGCTCAGAAAATACTTCATCTGCTGGTCTCCATGCCAGACAACCACCCTTTCTACCAAAGGCTTTGCTCGCATGGCTTCTCCGTCCGACACGGCCATCGCCGTATCCGGTGTTGAAGGAGTTGCTACCTGAGCAACATGGGTTGTAACTTGCGCTGCCGCTGTAGCTTGGGCTGCCACCATTACTTCTGCAAGCATGCGATAGAAATCGGCCGGGTTTACAACCATGCCCAACGGACAATGAGCGGTGGCGCTGCTCGCCGAAAGCCCTTCTCGTGGTCTCGACGTACCGCCTTGTTGCTTGCACTCTTACGACAAGCAAGGAAATAAGGAATCAGTCTCTTACTCGCAAGACTCAAACATAAGGACACTCATGGTCCCACATTACTCCTATGTGGATAACTTCTATATGCACTGGCCTTGAATCTAACCTGGCTCTGATACCAAATTGTAACACCTCCCCTGTAATGACCGTATAATATGTGTCCGGCAGTGGCCCCACAACAAACAGATGTCACAGCTTTAGCATTAAAAGATGATATAACTACCCATTTTCAAAACCCCATAAAGTTAACATCAATAACAATGTGCATAAACACTCCTAAACTACCTCGGCATGCAAGCCGAAAAACAAAAACATCAAACATACAGAGCAACCAAAAATATAGCTAGTTCAAAATTGGAAACACTTCATGAGGCTTAGGTCCTTTTGGCCTGCGAGCTAGCTCCTTCTTGCGATCCCTGCCCTGTAAAAATTTGGTTGTAACGTGGGTCAGCAAAGGCTGACCTCATGTAAGACCCCTCCCCCTTACCACGGAGTTAACACGGTCTTATGCCCAGAACCACCATCTTACGGTGGCACTAACACACGGTTTAGTCGACACCTCAACACGCCGATTATGCCGGCTATAACGATCATGTAACCTGTTGGACAAAAGAGAGAAAGAAGTGAAAGTAGTATGAAGTAACCACTAATCCACAAGTCACAGCACAATCATATAATAAATAAGAGTACATCAGTCCAACATGAGTTATATAAAATAAAAAAAGGGGCTTATGCCCAGTACCTAATGACAAATATCTCTCTCATAAATGACAACAAGCGGAAGCTACACTATCCTCAGAAGACTCGTCCCCCTGACGTCGGGCTGCAGTAGTAGTAGTAGTAGTAGTAGTAGGTGGTGGTGGTATTAGCTCCTCACGTCCGGACACCTCGTCCTGCTGGTGCTCCATCGCTCGTAACCAAGAAATGACCTATAGTAGACCAACCAAGGTTTATTATCCCAAAATAATTATAATCTGAATGTTTATTTTAATCCTCCTGCGGTCCTAGTAATATATACTATCTCAGATAGGCGTAACCCATGACCTACTATCACCCATAAAGTACGACGTTCAATTTTTTGGCCAAAGTGACCCTAACCATTTATCATGGGATGGTATGATATATGATATTGATTATGTGGAGTTTTCACCATTTTTCTAAATCATATGACCCTAAATTAAATCCTTTAATTACGTGGCCTATGTCACTTTATATAAGAAGTACTATATCAGATGATCCCCCTGGTCTAATAACTTTTCTTGATGATCATCTAAGCTAACTCTGACAGGTTTCCAAGAATTGTAATTTTCCCTTTTATATTTCCATTTAAATTTTATTTAAAGATAAATCCATGAATTGGCCACTTTACAAATGAAGTACATTAAATATGTTTCTAAAAATTCCAAGAACATTACTGCATATGTAAATTGCTGAAATAATACCAAATACAAAATTTCATAACCCTATACAGTAATTTGGTTCACCAAAACTCAAATGTCAAATATAACAAAAATGACATTTATGCGATTTTAAATCAATAAATGCATCCAAAAATATTAAGAAAATTACACAAGGTCAAAAGCACATAATAAAATCATTGGAAAGTTTTTCATAATATTTCTATTGTAATTTACATTATTTTTAAATAATTTCCATAAAGGGAAAAATTGTAAATTCCATATAATTTAAAAATATATTCTTCAAACAGACCCATAAAATTTTCCAGGGGTTAAATATGACTGTCTTGAGGTCTTATAAAAATATGAAAATTTTATCTCACCAATAACTCCATTATCAAATTTTTATCTTTAAATGGCCTAATATTCAAAAAATACCAAATAATGGGATTTTTGATCCTAAAAATCACATTACTTCTGTTGAAGGTATATTTCACCCCAATAATCCTCTTACCAAGATTTCATAGGCTTGTAATGTTCCAAATGGGCTAAGTCCCCATTATATAGATTTTTTCTAAGGGCACCCCAAGCCTACATTCATCACACACATGCAGGTGGGTTTACCCAACATGCATAGGCCCAAAGAGGCTGAAATTTTTATCATGGGATTGTATTGACCCAAAGGCCGTGCCACCATGATTTGGGGCCATTTGGAGTTGTATTCCTCCATATATTCAATTAATTTTATTATATGTATTTTCACAAAAACTATAGGAAAATTTCTCCCAAAAATTCTCATTTTTTTACAGGATCTAACTTTGAACTAATAAAGCACATACCCAAAATTTTGGGTCATGTGGACTGTTGGTTTGGCATGGGCATTTAATTAAATTTCTGCCCTATCCTAGGAACAGTCCTAGTAGATTAGTCCTACAGGCAGCCCTACTACTCCAAATCTCAAGTTTAGAGTGGCACATTGAAGGTAAAACTTATGACTACAATTTTCATTTTGATGTCTGGATCTGAATTCTCTTTAAGAGGCCTATTTTTAGCATGCAAGGAATGTGTAAAAATATGAAATTTAATTTACAGTTCACGTTAATATAATTCATTTAATCATATCAAATCAGATGGATGGCATCCGTTCATCCCCACGTGGCCAACAACTGCGATTTCTTCTTCCTGGGCCATGTTTGCTGGCAATTTCTGGCCACCTTGGCCGGCACCACCGCCGGCGATTATTGTCACCACCTTCATTGAGGTGGTGGCTAGCGTTTCCCGGCGGTGAGGCTGCCGGAGGCGGCTCCTCCGGCGATCCCGAGCAAGAAGAAAAAGCTCGGATTTTTTCTCTCTGCTCACATGGTTTCGGGCTCAATTCAGCCCGATGTCTCTCCTAGTCGATCTAGAATTCTAGTATGGTGAGAGGTGAGGTGAAACAAACCGAAATTGAGGCTTGGCGGCGAGTTTGGCGGCGGTGAGCTATGGCCGAGCTTGGTCCATCGAGTCCTGCCCGTTTCCTTGTTTCTCCAGCAAAAGCAGTGCTCCAGATGTCGATTTCCACTCGCCTGAGCTCACTGAAGGTGATGGTGGGTTTGCTTTTGGCTGGCGGTGAGTGTGGGAGAAGTTGTAGTTAAGGGTGGCGGGGGGGGGGGGGGGGTGGCCGACCAAGCTTTGGTATCTCCTCCAGGCCACCAGATGTCCCCAAAACCTTCCACTTTGCAGGAATATCTCTGAGAATCTCAGCCAGCTGCTTGGGCAGGGAGAAGGAGGGCCACATGGCCACCATTTCCTTTCTCCCTCTCTTCTCTCTCCTCTTTTCCCCCAAAAATTCCAATTTTACCCCCATACATGTGTCCTCTCTACTAATTCAGAGGGGTAGGGGCAGTCCTTGGCCTCTTGGGCTGGTCATGAGAGTTGACTAATGAACCTAGCCCATGGGGAGTGGGGTTGGTTCATTTTTTTTCCCAAATTTGGGCTTCAAGTTGACTATGTTGACTTTTAGGGTTGACTTGGTCAACTTGATGAGTGGGCTGACCCCATCTGAAGGTCATGGGCCTTATGACACCACCCAACATGGGTTGGGCCATGGTGGTGACCCACTTGGACTATTTGGGCCTTTAGGTGTGGGTTTGACCAATTTAAGACTAGGTTGACTTTGGTCAACTTTAGTCAATTGGTGACCTTGTGATATGGATTATGTTCCCTTAGGTTGGTGTTAGGGTTAGGGATGCAGTGGTGGAATCAATGTGTGGCTAGGACCCCAGTTTGGGGCTGGTCTGACTTAGACTACCTTGGGCCCTATTGTGCGCCCCATGTGACTAAACCCTAATCCCATTGTTCAAACCTAGCCTAAACCCATACCCCACCACATGCCCTAACCCAACCTAAGTAGAGGGGTCTAGTTGCATGTGGGATGTTACACCTCAAACTGTGTAACAAACAGATCTCCTCCCGGTCGCCCCTAACTGACCCCCGGGTACCCCTCCAACCTGCAAGTAAGCACATCGTATACCATATACATAAACAAGTAAAGTACTAGAAGAACAGGCTTGGATGTCTCAAACAACATGCACGTTTTCTATGTTGAACATATAATAAATATGGGCCTACTATGTAGCATGTATGCAAAACCCAGGCTTCACCCAAGACACCCTATCGCGTATGCATCTAGCACATCATCAAACATCTGGGTACTTCCAATTTGCCCATTGGCATTAAGCCTCAAACAAAAAGGGTACTACAATTCCCATAACGACATACAAGCCTCCACACGGAACTCTTGCCAAGGCCCCATCCGCTCATGGTCTTAGACCTGGGCTTCCCTGCAAGCTCTGACTTCTCATGTCAGGATTCTGTCTAACACACTGACCGATTCTAAGGACCCTTGCTGGACCCCACCCACTCATGGCCTCATTTCCCGGGCTTGCTCCATGCTTGACATTTTCGTCAGTCTCACAGAAGGGGACTATGAAAGTGCGAGCTAGATCTGATATACTCTAGGGGGGGTGAATAGAGTATGGTGCTTAAAAACTTTTTACAACAGTTGTTGTAATCTGAGTGAACAGGGAAGCAAATAGTAAATCTAATCACAAAAACTATCTAATCACAAAACAACCTAGTCACAAAATAATCTAGTCACAAACCAATCACAGCCAGAAACAAAAATAAAGACAAGCAACTAGAAGACACAAGGAGCTATAGTGGTTCCCCTAAACTTGGGTACATCCACTCTTCTACCACCGTAGGTAGGAATCCACTACAGGATTAGTTGATCAGGTGTCCTGGGCACCAATGAGCTTTTGATAAGGTGCTCAAAAACCAAACCAGATTTTTTGATCAGGTGTCTTGCCACCAATGAGCTTTTGATAAGGTGCTCAAAATACACACACAAACTTTTGAAGGGAGTTTGAAAAACCCTTTACAAAGGTGGGGATGAGAGAGTGATGGAAGTCTTCTATTTCTCAAAGCAGCTGAGAAGACTATGTGGATATGATGTTGTCAAAACTCCCCCTAAGATCTGTAGTTGTTCAGGAATTGAAGCTTTGCAGTAGGGTGATATGCCTTCAGAAAATTGATCTCCAACAATTGATGATTTCAGCAACAGCTGAAATGTGAGGTGTCTGGAGTCTTGAATGATGATGGCCTTGAACACTTGAATCAAAAGAGATCTGAAGGTTTCAGATTTGTTGATCTCCTTTTGGTGATGGTGTTCTTGTATGAATCCTTTTATACAGAGAATGTCTACAGCTCTCTTTCTTTTTCTCTTGAGTGATTGTTGATGAGAAAGATGTTGTTCCAGAGAAGAGTTGTTGCAGAGAATATACTTTTTTTTGTTCTTCTTCTTGTGCACTCTCTTCTTCTTGTTCTTATCAAGTATTCAAAAATCTTGTCTTTTATTCCTTTTGTTATGAATAGAAATGATCCTCTGTCCAGAATAGTCGTTAGCCTGTCATTAATTACATCCTTAATTGCTTTTGTTTTCTGGCGGAAAGTCCAATGAAACATTCCTTGATAATTCCTTGAAACTTGTTCTAGAATAAATGAAAACTGCTATAAAATCTTGTAAATTAATTACTGAGAATAACTCCTTAACTGTTCTGAATTTGAATCTTGAAAGTCATTTAACTCTTCAGAAAAACGTCGAACTGAGCTCCACTATCGTCGAACTGAGCTCAACGATTTGGACTTATATAGCAACAGGGATCGTCGATCTGAGCTCAACTATCGTCGAACTGAGCTCAGAGATAGAGAATCAATACTGGAGTCAAGATCGTCGAACTGAGCTAGAAGATCGTCGAATGGAGTTCGACGATTTGTTGAAGTTGAGCTCAGCGATGGTCGAATGGTGTTCGACATTCCGTCGAAGTGAGCTCAACGATCGTCGATTGGAGTTCGACGATTCGTCATACTGAGCTCGACGAAACGACTTAGTCTCCAAACGGAAAAACCTTGGTCTTGAGGGCAGCTTCCAAACCTAGCTACTAACCCTTAGACTCAATTCTAATTGACCTTTAGATCTATACAAAGAGGTCAAAAACAGGTTTCCTAAAGACATAGTGATCCTGACCCAAATTAGTAACAGAGTGTTCCAACAATCTCCCCCTATTTGGGTTAGGATTACTATTTACAGAAATTGGAGAAATTTAAAAAAAAAACAACATACAAAGCAACAATATATCAAACAACAACATTGCAGAATCACAGATATAATATCTCAGACAGATCAGAAATCTGAATAATTGTCACCTTACAGAATTACTCCTTCTCTTTGCTCTTTATAAGTTTTATTTCTCTATTAGGATCAAGAGCTTCCTTCTTTGATCTTCTATCATCAGCTGCAACTAGAAAAGTTTGTTGTTTAGGCCTTGGTACCACAGCTTTAGGGTGCAGCTCCATGTATCTTTCAGAATCAAAAAACTTGCTGGAAGCATATCTTTCAAGTTCCTTCTTTCTTTGTTCTGACAAGGTAGTAAAGCTGGAAGTGTCCTTGCCTTGCTCTCTGGCTTTCTTAATTTGATCCAAGGCAGCTAATTCTTTCATTCTAGCAGTCCATGCAGTAGGATTATTCTCTGGATCCTCAAAGGGCACTGGAGGCTCATATTTGTTAGAAGGATTTTCTGGAGGATCTCTGGATGAGACTATTTCTTTCAGTTTATAGGGAAAAGGGCCTGAAGTAGTGTCAGATGAAGCTTGTCCTTCCCTTGAGTAAGGATGTTGCCTGGAGTAACCTTTGGAATACACTTGAAGTTCTCTTTGGTTTCCTCTATAACTTCCTCTCCTAGATTGAGAGCCTCTGGACTGGCTTCCCCTATATTGAGATCTTGTATGAGGCTGATAGGGGGTTTGACTTCTAGCAGAAGGATAAGCAGCAGAGCTTCCACCTGCACCTACATCAGGAGGAGGAGGTGGAGGAGGATGATGAAACTGAGAAGATCCTTTTTCATATTTCCTCTTCTTCTTCATAGCTTTTAGTTGATTCTTGGAATATTGCATCCAATGTTCAGTTATAGGGCAGTCATGAAGAATGCAATATGGTATGTCATTTGTGTCTTTGACTTTAACAGGATGAACTCTTTTCATTGCCTTGCTTCTTGCCTTTCTTTTCCTGGCTATAGTGGCAGAAGAATCATCAGAATCAGTCCTGAATTGATCACTTTCAGAGCTTTGATCATCATATAGAGCATCAATCTTTTTCAGATAATCTTGCTATTGTTGGGTTGGAGCAGATGAGACAGTGGTGACAGCAATTGTAGCAGCAGCAGTAGTAGCAGCAGTAGTAACAGAAATTGTAGCAGCAGCAGTAACAGTAGATACATAACTTTCAGATACAAAAACATCAGTAGTGATAGCAGGCTCAAAGTTATGTGCCTCTGTCATATGTACATCCTTAGAGACTGAAACATCAGCAGAATTGTTAGCACTATCAACAATATCAGCAGTAACAACAACAACAGAAACAACAACATTATTATCAGCAGGAGTAGCAGCAGTAAGAGCAATGGAAACAGAAGATTCAACAGTATATAGGGAATTTATATAGGAGCTAATTAAGCTGGTATCACAGCTTGAGAAGGGCACAATGGCCTTGGAGAGATCCTCATGTGGTTGGACTGCAGTTTTTACTGGAAGACAACTGAAATATATTGAATAAAAATCTGACAATAAGGACCTGAGGTCCACTGAGAAGACTACAACTTGTGGTGGTGTTGAAACTGGAGCTTGAGGTGAAGAGACAGCAGTAGTAGGGACTGAAGAAATGGCAGCAGCAGGCAATCTTACCACTTCATAAGGCATCTCCCTTTGCCTAGATTCAGTCAAAAATGGATCAAGGCACCCAGATGAAGGGATTGCCTGAGGAATGAGTGAAGATAGCCTGGCAGAAAGGTCTGCAACTAACTTTAGGAGTGGAGCCAAGGAGGTCTCCAACAGAAGTGATAGCCTGGGAGCTATCAGCTCATAAAGTCTGTCAGCTAAGGCTGGAAGATCTACATGCTCAACAGGGATGTGAGCAGAGTTAGAGACTGTAGGTGGAGCAACTGGTGATGTTGGTGGAGAGCTGGAGGATGGGGGAAAGGAAGGTTGAGATATGGGGATTGTGGAAATTGAAGATAGGGGAATAGAGATAGAAGGTGTGAAGGAGGGTTGATCAATGATATCTTGCAGAAGTTGTTGGTATGATATGGATGAAGAGGGTGGATCAGGAGGGGATGAAGGTGAATCATCCATGAAGGAATCATCTAGAAGTGTGAAAGATGGAATGTGGGATGATGTGTCAATGTCTGGGTGAGGATAGTGATGTAAAGGGTGGAAGATTTCCTCTGTGAGAGTAGGAATTGGAGATGGAATTGATGTAGAAGAAGGGCTGAAAATAATGATGGTGGATGAGGTTTGAATGGTGGAGGTGACTGGTGGAGATTAAATAAGAGGAGGAGGAGGAGAAGCAGCAGGCAAGTCATCTGCAGGGGCAGAGACTTGAGGGGAAGAGACTGTTACAGTCCTTGTGCCTGAAGTAGTGCTTGCAGAGGGCCTGCTGGGCTTCACTATCTGTCTGTCCCATTTGCCAAAGAGGGCACAGGACAACCTCTTAGAGGCATTGATGTGCATCCAAGATGAGACTAGCAGGGCAGGGCATCTGTTTTGGAGAAACAGCCCTAGAATCCTTCCATAATTAACAAAATTTTATTTATTTTCTTCTTAATCAGATCAAAGAAGATCTCTCCCCATTTTAACTGTTTCTTATCCACTAAGGCTCCCATCAAGCACAACTGATACCTGGAGATGGTATCATGTGCTGAATGCTTGGCCAACAGCACCTTTCCCACTACATCAGCTAAGAACCTGTATTCCACAACTAAGTTCTTTTTCAGCAGCTTGCTAGGGTTTGCATCAGAATGACCCATTCTAGCAAGTAAATCAGAAAATTCTTCTCCTGACAACTCAGCAGAATCCTCTCCAGAATTCAATCCAAAAATTGCTGTCAGAATAGTAGAAGTAAGAGGGACCTGGGTTCCAGAAATTGAACCAACAACTGTATTTTGGTCCTGGTTGTGGGCAG